>CM040405.1:68206962-68311962 GCA_022702515.1 Ilyophis sp. 1 JC-2022 | reverse complement strand
CCTGAATTGCTTCAGTATATATCCAGCTGTATAAATGAATGAATGTACAACATTTTTTAAAAAGCTAAGTGGTTGTGTAAGTTGCTCTGGACAAGAGCGTCTGCTAAATGCCTGTAATGTAATGCAATTTCAGTCACTGCATTGGCAACCGGTTAGTGTTGGGAATTGACGTGATAAGAAGTAGGGGCAGTTTCCTATTCTGCATACAAACTAGAATTATGGGATTTTTTTTACCATAAAAAATAATAGAAGCTTCATTGAATGTTGAATTTTAAGTGTCATCTCACATGGTCAAGACATCTTTTATGTAAACCTTTTAGACACCGTGTTAGAAACACCCGTTTTCACCCAAGATTCAGAATAGAGCTATTTCATGTACATTTTGGTTATTTACATTTTTCATGGAAAAGTCTCAGAGATCACAGGGAGTGTTTTAAATTTCGCCAGCATGTAAAGACTTAAATGATTTCCTTTCAAAGAGCAAAGTGCAGATGACCCACATGTTGCAATACATGCATCCTGCCAATGATGGGTGAGAGATGAACACATGCAGGATTATTTCCATGCTATTGACCTGTGTACATTTCACACACAGTTAGACTGACGTATTTGAAAGGCATGTGCTGTTTCAGGAGAGCACAAGCTCCACTCATAATCCGCTGATTACTGACTGTACTGTAGGGCCTTGTGATGGGGCTGAGGGTAGGAATTGATTAAATATGCTTCTGTGAATGTGTGTGTGTGGGTGCGTGCATGGTGTGTGTGTGTGTGTTTGTGTGTTGTATTCGACTTCATGGTGCTGTTGCAGCTGTCTTTCGCCACAGTCATGCGTCAGAGGTGCAATAAGTCTAAAGGAAATGAAGGTATCCTTCCCAGTGAGGACAGTAATGTGTATGAAACAGTCTCATACCCAAGCACATACGTATGTGTTTTTGCGGAGATTAATTAGTGTTTTTGTTGAAAAGGTGAATAGATGAGTCGCCATGAAAACACAAGCAGAAGCTTTGTGGTTCAGTTTCTTTTTGGAACCCGACATGCAGGCGAATGCAAAGGGAATTAGAGAGAGAGAGGGAAAGAGAGAGAGAGAGAGAGAGAGAAAGAGAAAGAAGGAGAGAGAGAAAGAGAGAGAAAGAAAGAGAGAAAGAGAGAGACAGAGAGAAAGAGAGAGATGAAGTGTCAATCAGGAGGCTGTGGGCAGTGCACTTCATTGTTTTCTGTCTTCTGTTTCCATGGCAGCATCCCACATCACCATCAGGTGTACTGCACCGTGTGTGTGTGTGTGTGTGTGTGTGTGTGTGTGCGTGTATATGTGTGATTGTGCGTGTGAGTGTGTGTGAGTGTGTGCGTGCATATGTGTGATTGTGTGTGGGAGTGTGTGTTCGTGTGTGCGTCTGTGTATACGCGCACGTGTGTGTGCATGTGTGTTTCGCCAGTCAAATCAAAGCTTTAACACGTACCTCCTCTAAGACGTGCTTCTTAGAAATCCTTTCCTCTTAGTGCACTACATTATATTACATTCATTCAGCCGACCCTTTCACCCAGAGTCACGTACAATGCAAAATAAATCAAAGGCATCTACATGAATACCAGTCATATAGTACAATCTGTGACTGTATAGTCAGGGTGAATGTCACTGTAACTGAGCAGTGCAGCAGGGCTGGGCTGTTTCATGCCAGCCTCTGATCTTAATCACTTAATTAGTCTGATGATTTAGTTGATCTGACATCGTTGAGAGAGTCATGAGGTACAGCAGCAGACTGTCTGATCCATACAAGGCCTGAACCGGCATAACTATGCAATTGTTGGAAAAGCAGAATCACGGGTCAGAACGCAAACCGGCACATGCCCACACACACACACACACACACACACATGCACTGGCCCTCCAGAACGGGAGTTATACACCCCTATTAAAATCCTTGTACTACAGCGCACTGATTCCGTGTACCCTCCCTTTCTAAATACACCGTTGGTATTACAGTTTAAAAAAAATATGTTTTAACCCTTTGAGTGCTGTAGTTATGTGGTGTACACCAATGTTTTTTCAGTCTCAGTTTTTCCTTCACGTCATCACTGAGGAACCTGGGAGTGGGGCCCTTGACCCTTGACCCGGCCGTCAGGGGGAGGTCTGTTTGAGGAACCTGCGTGGGCATCAGTCACGGGGGGGCAGGGTGGGGGGGTCGTAGTGCGATTGCAGTAGAAACACAAACGTGGATTCTCCCGCTGTTGTAGCTCGGCTGACCGAGCAGGCGGATGAGGTGTGAAATCTCAATCTTGGCCGTGGCCTTGGAAACCAAACAGCCTTAACTACAGCGCCTCCCGTTCTGGAGGGCCAGTGCATGTGCACGTGTGTGTGTGTGTGTGTGTGTGTGTGGGCATGTGCATGTGAGAGAGAGCCTGGCGGAAACCAAACAGCCTTAACTACACATACACTGCATATATACCCCACACATACACACACACACACACGTATGCACACACACATACACTGCATATATACCCCACACACACTGCATATATACCCCACACATACATGCACATACACACAAACACATGCACACACACATACACTGCATATATACCCCACACATACACACACACACATACACTGCATATATACCCCACACATACACACAAACACATGCACACACACATACACTGCATATATACTCCACACATACACACACACATTCACATACACACACACACACACATACACTGCAAATATACTCCACGCATACACACACACACATGCACATACACAGACATATACATTGCATATATACCCCACACATACACACTCAACAAACACACGGACACATATACAGCACATATTCACTACACAAATACACACACATGCACACGCACACACACACGTATACCCATATACCCACCACATACACTCAGTATGACACAAGCTCGCCCTCTGCTGCTGCATTTCAGTAACTGCAGCTGAATGAGAGAGGGGGGGAAAAAAACTTTCGATTTTCATTGAGGATTTAAAAAAATAAAATCGATCTATTTAGCCCCAGCCACTACATCACTGGCTCACTAGTGTGATCAAAGCAACACAGACCACCTAATATGTGCCATTTCTATATGTCTTTTTTGTGTTTCTTTTGTGTGTGTATAGTTCAGGTGCTCGCAGGAAATAAGGTCACTCAGATGACCACAGGAAGCAGTGGGGTGAATCTTTAGCTAGCCTACCATAAATCCTACATAACGGTCATAAGTGTGGCATAACACCTTTCATAACGAGTCATGAGAGCATTTTACACTGTTATAACACTGTTGTAACACATGTAGAAAATATTTTACGGTCTCAAAATAGCCGTTGCTTATGGCAGGTGTTATAATGGCATGTGCATGCTTATTAGAGTTATGTAAGCTTTTGTGTGTGTCAGGTGAAATGGGTAACAAACATGGGACGGCATGTGGGTAGGACAGTGCTAAATTAGACCAGCATCTTCCATGTCTTCCAGCCAGCAAACTTACAGTAGGCTATCTAGCGGCCCATCGTCAGCACAGCCGTCGGTTTTTGAAAATCGGCACTGCAGCATTCTTCTGTTTATCGGACCGTGGAGGTGAGACAGTGGAGACGAGGATCAGCTGTTCAAAGAACGTAAAATCGACAGCGAATGGTCCTGCTGCTAGTAAACAAGCCGGAGAAGTTTTAAAACGTGTGAAATATGCTGTTTTGACGGGTGAGCTTTTTATTCGTGTTTGTTAATTCTAGATATTTTAATTTACAGGACACAACAGAGTGTTAAAAGCAGGTCTAACACAGACTAGCAACTATGCCAGAGTTAAAAGTAGGCGTGTCTGTCACGGCTGCTTAGCAACATAGGTTTTTGAGTCTCCGCTCACGTTTGGTACGGAATCTGGTTCAACAAGTTGGCGTTTTTAACGAGTGTGATACTTCTCTTGTTTTGAGAACTCAGTATAGCTACATAAAAAAGAAAAACGTCCCTTTTTCGTTATGATATAACGTTAGTTCACATGGCACGCAGGAAAACATCCTGGACTCGCGCGGCTCGTTAAAAACAGGACTATGAAGCTTTCGCCCACTCCCCGATATGTCCTCTCAGTCAGTAAACAGGTTGTTTTTTTTCCATTTCACATCCTATTCAGGTGTTTATTTTTAGAATAACCGTTTTCGAGATGTTCCTGGCACCAGGATAGAGTTAACGAGAGAACGAGGGAAGTGATTTAAAGCTTAATTTAACATAATTTTCTTTCCGTGTATTAATTTGTTTGGCAGACGCTCTCATCCAGATCGAATAGGAAAAGGAAGGCTAAACAGTTTATACCACAAACAGAAATGAGAACATGTGCACTGGCACCGGATGGCAGGTAACATCAGCGATAAAACACCATGTTTGGAAATAGCACAATACACATAAGATACAAACATGTGCAACTAAAATATAGCCTAATCATAATAAAATGTTCAGTGTTAAAACAACTCTTACAGAGTAGATATGGTCTCTATTGGACTCATATGCAGGATACTCTGTTAGAGTTGAATTAACACTGGACATTTTACTGTGTAAACCCTTCATGCAGCCAAAAGCGGGTCCAAACTCACATGCGCAGTAGATACAATTATGGATATTAATTTGTAATATATAGTAATATCAAGTAGCCTCTCTTAAATGGCAAGAAGTCAAATCCTCATTTGCTCCAGTAAATATCCAGCTATTTGAATGGGTTTTATATGAATGGGTTTTATATGAATGGGTTATATATGAATGGGTTATATGTAAAAATCAATTCTGCATGTGTATATTTTTTCATACCTGTAGTATGAGTTTAATAGTATTGGCTTAATAGGCAGTTTTTACAATCGCCTACCACAGGAATGCTAGGATCATTCTAAATGCACAAACGATCAGGAATGCTTAGTGCGCAGGGAAGAAAGGATCATTCTAGATGCACAAACGATCAGGAATGCTGAGGGGGGAAAAAATGATTACCATGGATCATCTGTGATCTTGATGTTCGACCTTGAGTGTAAAATTAGTTCTGGGGGTAACAATGGCTGTGTCCGAATCAGAACCCTATCTACCACGTTCTGTGTCCTGGCATACTGTGTACTGCTTACTGCATCCTGTTTAGTGACATGCAGTAGGCAATTATGAGCGAAAACCCGGAAATAAGTATATCATCCAGGGATTTTAAGTACACTACATTTAGAAAACATTTTGCCAACTTAACAACAACTTTCTTATCCAGTGTACTCAACTGGCATACTCAATAGTATAGAAGGGTGTTAATTGGGACACTGGCCAGGAATGAGAATGCTTGTGTTAAAGAAACGGAAACTTCTGTACACAGGCATTGAAGGACAGAACCACAGGGAGAGAATAATGTGTTATTTTAAGGCTGTCCACAGGGTGGCAGTGTGTCCAAGGCTTGGATATATGAGGAAATATAGTGTTCTATCATGTTCCTGTAGGGGGCAGTATAGTCTCAAGAGAGGTATCACTCCATTTGTTTGTTTTTTCTTTTCTGTGTGCGTATGCGAGCATGTGTGGCAGCTGTGTGTCGATTCACTGGCAGGACGGCCCGTACAATATTATTTAAACAGCTCCCCCGTAGCCCCGTGCTCATGGCAGAAGCACCTGTTGAGATGAGGCGGGGGGGCAGATTGGGGCCGTGGGGGGAAAGGGAAAGTATCATTGCTGGGACGGCAGCTGTGGGAGGTGTGAAGAGACAATATTATCGTAAAGGAGAGCACACTGCCCCATCATGCAGTCTGCTGCCCCACACATGTGCATGCTGTGAGAGCTACAGAACACAAGAGCACTAGCGCAGAGCTACAGAATTCTAGAATGCTACTGCAAAGCGACAGAACACAAGAGCACTACCACAGAGCTACATAATTCTAGAATGCTACTGCAGAGCGACAGAACACAAGAGCACTACCGCAGTGCTACAGAATTTTAGAATGCTACTGTAGAGCGACAGAAAACGAGCATTACCGCAGAGCTACAAAATTCTAGAATACGACTGCAGAGCGACAACACAAGAGCACTACAGCAGAGCTACAAAATTCTAGAATACGACTGCAGAGCGACAGAACACAAGAGCACTACCGCAGAGCTACAGAATTCTAGAATGCTACCGCAGATCGACAGAATATGAGAGCACTACCGCAGAGTCCACTAATCCACTAACATAATGGACCACCAGCACGTCAGAATGACATCTCTGTGTTTCATAAGTTTTGGCCGTTAGTTATACATGTGCTGGGGTCACTCCCCCCAACCCCCCCACCCACACACACCCCCCCTCGGCCATCCAGCTCATCTCAGATCTACTGCTTCCTGTGCAGGCTTCTATGTCTCTGAGGCTGTGAAATTGATTAGAGCTGCAGTAGAGATATGCTCTGGAAATCTAGAAAGGGTGTATGTGCGTGTGTGTGTATGGGTGTGTTTGTGTGCGTGTGTTTGTGTGTCTCTGTGTGTGCTTAAGGTGGATATTAGTATTCATATGTGCATGTGTAATTGCATGTGTGTGTGTGTGTGTGTGTGTGTGTGTGTGGCTCAATGTCCGACATGCACATTGTCTGTTCAAAACCAGACACAGACTCTGACAGGAAGAGAGGTTCCTGCTGGTCTTTGGTGTGTTCAGCTCTAATGTGTTTCATTTAAGTCATTGATTGGCTAAAAAGTCTCTTTTATCAGAAGCCTTAATTGGTTACTGATTGATTGAAAGCAAACAGAAAAACAGTAGGCCTACATTTGATGCATTTGAGTTGACTTGAGCTTGAGGTTTGTGGTCAGGATTACACCTGGCTGTAGGACTATTCCATTTGAAACATCTAATGCACTTGAACTTGTCAGTCAGTCAATCAGGTACATGTATATGTACAAACCCCAATTCCAAAAAAGTTGGGACAGTATGTTAAATGCACATAAAAGCAGAAAGCACAGATTTGTAAATTCTCTTTTACATATATTTAATTGAAAACAGTACAAAAAAAAGATATATAATGTTTTACCTAATCAGCTTTATAAATTTTTGTAAATATACGCTAATTCTGAATTTGATGCCTGCAACACGTTCCCAAAAAGATGGGACAGGGGCTTGATCCATTCAAATGCAGAGAGTACCTGAACATAAGATATCAAGAGTCTTTTGATACCCAGTCATGATAACATCACCTGTTTACCTGTAAAACATTCCGTATGATGTAGTTGATGAAGTAAAACATTAGATATCTTTTCTTTGTACTGTTTTCAATTAAATATATGTAAAAAATAATTTAAAATTTTATGTGCATTTTACATACTGTCCCAACTTTTTTGGAATTGGAGTTTGTAATATCGACCATTCCAAACACATGCATACACTCAGATATAGTACCCCTATACACACACACTCTCACACACATATGCTCTCTATTTCTCTCTCTCTCTCACACGCACACACACATGCATGGTGCAGGGCGTGATGGTGGTACAGTGTACTGGCCGCGGGTCTTGACCTGCTGATTTGGGACAGTGCTGTCCATTGTACACACGCCAGCTGCACAGAAAAGAGCCAGTCCACCCATCTCTCTCTCTCTCTCTCTCTCTCTCTTTTGCTCTCTCTCTCTCTTTTGCTCCCTCTCTCTCTTTCACTCTTTCTACCTCTCTCTCTCCCTCTTCTTCATCTCCTTCACCGCCCCCCTGACCAGAATGGCTCAGAGTCTTGAGAAACAGCCAGTCTGTACCAGGGGGTTTCTTTCACAAAGCCCAATCTGGCAGAGGGGTCAAAGGTCAGGCTCATTAACATTTCTGGTGAGTGATGGAAGGTCACATGACAGGAAGTACTGTAAAGAATGACCTCTGACCCCCCCCCCCCCCCTGTTTGTAGAGCACATTTAGCTGTCTTCTGTAAAAGAAGACCTCACAAGCCCTGGTAGGGGTGACATCACCGCTCGTGACATCACCACCGATGACATCACTTGCGCAGGTGTTGCTGAGGCCCTGAGCTGACCTTTTGACCTCCCACTCCTGGAGAGCGAGAACATGGGAAACGGGATGGATTTCCAAAAAACAGCTGAGAAATTGACTTCCCGTGCAGAGAGTGAAAGAGAGAGGAAGGGTGAGCGACAGAAACGTACCAGACAGAACAGAGAGAGAGAGAGAACGAGGGAAAGAGACTGAAAGACAACAAAAGAAATGAGACAAAAGGGAGAATGAGAAAGAGAAGGGAGGAAGAGTGTGAAAGAGGAGAACATGGGAAAAAAGAGAGAATGAGAAACAGGAAATTGTTTTTTTTTGTTTTCTTTGGATGTTTTTCAAAGAAACCAACTTCCAGTCGAGTGCATAATTTTTCATTTTTAAATTTTTTTAAACCCAGAACGTAGGACTCCAGCTGATTATTGCCAGTCCTCATTCTGTGTCGTTTTCTTAAAAGGAAGCCATTTTGGGTTTGTGGGCACACTCAAACTCACATGCATTTCTGAGAATCCCAAGCGATGCCAGTAAACTCTCAAAGTAGTGGGCCTCCCTCAGTCCACAAAGGCAGTTATATTACTTAAGAACATGGCGGAAATTTAATAGGCAGTGATGTTCCATCCATTCAGTCAGTTGTGGTAACCACAGCAACCTTCACAGGGCCGTGGTGAACCACTACCCAACCTGCAGGCCTGGACCACGCCCTGCATGAGATGCCGACCAATCACAAGGCATGTTCACACACACAATCACACCCATATAATTGTTCATAAACCTTCACACTCATACCCAAACACATAAACACACACATGCGCTGACATACCACTCACATGCATTAACATGCATTACCCACAGAGCGTTGGGCTGAAGAACCATTGTATGCACATACTCTTATTGTACTCTGCACATGTCTCCAAACCATCATATGCACATACTCTTATTGTACTCTGCACATGTCTCCAAACCATCGTATGCACATACTTTTATCGTACTCTTCACATGTCTCCAAACTGTAAAGACCCCATCACGGTCACCCTCTGTCCCCATCCCACTAAACAGCTCAAAATAACTGTCGGAATTCCGGCAAAGAGAATAACTACATATTTAATTCCATAAACGGTTTAAATAGAATATGTTTATGTGCCGTTATTATGTGGTTTCCAGATTAGACATCTGGTAGAATGGGACATGTGATGAGTGTCATTGAAAAGACACATGGGTGAACCCTATAAATGAATAACAGGAGGACAGATTCTTTAAATTCACCAGATACGAAACTCTGTGTGTTTACCAATGAAAGGCCTGTCTCCCTGCCATTGAAGCCAGAGCATGCCAGTTTTACACAACTTACAAATGCTTGTGAAAGTTCATGATTTAAGTACAATACTGTGGCGACATTTTGCGCCAAAAACTCCTGTTACCAACCATAAAGTCCTGTTGTTAGTTAAGATGCTGAGAGGACTGAAATAACTCAGCAGCTGTGCATCTGGTGTGTGTACAGAATCTGTGGCTGGACCCTCTGAGTGTTCTGTAAAGGTGTCAGTGAACAGCTGAGTATCTGGTGTGTGTACAGAATCTGTGGCTGGACCCTCTGAGTGTTCCGTAAAGGTGTCAGTGATTTGGCTGGGGTGTGGTGGGGGGGGGGGGGGGGGTTGGGGCACAGGCTGGGAAAGTTTCCATGGTTACAGTGGCATAGCACAGTCATGCAGCTGATAAAATAAAAATGAACAGATGAGTACTCTTGGGGAGCAGAGTTCTGTCATGCCAAGAATGAGAAAGAGAGAGAGAACGAGAGAGAGGGAAGAATGGAGACGGACAGTAGGAATCGTTGGAGAAAAATAGTTAGTCCGACGGTAGATCGCAGCAGTGACACGGGCATTCAACGGGGCTCTGGCGGTAGATCGCGGGAGTGACACGGGCATTCAGCGGGGCTCTGGCGGTAGATTGCGGGAGTGACACGAAGATTCAGAGGGCCGTGCAAACAAAGCTCACATTCATGCGGAGCTGTGGGGTGTTTGGGGGGAGCACGTAGAAATGCAAAGGCATCACACGGACTGTTTACTTCCTGTCGAAGAAAAACAGAACAGATAGCCAAACCGGCGGTAATAACACAACAATTCACCACAATACTGTAGACACGGACTTCACATTGTGCCCGCTCTCTGGGTTTTAACCCGTGCTAATCTGTCCGCTCTCTGGGTTTTAACCCGTGCTAATCTGTCCACTCTCTGGGTTTTAACTCGTGCTAATCTGCCCGCTCTCTGGGTTTTAACCCGTGCTAATCTGTCTGCTCACTGGGTTTTAACCCGTGCTAATCTGTCCGCTCACTGGGTTTTAA
Source organism: Ilyophis sp. 1 JC-2022 (assembly GCA_022702515.1). Taxonomy (NCBI): domain Eukaryota; kingdom Metazoa; phylum Chordata; class Actinopteri; order Anguilliformes; family Synaphobranchidae; genus Ilyophis; species Ilyophis sp. 1 JC-2022. The sequence continues at coordinate 68,301,675 of CM040405.1, read as the reverse complement.
CCTGTGCTAATGTAAAAAGCAATGAAACAGGCTGCATACAGAGTTGGAACACAAAAATGACAAAGTACATAAAGTACATTTGTGGCATGCAATTCAAGCACTACATTTGTATGCCAACATCAAAAGGCAGGCTACATATCGCCAAAGGATAAAAAACAATCAGTCAGTTAAAAATGCAGAGGTTCAGTTCATTTTGGGCAGGTGTATTTTTGGAGGGGTCAGAGTCACGATTCACAATGGATTCCTCCACACCTCCATCTTGGCTCTACCCACACCTCCATCTTGGCTCTACTCACACCTCCATCTTGGCTCTACCCACACCTCCATCTTGGCTCTACTCACACCTCCATCTTGGCTCTACCCATACCTCCATCTTGGCTCTACTCACACCTCCATCTTGGCTCTACTTCAACACAAGAGGGACCAAATTCTTCCTACTTAAAGGCTACAGTACACTGAATGGCCAGTGCAAACTTTTCTTTCCCAAGGGGCCCTCATAAGTGGTAAAAAAAAAAATCTAAATCTACTCACACCTCCATCTGGGCTCTACTCATACCTCCATCTGGGCTGTACTCCACACCTCCATCTCTACTCACACCTCCTTCTGGGCTGAACTCTACACCTCCATCTTGGCTCTACTCCACACCTCCATCTTGGCTCTAGTCACACCTCCATCTTGGCTTTACTCACACCTCCATCTCTACTCACACCTCCATCTGGGCTTAACTCCACACCTCCATCTTAGCTCTACTCACACCTCCATCTGGGCTCTACTCCACACCTCCATTTTGGCTCTAGTCACACCTCCATCTGGGCTCTACTCCACACCTCCATCTGGGCTCTACTCCACACCTCCATCTGGGCTGTACTCCACACCTTCATCTTGGATTTTCTGTCCCCAGGTACCAGGTCAATCAGTTTTGGGTCTGTCTGACCAGTTGTTGCCTTTGTCCACCAGCAGTCTGGCAGCTGAGAGAGACTCTACACAGCCAATTGAAACACAGCCAAGTTTTCTACTTATCTTCCCAGAAACCTCTGCAGGAAATAATTTATTTAGGATGCAACAGTAAAAAAAACATGCCCTGAAAGTGCTTACTGCATGAGCGGGGCGTCATAATGGGGGGAATAGTGGAACTGACTATCCAGGGCCCTCAGAAAGACTGAAATTAAAAGTTTGCTCTTAATGGGAAGGGGGCCCATAGAGACTGCATTTGCACGGGCCCCAGAATTTCATGCTACACCCCTGCTGCAGAATTTTGGGAGGGGGCATGGACCTTTAATTAGTGGAGAAGATGCGGGGGATGGAGGTACAGATAGTGGGGGTATCCAGGACCCTAGAGGACCACTGTCCCAACAGCAGCAGCGTCCAGCTGCCCACTGGCGGATTGTCGAGGTAAAGCAGTTGGGATGAGTCTCAGCTGTCAAAAGTACTGCACAGTCATCTGCGAATGGCGCTGCCGCTGGTGGACCGCCGGAATGCCGATATGCAGAACGCCAGCAGCTTGCACCCCACATCTCACGCCTGATTTAATTAAGAGCAGTTTAGTTCATAGTTGGGACAGACGTCTCACTCAAGTGTAATTTTTTTTTAAAATTACTGGCGATAAGCCCGAGTGGGAAACTCGTTACGTTTAATCAATATTTTTCAGTGGCTGCCTGAAATCTTGGACTCCGAAGAAGGGAAGTAACTTATCTCCTTGGATCTCCCTGTAAACAAAGCCTTATCTGTCACAAGTAACTAACTAACTTATACTTGTTAAGTAATATCCACCCCCAACATCAATATTCACATGACATATTTGCCATTTAGTAGATGCAACTATCTTACAGCTTATATTTGCATACAATTAATGTATACCACTGGATATTTATTGAAGCAATTCAATTTAAGTACCTTGCTCAAGATTACAGTGGCAGTGCCCCAGCTGGATATTGAAAGCTACAAGCATGGAGTTACAAACCTGGGCCCATTATATTACCTTACTACCCAGTGAGAAGGTAACAGCTCAATCAAACATTTAATTACAAAATCTCACTGGGAACACAAACCAAGCATTCACAAGGGAACTAAAGGTCAGATAAAGTTCAATGTGACTCAGCGTGTGTGTGCGCATGTGTGTGTGTGTATGTGTGTGTGCACACTCAACACACTGTGCACACTCTATACATTGTGCACACTCAACACACTGTGCACACTCTATAAATTGTACACACTGTGCACGCTCTATAAATTGTACACACTGTGCACGCTCTATACATTGTGCACACTGTGCGCGCTCTATACATTGTGCACACTGTGCGCGCTCTATACATTGTGCACACTGCACGCTCTATACATTGTGCACACTGTGCGCGCTCTATACATTGTGCACACTGCACGCTCTATACATTGTGCACACTGTGCACGCTCTATACATTGTGCACACTGTGCACGCTCTATACATTGTGCACACTGTGCGCGCTCTATACATTGTGCACACTGTGCGCGCTCTATACATTGTGCACACTGTGCGCGCTCTATACATTGTGCACACTGTGCGCGCTCTATACATAGTGCACACTGTGCATGCTCTATACATCATGCACAGGCTTTTCATTCCCATGTGCGCAGCCAGGGCCGGTGAGAAGACAGACCCCAATGTGAAGAACTTTGGGATCATCGGAGCACAGAGGTATGGCCGATGTTTCGGAAGGAGTCTTTTTCTCTGCACCGTCATCGTTAACGATTAGGTGTCACTGTCACACAGCCTCTGTAGAGTACCATCCACATGCTCATTGCGAGCCGCGACATTGGTGGTTCAAATCCAACCGACCTTTGTCACATGCCCCCCCCACCCCCCTTCTCTCTCTCCCCATTCTTCCTGTCTCTATACACTGTGCTGTCCAATGGAGGCCTGTCACATAGAACTAGAACTGTCGTTACCAATGGTTACAGGGACGCGCCGCCATGTTGGCGGACCAACCCTAACAGAGATGCTTAACGTTACCACTGAACTCGTAGTGTTCGCTACTCCATGAAATGAGTTTCATGCTAACGCTACTATGATTGCTGTCCTACAATGACGAACTTCTGCACTGCGTAATGATGTGCGAATAAAACTGGGAAAAGGCGAAAATGTCCTTTTACATGATAATCTGAGTCCTCACCATAGTAGCTAAACCACCAGGCAGGGTGAACGAACTCAATTTTACGACCGAAAGAAGAGACTGGTGGTTGAAAGCAGTGAGGAGTGAGCTGGATTTAGACAGCAACCAGGCTCGGATCATTAATGGTAAATTACGTTTTATGAACAAATTATAAAGTTAGCCAGTTAATATATACATAACTAGCTGGCCTAATGTACATTTATGTGCATTATCTTAATGTTAGAAAGTTAAAAGTGAATTAATCGCTTGGTTTAGCTAACGTTAGTAGCTATATCATTTGTGTGAATGACTGCTACGCCTGCGAAACATTAATGTTAACCTAATGCGATACGTCAAGCATATTGTGAACATCAAAACAGTGTTCATTTGAACTATTATTACATTGCTAGGGGTGCTACGTTGTACGATGTCTCACAAATAGATTGGATAAACTGTAAACATTAGCTACCTGTGCTGGCCAGGCAGGGTTCGAGCAATATGAGAATCCAGAAGAGGGCGAAAATAAAATGTAACGTTACGATATTAAGCAATAATGAATAATGAATGATATTGAAAGTAATAATGAAAGTAACGGTAAATGTACTTTATGTGTTGAACTGATTTGCCTTTTATGGTGTCTACAACTGAAGTTCCCTATCGGGAAAAAAAGTTATTATATTCTATCCATCGAGCTAAAATGTTTTATTGCTGAAGTAGGCTACTGTAGCCTACCTAACATGTAACGTATCACTTTGCTCCCATATTAACTGCACAAGCACTTTACTTACCAAGGTAAGCGGTAAGGAGTGGCTCAGGAGGTAGAGCGGGTCGTCCGCTGATCGCAGGGTTGGCGGTTCGATTCCCTGCACCTCCTGTCCACATGTCGAAGTGTCCTTGGGCAAGACACTGAACCCCAAATTGCTCCCAATGAGCAGGCTAGCACCTTGCATGGCAGCTGCCGCCATTGGTGTGTGAATGGGTGAGTGAGAGGCCATTGTAAAGCGCTTTGGATAAAAGCGCTATATAAGTGCAGTCCATTTACCATTTACCATTTACTACAAAGCAGGATTACTGAGTTAGTACTAGCTGGATAAAACCCAGAACAGCTCTTTCTACTTCAGCCCATGCATGTTCCAGATTTGGGAGGGTTCCGGGGTTTACTCTAATTAATCTTACTTCGTACGTACACCCCCGCGATACTCCTTATAATATTTGTTTATGTTGGTATTATTAGAATAGAATAGTAGCCCCAGCAACAACAAAAAAGACATAGACAGTGGGACCCACAACACACAAACAAACAAAGACATCCAACAGAATCATTACATCAATCAAGTGAATGAAAGTGCAATACAGCCATGATTAAAAATGGCCCCCGCTGTCCCGAGATGTCCAGTGTCACCAAGCAGTCCAACGCACAAACTCCACATCCACGAATTTCCTGAGAAATTGTTTCGTTATGTTGTGCACTGTATATTTTGTATATTGCTGAACTACCTGTAAGCATTGCGCAAAGCAAATTCCGATGATGGCAATCAAGGGAAATTAAGCAACCTCCCGATTAAACGTGATAGCCTATTAGTTTGGTTTGCATAACGTTATGGAACACCGGCATTTGGTCTTCCAGTAAGGCGGTTTGCGTAAAAAGTGGGCGTGTCTGGCCAAATTGTGACGTAGGTGACAGGCCTCAATAAAGCTGAAAAAGCCCTAAAACTATACACAGGTATGTGGTGAAAACTCACCCTGCGAACAGTATCTGGCAGGTGTGTGGTGAAAACTCACCCAACGAACGGTATCTGGCAGGTGTGTGGTGAAAACTCGCCCTGCGAACAGTATCTGGCAGGTGTGTGGTGAAAACTCACCCAGCGAACGGTATCTGGCAGGTGTGTGGTGAAAACTCACCCTGCGAACAGTATCTGGCAGGTGTGTGGTGAAAACTCGCCCTGCGAACGGTAATTTGCAGGTGTGGGGTGAAAACTCACCCTGCGAATGGTAATTTGCAGGTGTGGGGTGAAAACGTACCTGCACCAGCCAGACAGCCCTCACCTGTCTTCACCTGTGAATACACCTGTCACAGATACTCTTTACCTTCTGGGGCCTGCCCAGAATCTGCATTAAAAAATGAGCTCAGATAAGAAGGACTGATCTAAGATCAGGTGCCTCATGCCTGTGCCCTTAACTATCCTGTGTGAGCCAAATGGCAAAACTGATCCCAGATCAGCACCACTGCTCTCAATCAAACCAAAGTCTCAGCACATCCTCCCCTATACCCTCCTGCTGTTCATTTGTTTGCTCATAGTGACGAGTAGCTCATCAGTTATTTCGTTTGCTTTTTGTGTTTTTTAAATATTTTTTGAATCACCTGTAGTTCAATACCACGCTGGTTACAGTACAGCCAATCAAAAGCCTCAGTAGAATTCCATATTTCCCTGTTTGACGCTCTGGCTCCGGTTCCGTTCCGCTGTCCCTCAAGCTATACGTGACTCACGTCGCAACTCTACGCAACGCAAGACGCTGGGCGTGTTCGGCTAGAGCCGATTTACGTCATATCTGCGTCGGCCTGCATCGGAAACTGTCCGAGATGGCCGAAAAGTCGGTGCTGCGTGAACTAAGGCGGAAATGACAACATAAGGTTAAGCAGGCGCCTGTTAGCAGCGGTGCAGTTGCTCTCGGGCGCCTTCAACAAAATCGCCGCGCCTTCAAACTAACCAACGACAGCATTGGTTAGAGAGCGAGGAGAGAGTGGTGTTTCCTCACGACAAACGCGGATAATTTCACAATATCGCCACCTATCTCGGCGTATTGATTCTACTCTAAAAAAAAAAATCTAAATGAAATGTACCCCTCCCTAATCGTGTTCAAACACAGGTAGGCTTTAAGAGTTATTTAGTCAATCTTACAATGTAACAGCAGTAGTCTATTTCCCCCCTCTTTCTGGTCTCTTATCTAATTTCACAATTCATATTTATTTTGTTGTTTTTCTTATTGCTCTTATTTTAAAAAAATATTATTTAATACAATCCTTTTTTTGTACTTCAAATAATGCGATTTTGTTTCATAATGTGAGGATCTAGTATAAACCCAACCTATCGAACACATTTCTGTACATTACTTTTGTGTACTTGAATTTATTTTTTATTCATACAAATTGAGATTACCAATATGGATGTGAAAAGTACAATATTGGTAATGTTACACTAACAAATGCCAATTCTCATTCTTGACTGCTTCTGTAATCCAACTGTAGGCCTACCTCTAACTTTATAAAATATGTTGTCTGAACCTAGAAGTGTCAAGAAATAACCAAAAAAAAAAGGCCTGGCCAAATATAGGTAACTTAATGTTTTGTTCAATAATGTAACTATATTGGATTAACATATTTTATATAAAATTAAAGATGCAACTTTGTTATGAGTGTTTTGTATTTTGCATTTGTATAACAGCTGGTTTAAGAGTAAAATCCTAATTGGACTGTTGTCCAAAAAATGGTCCTCTTCAGAACATTTGGTGTGAGCATATAGAACATTAAGGTAGGACCACCAAATGATAACACATTAATTTTTGTCAAAGTATTTGGGAAGTTACCTAATTTATACTTCTCTTCACCATCCTTGTTATCAGTAAGACAACTCATTCGGATTGTTGTGGATACTGGATCCAAACCTGTCTGATTATGCCAATTTGTTGTGCATCTCCGAGTGAAAATATCTCAGAGTTGTTTTCAGAAATGTACCTCTCAAATTTCTCTAAGTGTTTAATCAAAGAGGACACGGCAATAATTATCAGAGAATACTAGACTTTATTTCATTAAACAAACAACAAAAAGTCCAGCGGAGTGCCCCCGCAGAGACTATCAAAAATGCCAGACCTTATCCCATACACCGCGCGATCAAGGTCTTGCAATCTCCCTAGAGACACTCTCAATTATTCTTGGTTTACAGTCCATCTTTATACAGTTTCTTATCAGATTGTACATCTCATTTTTTATCCATCTGACATATTTGACCATACAAACACAGGCAATCTCTATCCCCGCCTTTCTTCGAGAACTTTCCCAACTCTTTCTTTGGCATCGCCACCCAGGCCTGGGAACCATCTCTTATCAGACTTTGGTTTCTTGGCTACTATCCAAGTTTCTTCTTCAACTTCTGGACTGCTGACTGTGTGCAAAAATAACAATGGGTAATTAGCATATTTGGAATGTGTTGTTCTGTTTATGTGTACCGAGCCTTAGTCGGTCAGAGAGCAGGTGTCTTGGCGCCAGGAGCGCCAAGCCCCCCCTCATTTTATTAGACTCTCTGGACTTCTCTGTGGACCTGTTGAAGGAAACTTGCTTTGTATAGATATTTAGTCTGTTTCTGTACTTTTTTATTACTATGTGTTTGAGTGCTCATGATACATTTTCAAATAGTAATATAGTTTAAAGGAAATTCATATTCAAATATAATCAATACATATTTTCACAGGTAATCACTGGATCCAATGGAATTCCCAACAGGATCTGAAGGGATGTTCTGCTGATGTTCTTCTGTTGAGAAGTGGAGTTTTCCCTATCTCCAGATGGGACAGTGTATAGGCAGACCTCTGCCTGTCACATTCCAGCAGAGGGGACCACATACAAATAAGCCAATTCCATAATAACATGAAGGGAAGGACAAATTAAACAATATTATGTAACACATCCTGGCGCTACTGTGCTGTACATCCACTTTGCAAATTGTTGAAAGATTAATGATTGAGATTAAAGATCTAACACTGTTATTATGGCTATGGGTTCATTAGATGTGGGTGTTCTGGTCTCCAAAACAAAACCGATAAATTATACTAGCAATTAAGACCACATTTTCAGAATATTTATTTCACACAATATGGTGACATTCACAAAAGGTAAATAAACTGTAGGACTATTCCCCTCCACCACCATTCAAGCCACAACGACACCGGGTTCTTTCTGTCATTTTGTATGTTTATTGTCAAATCAGAAATATACGAACAATGATTGGTGACAGGTAAAAGGAAGACAACATGTTGATATTGGAATACATCTTATGCAAATACAATTCTATTTATCCATACGTTACCATAACTGGCAAGGAAAATGTCATCTTTCTTGACATTGTTCCCTCAAAACACATAACAACTCCCAGTATCCCAATGTCCCTATATGTACTATATTAGTTATTCATTCATATAAACTCAATTTATCTTGTTAAAGACATTGAATGGCATTCAATTCAATACGTTCATTGTCAGGGTCCAAAGGGACCACGTGCTGTCATGTAATTTTAATAAATCATGAACACTGACATTATGAGTAGCTGAATCATCTCATTTCCCCCTATGTTTTGGCTCTGTACTCCAGCACTTTTGGCTAAAGTACAGACTGTAAGCTTTAATTTGAGGGCATTTTCATCCATATTGTAACTGAAGAAGGCTGGAGTACAGGCCTGGCATAGCATCACCAGTGAAGATACCCAGCATCTGATGATTTCTACAGCTCGCAGACTTCAGGCAGTCCTTGCATGCAAAGGACACTAGTAGCTAGGCTACTAACTACATTCTACATTCAAGCTAAGCAAGCCAGCTATTTAAGAGGAACTAGCCAGCTACGTTTCTAGATAGCTAGCGTTAGCTAGTTAGCTAGCTAGCCAGCTAAGTTTCTAGCTAAATAACGTTAGCTAGGTAGGCTACTAACTACATTCTACATTCAAGCTAAGCAAGCCAGCTATTTAAGAGGAACTAGCTAGCTAGTTAACGTTATCACTACCTAATCACCTACCTTTGCGCTGAACCAAATTGCGCTGGTCTTAAATGTCTTTATACGTTATTTTTTTCAGTGCAGTAGGTCCATTTGGCCGGTTTAAAAGGTGTGGATTAAAATCTCTGCATGGACATTTTTTTCCCCAAGTGTAAACGGAACCTATGCGTCTCCTGTGTTTGTTCTGACGGCTCTTTTCTGGTATTGAGAATTCCTACTTGGCAAACAACACAGATTAAAATATTTTTCTTCAATGAGCTTTTTCCCCCCCAAACCACCCACCTCCCGTCTGTTTTTTTTATTTTATTTTATTCACTTTTTTTTGTACTTTTCAGATTTTCTGTTTGATTGTGGCTGCTACTGTTATGGTTCTTATTTATTGTGTTTTATGGAGCGCTGTGATATGAAACAGCAACTCCACGTGCATCTGATCAACCGTTCAATGCCTCACTTCCCTATTAATGACTTGTCAATTATTTTGTCCTTCTATTTTCTTTCCAATTAATTATTTTCTTACTCTCCGGATAAAGGGGGACAAAAGAGCTTTTCCACAAAATGAGTCATTAAAATTCAGCAGCTCTCTCCCTCCCTCTCCCTCTCCCTCTCTCTCTTTCTCCAGCTGGCTGGGAACGGTTTCTTGGCACACGTGTCCCCTGTCCGGTTTAAAATTCAACACCATGGACCACGAAGCCCAGCTGGACTCCTCTTTCCACTTTTGCCTGATACCATGTTCTAGACCCCCCCCCTCACACCCTTAGAGTGGACATCAGAAACAGCACTCAAACCAAAACTGTAACTCAGCTGGCAAGATTAGAGCTGCAGAAGGGATGCTAAAGCAGGATAACGTTGAGCTCGTCCCGGAGTCCATTGTGTGGTCTACTGTGCTAACCAAATGGAGTCCAGTGTGTGGTCTACTGTGCTAACCAAATGGAGTCCAGTGTGGTCTACTGTGCTAACCAAGTGGAGTCCAGTGTGTGGTCTACTGTGCTAACCAAGTGGAGTCCATTGTGTGGTCTACTGTGCTAACCAAATGGAGTCCAGTGTGTGGTCTACTGTGCTAACCAAATGGAGTCCAGTGTGTGGTCTACTGTGCTAACCAAGTGGAGTCCAGTGTGTGGTCTACTGTGCTAACCAAATGGAGTCCAGTGTGTGGTCTACTGTGTTAACCAAATGGAGTCCAGTGTGTGGTCTACTGTGCTAACCAAATGAAATGTTTAATGGCTTTTAGCAGCGCTGACTCATCTCAAAGGAACACTCAAAACGGGTGTGTTGATATCCAACACACTTTTTGTGTTACTACTTTTGTGCTACTTTCAACGCATTTCATGTCGAAGTTACAACTTTGATCGGTTGGTGTCAAATTACACAATTTATGTGTTAAAAAAGGGCGACTTTGTAACACATTCCATCTCTTAAAAACCAGTTAACCCTATTTTTCCATCCTGACACTATATCATTTTTCCTAATTTGTTGGGATAAACATGTACCAATTTTGTATAAAGAGGTGTTTTGTGGTGTCATTTTTGGGGTAGCTGTATGAAATTTAAAAAAATACAAAACCTTTTTTAGTTTTTATCTCTGATTTTTTGTGGGTAATTCTGGTGGCACTTCCATATCTGGTTTTAAACTTCACAAACTCACCTCAGGATCTAAAATGAGATATTTCATCACAAATCTTTAATATTTAGGAATGAAAGGCTAGTCAATTGGGAGAAACACACGCATAAAAAAGTCTATTACAATAGTTTTGTGTCAGTTTAAACTTTTGGGGTCAATTTGTGCTAACCAAATGGAGTCCAGTGTGTGGTCTACTGTGCTAACCAAATGGTGTCCAGTGTGTCGTCTACTGTGCTAACCAAATGGAGTCCAGTGTGTGGTCAACTGTGCTAACCAAATGGAACTTCCATATCGGGTTTTAAACTTCACAAACTGTCACTTACCTCAGGATCTAAAATGAGATATTTCATCACAAATCTTTAATATTTAGGAATAAAAGGCGAGTCAATTGGGAGAAACGCGCGCAAAAAAGGTCTATTACAATAGTTTTGTGTCAGTTTAAACTTTTGGGGTCAATTTGATGTGAACATACTATGCCTCTTAATTCTAAAATTACTGGGAAGATATTGCCAGCAGTAAACACGTAGAAACTACTGTAGATACAGATATATCATTACTCCCTGTTACCTTGTGCGTTCAGAGTTATCGCTTCTATAGCCACCGCAAATTGTTCCAAAAGCGGTCATTTGTTTGTGAGGAAACTATGGCAAGAAAATTTCTCAGTTCTTAGAACATTTTCATTGATCAAAGTTCTGACAAAGTGACCAAAAAAACAAACCTTTCAGACATGTTGCAAACTTACAGGTAACAGCCCCGGATGGTTATCATTTTGTCATGAAAAACATAAATGAGTGTGAAATACCTTTTAAGGAGAGTCGAAATTAACGTATATAAATAGCAGATTTATTTAACCTGCAATATCCCCTGTACTTAAAGATAGGTTTTGAGAGTTTAACTTTGTTCCCCATTCTTACGTGATCATTTCGTGAGCTGGAAAGACGATCAAGCTCAGGACGGTATTATAAGAACAGAGAAACGGGGGGAAAAACGGAACTGGTATTCACTATACAGCGTGGCCATGCAACACTTTAGTGCAAATCCTCGATTAGTTATTTGATTACTATAACATCAAACGTTTTATTATTGTTGTTGTTATTATTATGTTTTTAGACGATACAGCTTTCAATATAGGCTATGCCATTTACCTAAGGACGACGTGAAGCTGATTCAAGCTGCGACTAGTTTTCTATCTCCGTAAATGCATGCATTCGCTCAGATGTCAGCACGAATATCATTAAACATCTATCAAACATGTACAGACTATCAGCTTTAATTTGAGAGTATTTTCATCCCTATCGGATGAACCGTTTAGAAATTATAGAACCTTTTGTACATAGCCCCCCCATTTTCGGGTATAAAAAAATAATGGACATGCAGTTTAACATAATGTAGAATAAAGTAATCACTTAATATTTGGTCGCATATCCTTTGCATGCCATGACTTCCTGATGTGTGTGACCCAATAATATCAAAAGACTCTTGATATCTTATTTTCTGGTACTCCTACAAGCGATACTATAACCTCTCTGCATTTGAATGGATCTCTATGGGAATTTGGGGGTGGGACTAGATTTAACTGTAAATTACACTGGAACAGTATGGAACACATGGTTGGCTCTAAGTCATCAAGGGTCTGATGTATCAAACTAGCCTTAAACCATCACTCTGGTGCCAGATATGCAGTAGATATGGATGGATAACTTGAAGGGTTTCTTCTCCTAACTTTTTTTTTCATAGAGTTCAATAGGAAAATTTGTCAGAAGAAACAACACTTAAAGTGATCCATCCATATCATATCTGGCTGCAGAGTGATGGTTTGAGGCTCGTTTGATACCTCCGACCCTTGATGACTTACAGCCATTTTGCCAACCATGTATTCCATACTGTTTCACCATAATTTCCAGCTAAATAGTCCCATCCCCCAATTTCCATAGAGATCCATTCAAATGTAGAGAAGTTATAGTATCGCTTATAAAAGTACCAGAAAATAAGATATCAAGTATTTTGATATTATTGGGTCACAGACACCAGGAAGTCATATGCAAAGGATATGCGACCAAATATTTAAAATGATTACTTTATTCTACATTATGTAAAACTGCAATATTTTTTATTCCCGAAAATGTAACTAGGCAGGCTAATCTATAAAATTTAGTATCTCGGCCGCTGAAGTAGTAGAACGGATTTCAACGTTGCCAAGGTGTTAAACTAATTGCGAGAGAGAGAGAAAGAGTCAGTGAAAAGTCCAGTTCCAGGAATGAGCTTCCCTTTCTGAAATCTCAAGATACAGCTGTCTTTGTTGGCCTACAAGTGAGACAAAAAGGAATATAATGATGCAGCTGTCATTGCGGCAAATCTGCCGGAGGAAACATAAAATAGTGCGCTCTTGCAGATCCTTCGAGGTGCGATTTTAAAGTGTCAAATGCGTTCCCTTGCAAATAAAAAACAAGTGATAATGATGTCTATTGTGAACTATTTTACGCTTTAATATTTTAACATTGATTCATATTTTAAACTGTCGAAAATAACTCTCCCTGATTAGGCCTATAGCAGTTTTCAGTGGTGTATTTGCAGCCGGGTTCGCATACGCAACTGGTCCCTGGCGTAACCGTCTCACATTGAATAGGGCCTACGTCATCCCACCCTCTCTTGCATTACTTAGTCTACGAGCTGAAAACCCCAGAATGAACAAAATAACACTCCTTTTGGTATAAAAGTCATTTTTATTTTTTTTCATGTGAAAGAATATTATGAGAAAATATTCTAGTTAACACCGAATACATTTTTAACAGTCGATTTGTTTCTAAATACACTGTAAAAAAAAAAGAAAAATGTTTAAAAGAAAACACTGCTCTCGTGCGCTCACAACATTACAACCTGCCATCGGAGATGATATTCCGAATCATATAATGATAAACCACACCATTATTACCTAAACGTTCGAACGAATTTTACCAAATGTGACGCAGCAAAACCATACCTACTATTTATTAGATGGAAAACGCAGAACTTTGTACATGCAAATCACATTAGTCTAAAGAAGAAATTCTTACGAGAAACCTGGTTAGAAAAGGAAGCAATTTAAGGCACAAGTAATCGTTAGATGCACATGTTATTAAATGCCCAAGCATGCACAAATTAGATCCAGTTGAGATGTCAAGTAGGCTATGTGCTATAGGCTACGCACACGTAAGCACGCACATATAAACGTTAGTCAATAAGACTTTTGAGGGGTTATTTGTTTTTTTTTCTGTTCCAAAATTTACAACCCTTTTTCATATTATTTCGTATTATGCAGTCCAGTCCCTGTCCCGGGTAACTGCGGTTCGCTTTTCTGTCTCTTATTTCCACAAAAATGTAGTCTAGCCCACGTGAAACTCCGGGGCTTTAAAAAAACGTAAATTACTGAGGCACTATTCGGTCCCATTCAGCGCGAGACACAAGCCCAGCTGGTCAGTCGCTCACAGAGCGCAGCGTATCGTCTTACTGTCATTTCTTTTAACCCTTGTGCTCATGACTAATCCCGGGTAGGCAGTCGGCGTCTAAAAGCACCTGTTGCATTGCATACCGTAGCATTATTGAGTTGTTAATTTATATATATTTTTTGTAGTTTGCTTATAAATCTGGAATGAAGATGTGTAGACTATTCATTTTTTTTGTTTGTTTTGAAAAAGAGACATCGAAAGGTCGTTGTGACAGGCCACCTTGATGGAATTATTTAAAAAATAGATTACATTTTCAAAAAAACAAAACGCGTATAAAATAATCCAAGTAATGCAAAATAACAATGACACAGTAAACATAAATACACACTTCATAATTTTACAGCCGGAAATAAACAAGACCATTAATATCTAAAATACATAGGCTGAATATAGGCTTGGCGGAAATGACCGTGCTGGTCGAAGGAGCTCCAATAAAGATGAAAATAATAATAATTCAAATTTAAAAACGATATCACATAACTGGTCCCAAGTCACTGTGGTGTGCCATTGTCTATCCTATGTCCATTGTATGTAGCCTACATGCGCAGAATTCTTTCCAACATCACGAAACAAGCATGCGCGCTCACAACACAGTAAAGTAGGCTACGCGAGCGCACTTGCAGCTACATGGCCGCACTTGTGCACGTGGACATCGTGCAGTCCTCACAGAGGAGCTGTATGCAGGCATGAGCATTTCAGTTTCTTCATTTATAAGACAATGACTAATAATTGGACCTTAAAGCTCCGTAAGACTATGTATGCAAGTGGGGGAAAGCACGCGTCTGTTAGCCTACATTGTGTTAATCCGTACAAAAGCAACGAGTAAAACGTCTGTGTGCCCTACAGTCTAGACGTGTTAATTAAGGCCTTGTCAGAGTGGTGTATACCGGCTGGTCCCAGGTGACAGTTGGGCTGTGGGAAGAGGGAATGGATAAGCTGTTTAAGATGGGGGTCGCGTAGGCCCTGCGCGAGGAATGGAAGTACGGGTATTGGTAAAGGCTGGAGGGATATCCTGAGAATGGGCCGTAGTAACCGGAGCTCTGGAGGTCCGCGTAGTCACACTGGGGACTGGAGAATGAAGCGGTGGAGGAAGATACGCAGGCCTGGGCGCCGTAGGAGCCGTAGTCGCCATGAGAGGGAGAGCCGTGGGACTTTTCCGTGTAGTGGGCGGGACTCAGCTGTTCGGTTTTGATGTGCGGTCTTTGCTGGGCCGCCTCGCTCGCGCCGGACGATGATGAGGAGGAGGACACCGCGCTCTTGTGACTCCAAGCTGCGCCGTTAGCTCCGGCGTGGCTGTACGCAGAGCCGTAGGAGGTGCTGGTTGCTGTACTTTGTCCATGAGCGTGGTCCGAGGGCAGGGAAGCAGCGGCGGCCGCGTGGCCGTTGAGGGGCAAGTACTGGTCGAACTCGTGCACGTCGAATGTTTCCATGTTGCTGATGACGTCGGTGCTGAGCTCTGAGATGTCGACGTTGCTGAAGTCGATGTTCTGTCTGCCGCTGTCCAGCAGTCGCCGACCCTCGTGTTTAAGATCTTGCTTTCCTCCGTGGTGTAGATCGGTTTTTGGAGTAGTGGGAGGAGTTGGGGGGCCGTGAGGTTGTCCTGGAGAAGTACAGAAATGCCTCATAATTTTTTTTCAAATATTGCAGCGCATCATTTGCCCGCCAAAGTAAACTAAGGGCTTCGGCCTACGCACCGGCTCTCGTGCGTAAAACAGACATGGCTAAATTGTCTTGACGTTTTCAGAAAAGACGATTCCAATATGTGACTGGTCATTTATTTTGAAATAATATATATATATTATATGTCCTCACGGTTCAAAATTAATTTGTAATTTCAGTTTTCCATTCGGCTACCCCTGATTATAACACACGGCGGTGTGTCTTCCATTCAGGCGCATCCACGCGTGCGATATTACGTATTGGTTTCGGATTACAATGTAAAAAAAACCCATGTTTAAAACTAATCTTGTACTCACCTGCGTGTTCCGGATGGTGGTGCATGTCTCCCATGCGCGCCAGGCTGACCATTCCCGGCTCTACCTTGTACATTTGTCCCGAAGGGTGCAGGTGGCTCAGCTCCGCTCCAGAGTCCGAGTCGCTCTGCCCATTCTTCACGTTTTTCCGCCGCCGGGGCTGGTACTTATAATCAGGGTGGTCTCTCTTGTGTTGGACCCTCAGCCTTTCCGCTTCGTCCACGAATGGCCTCTTCTCGCTTTCCGACAGCAAGCTGTGAGAGATTGCTAGGCCATTATAACACAGGTACTTAAGCTGTGAGAGATTGCAAGGCCATTATAACACAGGTACGTAACAGGTGTATGCAACAAAACCACAAAAAAGTTACCTAACATGTTTAAATACCTGCTTATGCTGTACTCTATCGTTACGTTTAGAATAGCATATTTGCATGTTTGCAATGATGTTTTAAATCGTATGCATATCATAGGCATTGAGTGAATATTTAATATGTAATATTCACGTTTCTGTGTGGAGTACAGGATATATTATATCAATGAGGCAATTTTAAACAATCCCCTTTAATAGTGTCTACATGTGCAAATGCGAGAGCAGTTATGTAAAATTGCCAGACCATTAAGACCGAGATAATCATGCAGATTTCTGAAATAGATTTACATGTATACAACTATAGCGTTTGGTGACTCAAGTCACCCCTGAAATATTGCAAATAATATTCAGATGGAAAATAATCGATTTCTCGTTCTAATAAGAAGATGTCTTTACCACTGCAATAGAAATGTTTTCTGGTGCACTGCAGCTACAAAATAATATTTATGGTGAATTACCGCCAAAGCTTCCCGAGTGTCTTGCTGAGCTCGGCGTTGTGAAGATGCGGGTACTGGTCCGCCAGCTTCCTGCGCGCGGCTTGTGCCCACACCATGAAGGCGTTCATGGGTCTCTTCACGTGCGGCTTGTTTTTCATAGACCCATGTCCCCGCACTGGCATTGGGACAAGCGACCAATCGTATCCCTTCAAGACCTGCGACACTGCATCGCGGATGCAGGCTGGGAAACGGTCGTCTGCCTCACACTCCAGTTTCTTGTCTATCTCGGAGACAAGCTGGGACCCGCGCCCGTCAGATCCCGCCGGGGAGGACGGGGCGTCGGAATCAGAGTCGTCCTGTGACATGGAGCTCGTGGTCCCAGTCGGACTGCAAGGATTCCCGGTAAGGCACTTGTCCTGCTCCTCGGTCATTTCAAAAAAACTTAAGGAAGAAGTTTTTCCTTAAAAGGATATGCTTGATCGGCAGTGTTATCACAGACGGAAATTCTGTAAAAACGTACCCAACACACCACCTTTTTTACGCACGGCAAATCATGTCGTACGGAGAAGTGTTTCACAATAAAAAACTAAAAAGTAATTTCCTGGTGGTTTCCTTTTTTTATGTACAGGTTCTTCCTTTACTTTCCTTGTTAGTCTGTTTGAGGTCCGTGAGTTTGTGTCGCGCTGCGCTGTGGTCCAGCGGCTCCGCGCTGAAGGAATATTTGGTTGAGATCCCTACCCTCGCTCCACCTTCCAGTGTCTGATTGGCCAAACCACGTCAGAATTTACTTCTCCGATTGGACACATTTACGATAGGGCTGGCAGTTTGTCGCACTTCTCAAAGATTAATGTGTTGCCCCTAAAGTCCATGTGACATACAATTTGATGTTAATGATTCCATGTCGTACGACAAAATAACTGACATATACCGCTACAAAAAATCTAATGCAATTAAGCGGTAATTCCGAATACATATTTCTCCGATGTATGATTTAAAATGGAAGCACAAACTTCGACTTTCATATACTCCGATGCTTCTTTTAGTGAGAGAGCGAGAGAGAGTGATTACTAATGTATAATTTTATGCACTGAAACGGTTATTCTTTTGACCCATCTCATAACAACGAGTAATATCAAATGTACTAGATTCTAAATGTCTATGATATGATTGAAAATATGAATTATTCACAAAAACATTGTGGTCTATATTGCGCACTTTTAAAATGGGGATAGACCCCTCGGCTCTCCGATATTGACTGATTCTCTTCTTAATCTCCTTTGCACCAATCCACGTATGGTAAACTTTTAAAACATATTTATGAAAACGTAAGCATTTGTTGGTGTACTGTGACATTTATTGTTACACGGAAACAATATAATAAAATACTTTCGTATGAAAATCTTCATTTTAAATCTTGAACACATATCATACATTCTTTAAAATACGAGTTGCGTTGCCTTTATACTACCAAAGAATTAACAATCAGTATTAATGAAACTATTTCGCAGTTAAAGTGGCAATAATTCACAAAGCATATAATTTGATTTTAAATAGCTTTTCAATTATTAAAAAAAACATTTATTACATGAGTATGATTACATTTCATAGGAAATTAACTAATGGGGCACACACAAAAATGGAATATTACGCATAAGCAACTGAATTGGTTATAGCCGGAATATGCCTGAGTTGAGTGACAGTAATATTTAAAATGCTTTGCGATTCAAATAACTGGGACACATATACAAATTTGAAACGCTATTCAGTAGCCTAGACCAGTGTTTTTCAACCTTTTTTGAGCCAAGGCACATTTTTTACATAAAAAAAATCCTAAGTCACACCACCAAGCAAAAGTGTTACTAATTAAGTGAAGTTGGATAATTTCCCACGGCACACCTGACGATCTCTCACGGCACACTAGTGTGCCGCGGCACAGTGGTTGAAAATCACTGGCCTAGACTATCAGACATGTCCCTGCCTTTCGTCAAGCAAAGAGATTTCACATTGAAATTTGGGAATTACAAAAACACAGAACGACCATACAGCGCCCAAGAAACCTTCAAACTCGTTTGGCAGTGTTTTTCTTATGAAATAAGATATAGGCCTACACTATTTAAATGGTTCTGAAAGAGTTGTCTGCATTCGGCGATGGGTCTACGCAGAATTGTTACTGCCTCAAAAAAATGCATTAACTTCATCGAATGATTATTTATGGTTCTAAGGGGGTTCTTTGTTGGTGTTATAAATTCTAAAGTTATACAAGAACCTTACAGTACAGCGACAACCAGGCATATCGCAGTAGATTCTGTACAAGACCACCTGCAGAGAGGGTTGTACGTACCCATATGTGCAAGTTAAATAGCTTTTGTGACATCATACATGTGAATGGTTACTCCTGAGAGAAAAATAACACTTTTTTATCAGGCTATGGGATCTTTTTTCCTCCTACTCTATCGATTCGATTACATTTTTATATGCAACATTCCATCAAAAAATATGCAAACTTTATTGGAGTAAGATAAAAATGTAATACATGCAAAAAGTGAAAACGCTGCAAGAAACGCGATTTTCTATTAGCAGGGGACACTTGCCTTCTGCTTTATATCTTCAAATTTGAATATTGACTTAAAGCACATCTATTTCACATATAGCCTAGTTTACATGTAAATGTGAATTTATGTGTGATTTAAAAATTTTAACTGAGTCTCTGAAGCTGTTGTCGCCTATTATCCCAGTGTAAAGGACAAAACACTGAAATCACAAACGTCCTTTTCACTCCAAATATAATTAATTAAAATTGTACACAGATTCCTTGCAAATCGTATGAGTTTTTTTTCAGTGACGCTACTATTAGTAATGTGACTGAAACGCTTTACCAGTGGTCTCGCGAAGTCCTGGAGCCGAACAGATTTTAATGAAGCAGAAATATGAGTGCGAACATCATTTGAATCTATTTACACAAGACATTTAGCCTACACGCATGCAAAATCAACATGGAACAATGCGAGCTGTTTTCATCAACCGTATATGCCTACTTAGTATTTAAATAAATTTATTTGAGAATATTTTTTGTTGTTTGCTTTGAATTATGCGCCAATCAATTTAAAATTTGTCCAACGGTAAAATCTCCAGCGATAAAAGCAATTTAATATACAGGAAAAGCGCTGTACAATGCTGTGGAATCTCAAAATGCACCCGGATGCACCACAAGTAGCCAAGGCTACTGACCATCTCATGCTGCATTGATCGCATGGCTGCTTTTTGGACACGTTTTGCACGATTTAGACGATAGGCTACTTAACCTGCCCACATGTTATTTTCCACCCCCAAAAAATCCATAAATTACATAATCTAATAGGCTACTTGATGTTTGCTGGCGTGACTGGCAAGAAGTGTCGTGATAAATCATTTTAACGAATGTATGCGCTACCGTACCGTGACAGTGTTTCCATGGTAGAAATAAATGTTAATTGGTTCAGGCTCAATCGAGTAAAACAGATATTTTAGGGGACCAAATTTTGAAACCCATCTCTGTAATGTAGCCTACCACTAGCCTATAGTTTCGCAAGCCAGTTAACGGGTGATGGACAGCACACCTATGAAAGATCCCTCGAATAATGACGGTTATTGGTTCTGTATGTAGTAATATTGTTGAATCTTACTTTCGTGTGTCCATTTTTTTATTATTCTGTACGATATTTTCTTACCCCAGCTTGCAGTACATTGAGATGTAGCCTCGCATATATCGTCAACATTTAAAGAGATTAAACTCATCGTATAATCGAGTAGGCTTTCTTTAATTATCTAAGATTTAACTATTTGAGGTAGGCTATAGAAAGTATTTATCTGGGTGATAGGGGAATTTGAAAAAATGCGCTGTCTGGTATGACAGGAGAAAGTACCCAATGACAGAAGGACCTGTGTGTGTATCTATAGCGCAGCGCACTGAGTCTGCGCAGAGGCAGTAGCCAAGATGGCCACGTCCATGCAGAACCTGGAAACCGATGGAAATACATTGAGGAAAAGAAGGACCGACACACTTAAAACGGTCACAAAACCCGCCGAGAACAGTAATGACACAAACGACGT
Organism: Ilyophis sp. 1 JC-2022; assembly: GCA_022702515.1. NCBI lineage: Eukaryota > Metazoa > Chordata > Actinopteri > Anguilliformes > Synaphobranchidae > Ilyophis > Ilyophis sp. 1 JC-2022. The sequence continues at coordinate 68,280,820 of CM040405.1, read as the reverse complement.
AGAAGTACAAACTAAGTATGGCAAACCGGGTGCTGTCACTTTGCAAACCGGGACGTTCTGGCTGACACGAATCGTACTGCTACGGTCCATTGCCTTTATTTACTGTGAGTTTATTCTGTTGCATTTCAAGTGTCATTCCCGTTTATCGCACTTTATTTTTATTTTTAAATAGCCTAAACCAGGCACACATATAACTGAATCATAAAACTACTAAATGCATTCGTCCATATGCCGCGTTGTAGGCCTATGATAACTAAGGTTTTGTTTTACTGGGTGAAAAGCAAAACACGTGCGGAGGGACCTTATAGAAGTCGTCTAACTCATCCATACAACAGCACCTTCCTCACGTTTCTGACACTCTTCGTCAATAGGCTATATTTTATTTTCTCTCGATTAACAATTTTGAAAATACGCGTAGGCTATTAAATATAGCTTTGCCTCATAGGTAGTTCAGTCCATATGAACCATCGGTCTCTGAGTCGATGTTGGATATAGTTGAGTTGGATTCCGTAGTCCGAGGTCCTGCATAGTGCTATTCTGGGCGCAACCCCGGCGCATTGCCGACACCGTCTTCTCGTGGTAGGCGTAGCCCTCATTGACATGATGTGCTGTGCATTGCTTATATGTTTATGATAATGCAATGATTCGAGCAAACGCATATGAGCAGTGACAAATATTGTTATGACATTTCTTTAGACTCCCGGCCTTTAACAAATGGAATTTGACGACATTCTGGTCGTCCTCACTGTTAAAAAAAAAATTACTACTACTAATTACTGTTTGTAATTAGCCCAGGGCTGATGGTGCAAAATGGGGGTGGGTCTTGTGGCAGTGCCTAGACCTATACCCCCTCCCCCCCAAAAAAGTGGACTCGCCCCAGCGTTTGTGGGCAAGTCCTGTACAGGAGGTGTAAGAACGGTCCCATTGTGCGGCCACAAAGGGCCCAGTGAGCGTTTGATGTGACGGCGGTCGTGCGCGGGTGGGGCGGGTGAGGGGGGGTCGCGTGTCTGAAGGCTCTTTGTTAGCTGCTCTCCGCAGGTCTCCCCAGGCAGGAAAAAAAAAGGGGAAGTGGAGTCCCCTGACAGAGGCCTGTTTGTTCGCGGAGGGAAACGGCGCCTCTCTCTCTCTTTTTATTTTTCTCTCTCTCTCTCCTTCTCTGACAGAATGTAGAATGGTCCCCATTAATGCTGGTGGCTAAAAACAGAGGGAGAGAGGAAGAGGGAGGAAGATAAGGGAGAATCAATCACTGTCTTTGTTATGGCTGCTTTTGTGTCGCAGGTCGATATTTTATCATTTCTCTCCCTCTCCCTCTCTGCCTCTCTGAGAGAAAAGGCTGGGTCGGCTTTTGCAGGTGGCTCAGTTCGGGACGACCCTGCTGAGGGGTTGACCCATGGACTCTGCTTCACCTGTGAATAATTTGGGAGGGGTGGGGTTGGGTTGGGTTGGGTTGGTGGCAGTGGGAAAGACACTTTGCCTTTGCCTTTGAGGGAAAGGGATGATATCTGTAAACTCTGCTGCTCCTAAATGTCCTTCTAGCAGCTCAGGGTTATGGATGAACAGAAGGTAAGGGTGACACGTTGGGTAACTCTCTCTCTCTTTCTATTTTTCTCTTTACTCTTTCTCCCCCCTCTCTTCCCACTCCCCACTCTCTTTCTCTCTCACACTGTCTTTCTCTATTTCCCTCTATCTCTCACTCCATCTCTCTCTCTTTCTCTCTCTCTCTCTCTCTCTCTCTCTCCACAGGTTGTGAATGTGTCTGTATTATGTGCTACTGCACGGCTGTATTCCTGACGTTAACACTGATGTTCTCTGCAGTGTGAGTTGATGTAAGAGTGCCTCTGTGTCCCTGTGTTGCTATAACATGCACAGGAAGTGACTTAAATGCTGGTGGAAGTGGTTGTTGTGTGGGAACATTGTGGGGGGGCTTCCTGTTCCTGCCTTTCATCATAGTGTGGTTATTATAAAAAAATTAAAAAAAGATACATTCATATTTATGTTCAGACATTTATCAGATGCTTTTATGTGGAGCTACTTGCTTAAGTGCATAAAAAAAGAGTTCAGGGAAATGAGCAGAGCAACGATATGTCCCACTGATATAATATAACATAAAGAATGAATCGTACATAAACCTGCAACATAAACTGTACAGTCCGTCCTCTGCCTCTCCATCTCACCCTTTTATCCCCAGTCGTGGCGTTCAGCGTGGCCTACAACCAGAACAAGCAGCTGATTGGACAGCGCGGGCTGACCCCCTGCCAGGACTACCTGCGCAGTGTGAAGCGCTATGTGGGTGGGAAGATTGACATGTCCGCCCTGGCCTACGCACCCACCCTCCTGTGGTTCTTGGACTGGACGGACATGGACTCTAACCTGGATGGGCTGGCCCTGCTGGGCCTGGCGCTGTCCGGGATGGTGCTGCTGACCGGGAGGGCCAACATGATCATCATGGGTCTGCTGTGGGTGCTGTACCACTCGCTGGTCAGCGTGGGACAGATCTGGTGAGTACAGGGCCTCCCGCACTTATACATGCATTTACACACTCACACACACTTTTACACGCATGTGCACACTCATACATGTATGCACATATGCATACACACATGTACACACTTATACACACTTTTACATGCATGTGCACACTCCTACACATATGTACACACTCATACATGCATACACACACTTTTACACGCATGTGCACACTCATACATGTATGCACATACTCATACACGCATGTACACACTTATACATGTATGTACATGCTCATACACACGTTTACATGCATGTGCACACTCCTACACATATGTACACACTCATACATGCATACACACACTTTTACACGCATGTACACACTTTTACATGTATTTACACACTCATACACACTTGTACACACATGTACACTCATACACATATGTACACACTCATACATGCATACACACACTCTTACACGCATGTACACACTTTTAAATGCATGTACACACTTTTACATGCTTATACACACTTATACACGTATGTACACTCATACACACATGTACACACTCACACACGCTTGTACATACTCATATGCATTTCAACATTTATACAGGCATGTACACTCATATGCATTTCCACACAAATACACATATGTACACACTCCTACACGCTTGTACTCACTGCTACACACATATACATACTCATGCATGCATGTAAACATACATGCATGCACACACTTATAAACGCATTTACACACTCATACATGCATGTACAAACATATACACGCATGTACACACACTCATACAAACATGTACACATGTATACACCCAGTCACATTCATACTAACATGTACGCACTCATACACACATGTTAAGCGAGCTTTGATTGACAGGTAGATGTCACCCACGAATTGACCGATACGTATTTCAGTGCAAACATTCCACTAGAAAAACTGGATAACCCCGAATCACATGCATTTCTCAATAAGCATGTATCAAATGATCATTGATTACATTCTTATTGAGAAATGCATGTAATTTGTGCTCATCCAGTTTTTGTCGTGGAATGTTTGCACTGAAAAATGCATGGGTCAGTTTGTGGATGACATCTACCTGTCAATCAAAGCTCTCTTTTCCCCTGCTGACTGAGGATTCCCCCGCATTGCTGTTTTACATACAAAAAGACTGCAGTTGTTTTTTATTTTCTATTATTGGAAATGTTGGTCCATTGTTGTCGTGTGCGTGCATATAATAAATTGCGAACTGTCCAGAATATATTGAATGTATTGAATGCGTCTGTGTGCAGTGTACCAGGCGGATACTGCTGCGCTCGGTGGCTGCGCTCTTTTCTGTGTGACATTATGTCCATGCTTCATTTCCATCCCCTCCATGTGTTAGAAAGACAAATTGCTTTTATGAGCGACCACGATTAACCAATAATTGTGTGATTAATTAGGTGATTGTGCTAATCCAGTGCCTATGGAAACTCCACAAGGATATTCATTTTAATGAACGTTTAATTCCCTGTGGTTCACGTGCTTTAGAAAGAATGGTGACTCTATGCATAATCCGAAGGTTATAGGTTCAAATCCCAAGCAAAATCACTTAACCTGAATTATTTTTTTGAGTAAATGTATCCAGCTGCTGCATAACGGGGATAATGCGTAAAAATAAAAACTAAACAAGAAACCCTAGAGAGCTCTGAGATTTGAACGTGCAACCCAGGCCAGTTCCCTTTCCACCCCCTCCCTGCCCCCACAACCAGCTGAATTTACTTGAAGTCATTACGCTCAGGCACAGGCTCCACACGGAGTACCATGCAGTCACCACTCACTCCTACGCTTAGCCTTGCAGTCCTCTGTATTCAGCAGCTAAGCCCCTTTCCACACCCCCACCCCACCCCCCACTCTGTCAAATTCAAATTCAACTGAGCTTTATTGGCATGACCACACATCAGCATTGTGTTGCCAAAGCAATTTCTAACTTAAAACAGTGTAAAACATAAAACAACAATTGCTTCAAAAACTATGTAAACTTTGTAAACCCTTACACACTCTCTCCCATGTATTAATTTCACTCTCTCTCACACACACACTCTCACTCGGTCTTTTTGTTTCTCACACACTCGCTCTTTCTCCCACACTCTCTCTCACTCTCTCACACACTCTCACATTCACACACATGTGGAACGCAGGTTTAGCCGTTTACAATTATAAAGAATCTCATCAGAGAAATGGGAGAGCGCTGCACCCATATGATTTAAATCATTCACTTCTACAGCCTTTTAGTAGCATGGGAAAGTAATTATAGCAATGTATTAAAGAGGGACAACAGCAAAAAAGAAAAATGAAGTGATTAAAATAACATCGGCTCAGGTAATAAACGTACACCCGTGGTAAGTTATAGGTTTGGACAATTTAGACAAACGGAAAGCAATTACTGAACCTGATGCATGTTTGGCACTGAACTGTAACTTACTTATTGTAATAATTAATTAACACATTCACTGCACTGTGGTTATGAACACACACAAAAAATGGGCTCACCAATATTTTTAATGACCTCACTGATATTTTGAATGTGCTCACCAACTCTGAATATTGCTCTAATTTCTGGCCATCTTTTAGACATTGTTTTGAATTGTCAGCTTGATTGTCTATTATTATAAATTCTGCTAAGCTAGGAAACCAGGTGCATACATCAGTATCTGGATTAACACCTGAACGTTACTCTACATTAGATTTGCTGGAAATGTTTAGTTTAGTTTTAATTGTGCATAAATTATGAGTTCTGGACAGTTCTGCTTCTTCGACAACAAATGTACATGGAATTGTGACATGGTGCACATACAGAAATATAGGCTAGTTTTCTTTTATCAACACATTTTATTAATTTACTTTTACCCATGTTTTCCAAGTAAGGGAAAAAATTCATGCTAGATAAGAAAAGTGGTGCATTCTGGTAATCTTCTGTTTGAAAAGCACTGCCCATCATTTCAGTATGAGAGTCACCAGACTGCCAACCATTTCAGTGTGAGAGTCACCAGACTGCCAACCATTTCAGTGTGAGAGTCACCAGACTGCCCTCCATTTCAGTGTGAGAGTCACCAGACTGCCCTCCATTTCAGTGTGAGAGACTCCAGACTGCCCACCATTTCAGTGTGAGAGATTCCAGACTGCCAACCATTTCAGTGTGAGAGACTCCAAACTGCCCACCATTTCAGTGTGAGAGTCACCAGACTGCCCACCATTTCAGTGTGAGAGACTCCAGACTGCCCACCATTTCAGTGTGAGAGTCACCAGACTGCCCACCATTTCAGTGTGAGAGTCACCAGACTGCCCACCATTTCAGATTCACATTCTCACATTCACAGATCCCTTGCTCAGTTAATTATGGAGAAGGCTCAGCTTGGGCGTGTAATTTGAGGAAGTATCTTTATCGAAAGACAGACGGAGAAAAAGGGGGTAACATCGTCTGACAGCTGGTTTCACTTGCAGCCCGGCGGTTAGTGGGTTCTGGGTTGGGGGGGGGGGGGGGGGGGTGCGGTGGAATTGGTGGATCTGTGAGTTCTGGGCCGGGGAATGGCAGGGGGCTGAGGGGTGAATCCATAACACTGAGAGCACTTTAATGGCAGTGGCAGGGGTTGATGATTGACAGTGAAGAGGTGGAATGGGGAGAGCAGATAGACACCAGCAGATAGAGCAGTTTAAACCCGCCATACTTTTCCCGTGTGGGAGTTGACACACACAGCGCACACTCACACAGTTAGCCTTTCATGTGTATTTATTTGTGTTCTTTTGCCTGCTCTCATAACAGCGTGTTTATTAACCCTGCGTGTTCAGACCGCTCTTGTGACTCCGCACCTCGGTTGCTGTATTTGATGAAGTCGTTACGGTCCGGTGCAGTAGGCTTAAAATGGTAAAATAAGTAAAGAGATGGCGTTAAGGCGGTAATGATTTTGAGGGCCGTTTTACAAGTGTGGCTTCTGGACGAGTTCAGCCGCTCAAATGCGCAAGCACTCAAACCTGCGTCCCCAATCAAATATGCACCCAATCAAATATGCACCCAATCAAATACGCGGCCAATCAAATATGCACCCAATCAAATACGCGGCCAATCAAATATGCACCCAATCAAATACGCGGCCAATCAAATATGCACCCAATCAAATACGCGGCCAATCAAATATGCATGTGGCCACTCAAATACGCACCTGCTCAAATGCATTCCCGCTCAAATGTGCGCTCACTTGTGGTACCGTAGCCAGGCCTGACCAGGTTTATCATAACCTGCTGGTACTGTGAGCCTGGCTGACTCACTCCAAGCTCTTACACATTCACAGCACTTCCTTTGTGCATCTTGTTTAACTACGTTGGACCACATAGTTCATATAACTACTGTCAAATTTGTACCAGAAATACTCGCTCATCTATAAACATGGATGTTGCAGGTTGACACTAGGGGAATTTAATATCTTGTTTTTTTCCCTCTGCTCTTAATAGGCCGTTGCAGCAGAGGTGTCAGGGGTGTATTCCTGGGACAGGCTAGTGTGGGCACAGGGTTGTGCTCTAAATTATGCTCGCAGTGTAGCGATAGCACCACTAGTCTGGCCTCTTCTAAAGTAGAAGGATGCATTACAGCTGATGGAGAAACATGTGCTGTGTACACGTTTAAACCGCAGTGCATCTAGGGAAATTAACCAGTGTAAACTAATGAAGCCAATCAACTAATTGGACCAATTAAGGAAGTGTATTTGGAACACACTGCAGCAGCATGAATTGCCGGTGTCAACATGAGTTAGTGTTTGGCCTTCCTGTTTTACTGTGTAAAAATGCACCCATTCTTTCTTGTCCTAATATCTCTCTCTCTCTCTCCCTCTTTCTCTCTCTCTTTCTCTCCCTCTCTTGTTTCTGTTCCAGGTATTCTTTTGGTGAGTATGATTTTTTTCTTCCTGTTATAAATAGATGTTATTTTAACATTAATTATTCCCTCCGTTATGACTTGCCTGTTAAGAAAAGTTCTTTAGGAAGTTTAAAAAGAAAGGGGTAGAAAACAAAAGTACATTTTATTTTTTTAAAGCTAAGAGTTAAAAGGTGGATGGGTTCCCCAGTATCCTGTTGGGGGGGGGGAAGGAAGGTCTCACTCAGCGGGATATTCCCTTAAAGACAGGGATTAAAAAATGTATTAGAAGCACGTCAGTGTCAGTAACTGACGCTAGCCTATTTGCTAACTCAGGGACCATGCACTCTTCCTGGCTGTCATGAATCTTTTTATACCGTTCTGTGCCTGATAAATCATTCAAACTGTAGTAGTAATCAATACGTATATGTAAGCCATAGTTATGGATACATCCAGGCCGCATAGATGTGCACTCTCCTAGCTTAGTTATGAGATGGTTGATATTTGAAATTAAATGCTGGTTGTTCGTTTTCAAATGAGTGTTCTCTTGATGGAAGCCATGTTATGATCTGGTTGTCGTGGCAGTCAGGTTACCAGGCAGCTGGGCCTGACCTCCGAAGGCCCGGAGCATTTTGTTGCAGCCCTGCCTCCTTACAGCTGCTTGGTATCGGTCCCTCCCCTTTGACCTTTGACCCTTTTCCCTCCTAATTAATTCTGTAAAAACAGCTTAATGAGGGGTTTACTGGACCAATTGGAGTTTTTATTAAAACTAATTAGTGAGGTTGGGTAAGGGGAGGATGCTGGAAGAGGAAGTTTGCGGGGTGGAGGAAACAATTAGTGGAAACGGGTTTGAGTTCATCTGGCCTGAAGTCAAGTTAGTTAAAGGAAAGTTTCTTCTGGATATCAGGGCATTTTAAAGAAAGTATTCTTGCGTTTTAGATGGGCTGAATGGCTTGTTCTTCTCATTATTAATTCTTAGCTACCATAAGCAGCATGGAGTTTTCCAGCTGACCAGATGAGGCGCTGTTTAGCATCTTGTCATAGTCAGGATTCAGTCTGAACTGTGGGGTGCCTTATGGCTGCGAGACCATGGGATTCAGCTGGAAGCATCTTTTGGGCCTGAATAAAAGCCTTTAAAGTGGCTTCTAAGTGTCTTCTTGAATGATCAGGGAGTCCTTGAATGTGATGTGAGTCTAAGGAGAGGCTGCACATCTGGTGATCCCCGCTTTTTTGGAATGCCGTGTTCCGGCGTGGTCTTCTGTCTCTGGCGAGGGCGCCTCCCTCAGCGGCCGAACTCTCTCTCAGTCCGGCCTGGCTGTGGAATCCCATTCCGGGCCTGTTTCTCGTCCTGCTGTGGACAGGGATGTTTACTTTATTAATGTTGTTCTCAATGCTGTTGCGCTCTCTCTCTCTTTCTTTCGTTCTCTCTGTCTCTCTCTCTCTCTCTGCATGTGTTCTGGATAAATCCTGCGGTGTTCCGTCTCTTTCCAGACGTCTGTGTTTTCGGTTCTGCGTTCCTCTCATAAGTTATGCGTCTCGTTTGCCCTGTGAATGGTATGGGCGGGGCGGAGTCGATGGGGGGTCGAGGCCGAGCCACGCCCTGTCCCTTTACGGGAAACGAGGTGTGTGTGTTGTTCCCTGTAAACAGCGCTATGTGCTCTGCCAGCTACTCTGTGTGTGTGTGTGTGTGTGTGTGTGTGTGTGTGTGAGACAGAATGCACATCAGAGGGACTGCGGCCTTGATATGTGAGCTTTTTAGCATCTGAGTCTGTGTATTGGGGCTTTATGCCCGCAAACAGGTGACAGAAAATAAAAACACACGTTAGAAGTGTCCGCGGCCTCTGTGCCTCAGGAAGTGTGAAACTCAGACCCTTCTTTGACCTTTGAACTTACTGACATGACAAAATTTGAAGGAAGTGCAAGGGCGACGTGACTGGCTGTGTTAGAGAGCCATCTTTTGCGATGGAATCGCGTTAGAGAGAGAAGGAGTAGAGGACGGGTTTTCAACCTTTACGGATCCAGGGATCCCCACCCAGGCAAAAAAGGCATCCAGTGGACCCCCATCATAAGTTAAAAGGGTTATATAAAAACAAATATATTTTAAAAAAAGTTTAACATTTTGAATTATTTTCCCAAATCTATAATTAGTCATTGCACATCAATTCCGGCCAGGGACCCCCAAAAGTATCTTCAATGACACTCTGGTATCTGCAAACCTCCTATTGAAAAGCCAGGGTCTAGTTCAGGGGTCGACAACCCTGGTCTGAGTGCCTGGTCTTTTCGTTCTATCTGACCTTGATCGCAAGAGTTTAATGAATGAGTCTGAGCCTGAATATTCTGAATGGTGAAACGCTGAGTGCCTCCAGCACATGGTCACCTGCATTCATTACACCTGATACAATGAATCCACTTACTTAGTTACAGGTTTGGATTGAGCAAAACCCAGGACCGTCTCTGGCACTCCAGGATCAGGGTTGTCTAGAGGAATGGCGATGGGGGCGGGCTGCTGAACAGCCTTTAATCTCTGGCCTATGATGCTGTGATTGACAGGCAGTCAGCGTCTCTCAGGAGCTTGTCTCTGCTTAGTGTGGGAGGGGAACACAGACTCGTTTATCCACAGTTTGATCTATTATCCTCTCTCTCTTTCTCTCTCTCACTCCCTCCCTCTCCTTCATTCTTTCTCCCACTCTCTCTCACGCTCTCTCTTTTCCATTTCTCTCTGTCTCCTTCTCTCTATCCCTCTCTCATTATCTCACTCTTTTTTTCTCACTCTCTCTGTATATTTTTCTGTATGAGGATGAAATCATACGGATCTCTGATCAGCGCTCTGTGCCTTTAAAAGTTTAAAAGCTGTCGAAGCTCCGCCCACCTGCTTCCAGAAGAAGTGTCTGAAAATGGAACAGTGTCAAAACTGAAAGGACTCCGTGAATGTCCCCTTTGTGCTAATGTTAGTGCACACAGCATACAGTAAACACGCTCATGATGTAATGTGTGTGTGTGTGCGCGCGCGCACACATGTGTCTGTGTGATTTTGACAGAGAGTGAGAGATATACGAAGATACAGTATAATATGTTTCACGTACAATAATAATTAATATCATAAATGTGTGTGTTTGTGTGTGTGTATATATAAACATCGAACAAAAAGTTCGGAAATTTGTATTTGGTAGATTATTTCTCTGTTGTAACAATGCTTCTTGGCAATACATTTTATACCGTTGGAAAGCCTGTTTATTTCCCTTTTAAATGGTGCCCCATTTGTAAGGAACATGCATTTGTGGGATGAGCAGCACAGCTGAGTATGTGGGTTGCGCCCATGAAAAATTTGCCAAATCTTCTCTGCCAATGCCAAACAGCTTATTCTGCTGTTGCTATTGACTCTTGTTTTGAGCTTCCGGTACCCCCAGGTGCTGATTGGCAGCACCTGTGAGCATGGGCCCTGCTACAGTGGTCAATTGGTGTCTGCTCCAAGAATCGGCATGCCACGTTTGTCTGATCTCGATAAGGCCCGTGCGATAGGGCAACTTCAAGCTGGTGTTTCCGCAAAAGCAAGTTGCGGCATTATTTGGAGTGAGCCCAAGTACCATCTCCAAACTGAAGGCCAAGTTCCATGAAACGGGGGATGTCAGAGACAGACCGCGAAGTGGGCGTCCCAAGAAGACGACACCCCAAGAAGACCGGTTCCTCACCCTTTCAGCACTTAGGAACCGTAGGCTGTCTTCTACAGATTTGCAGTCAAGGTTTGCAGGACGATATGGCACACGGCTCTCTGCCCAGACAATCCGGAACAGACTGCACACAGCCAATCTCCGGGCTCATAAGGCTGCCAGGAGGCCTGCCATGACTGCCCTTCACCGTCAGGCCCGTTAGTGCTGGTGTCGGCAACACTTGCACTGGAACCTGAACATGTGGAGGAACGTTATGTTCAGCGATGAGTCCAGATTCTGCCTACAGAAGTTGGATCGTAGGGTCAAAGTGTGGAGAAGACGGGGAGAACGCTATGCTGATTGCTGCACCGAGAGTAACACCTTTTGGTGGAGGCAGTGTGATGGTGTGGGGCGGCATCTCCATCACTGGAAAAACGAGGCTTGTCATCATTGGAGGCAATCTCAATGCAGAGAGATATCGAGATGAGATTCTGCAACCAGTGGCAATCCCATATCTCCACAGTCTGGGACCGAACTCCATCCTCCAAGAGGACAACGCTCGCCCCCACAGAGCGGGGTTTATCAGAGACTACTTCCAGAATTTGGGAGTAGAGAGAATGGAATGGCCTGCCAACAGTCCTGAACTCAACCCAATTGAACACCTGTGGGATCAGCTTGGGCGTGCTGTTCGTGCTAGAGTGACGAACACAACCACGTTGGCTGACTTGTGACAAATCCTGGTTGAGGAGTGGAATGCCATCCCACAGCAGTGTGTGACCACGCTTGTGACCAGCATGAGGAGGAGGTGCCAGGCTGTTATGGCTGTGTATGGTTCTTCCACACGCTACTGAGGCTCCTGACTGTTTGTTAAATTAATAAATTATAAAATTGCCAATATGTCTTGTTTCTTCCTTGTTACTGATAGACTTAAATCATCCAATCCACCAAACAACACCAAACAAGAGTCACTAGCAACAGCAGAATAAGCTGTTTGGCATTGGCAGAGAAGATTTGGCTAATTTTACATGGGCGCAACCCACATACTCAGCTGTGCTGCTCATCCCACAAATGCATGTTCCTTACAAATGGGGCACCATTTAAAAGGGAAATAAACAGGCTTTCCAACGGTATAAAATTTGATCACACCGCCCCCCACCTGGGTGATGCACGCCAGCCACTCAGCACCTCGCTGAACGTCAGCCGAAGTGGCGAGAGAGCAATTATTAAGCCATTCGTATGTGGGACTGGTTAGATGGCCGTATTGAATGTGGCTGGTAGTCGTGCCCTCTCACTACTTCTCCCAAGAACCTCAATATTATCTTTTTTTACATTACATCCCAAAAACGATCAGAGCTTGTGTAAGTGTGCTGTGTCAGTGTGCTGTGTAAGCCTGCTGTGTAAGCCTGCTGTGTAAGTGTGCTGTGTAAGTATGCTGTGTAAGTGTGCTGTGTAAGTGTGTTGTGTAAGGCTTTGTAGAATTTCACTGAAAGCCTTTTGATTGCTGTGCATCTCAGTGTCCTGTTTCCACTTTTTTTTAACCCGCTGGGGTAAAATATTTGTCTCCTGCCCTGCCCCGCCCCCAGCACCTGTACTGCCCCCAGCGATTGGTGACATCTGGGTGGGTGGGGGGGAGTGTGGGGGTCAGTTTGAACAGCTCCGGGGAGCGTCCCACACCGGTGGGCTGGCCAGAAGGTCACATAACTGGGAGCGAGGGGTTTCCTGGGTCACTTCCTGTTTCTTATACAGAAGGAGGTTTAGAGAACCGAATCTTGCAGGCATGGTCGTTGGCCCATTATTTTTTGTAAATGCCACTTATAATAATAAACTAGATAATAACTATAATAATAGTAATAATAACAATAACAGGAATAATACTACTAATAACTGTATATTGTGTTTTTGAGTTTATTCTTATGCGTATGAGGCGAGATGGTTCATGGTTTTTGCGGTGATTACCCAACCTGAGTGTATGACCAGAACATTCATTTCACTCTTCGCTCAGACATGGTAAATATCCACGATGATGCGATTGATCAGTGTTGCCTTGAAGCAGTTACACTATTGATTGTTTTAATGGACGACTCCCAGGGGCGTCTTTAATGAAACCGATAACATCCTTGTTTTCATACTTTCTAAATCCAGAACAAGCTTTTATTAGAGGTGGTTAATAGCTGTGAGTATTGATCAGTGATACCTGTGATCATTAGCAGTATTGATTCATTATTAGAGGTGGTTAATAGCTGTGAGTATTGATCAGTGATACCTGTGATCATTAGCAGTATTGATTCATTATTAGAGGTGGTTAATAGCTGTGAGTATTGATCAGTGATACCTGTGATCATTAGCAGTATTGATTAATTATTAGAGGTGGTTAATAGCTGTGAGTATTGATCAGTGATACCTGTGATCATTAGCAGTATTGATTCATTATTAGAGGTGGTTAATAGCTGTGAGTATTGATCAGTGATACCTGTAATCATTAGCAGTATTGATTCATTATTAGAGTTGGTTACTAGCTGTGAGTATTGATCAGTGATACCTGTGATCATTAGCAGTATTGATTCATTATTAGAGGTGGTTAATAGCTGTGATGGTATTGATCAGTGATACCCGTGATCATTAGCAGTATTGATTCATTATTAGAGGGGGTTAATAGCTGTGAGTATTGATCAGTGATACCTGTGGTCATTAGCAGTATTGATTCATTATTAGAGGGGGTTAATAGCTGTGAGTATTGATCAGTGATACCTGTGGTCATTAGCAGTATTGATTCATTATTAGAGGTGGTTAATAGCTGTGACGGTATTGATCAGTGATACCTGTGATCATTAGCAGTATTGATTCATTATTAGAGGTGGTTAATAGCTGTGAGTATTGATCAGTGATACCTGTGATCATTAGCAGTATTGATTCATTATTAGAGGTGGTTAATAGCTGTGAGTATTGATCAGTGATACCTGTGATCATTAGCAGTATTGATTCATTATTAGAGGTGGTTAATAGCTGTGATGGTATTGATCAGTGATACCTGTGATCATTAGCAGTATTGATTCATTATTAGAGGTGGTTAATAGCTGTGACGGTATTGATCAGTGATATCTGTGATCATTAGCAGTATTGATTCATTATTAGAGGTGGTTAATAGCTGTGAGTATTGATCAGTGATACCTGTGATCATTAGCAGTATTGATTCATTATTAGAGGTGGTTACTAGCTGTGAGTATTGATCAGTGATACCTGTGATCATTAGCAGTATTGATTCATTATTAGAGGTGGTTAATAGCTGTGAGTATTGATCAGTGATACCTGTGATCATTAGCAGTATTGATTCATTATTAGAGGTGGTTAATAGCTGTGAGTATTGATCAGTGATACCTGTGATCATTAGCAGTATTGATTCATTATTCGAGGTGGTTAATAGCTGTGAGTATTGATCAGTGATACCTGTGATCATTAGCAGTATTGATTCATTAATGGGAGGATTCCTGTGCCATAGGGCCATGCTGTGTCTTTAATAGGATGGATAACATGGTCATTTCCTCAGTTAGTAATCCACTACTAGTTGATATTAGAGGTGGTTGTTATCTGTAATAATGTTATGGACCAGTGTTATCCAAGCAGTCTCAGTCATTTTAACATAAGAACCTAAGGTCCTTGGACCCTATTCAATAAAATGATTGATATCACTGTTTCTATGGTTGCTAAACCAGTATTCACACCCCCCCCCATTCCCCCCACTGCATAATTTGGTAATATGGGGTTGATTTAATGGCACATTACGTTCCCTCAGTCACTCCTGCGGTTACCAGGGTAACCTGTAAAGGCAGCCCTAAAGAGAGGCGGAGCCAGCTTCAGCACCACGTCCTTGAACCCTTTAACAGGGTACCTGCTCCAGGGCGTAGTCATTGGTGTGGTTGAGGGCGTGGTCATTGGTGTGGTTTAGGGCGTGGTCATATTACTGTTTGTGAAGGAGGGAGGGAGGGAGGGAGGGACACACACACTTTCTCATACGCACATTCATACGCACACATGCACACACACACTCACTCGCTCACACACACACACACTCATGCACTCACTCGCTCACACACACACACACTCATGCACTCGCTCACACACCCGCACAAACACACACACACACTCATGCGCTCACACACACACTCATGCACTCACTCGCTCACACACACACACACACACTCACTCGCTCACACACACACACACACTCACTCGCTCACACACGCACACACACACACTGTTAAGGTAACTGCTGCAGGATGCTTTGCATGGGAGCAGCACGGTGAGTAGGCTGGAGACGGGTGAGAATGGGCCTGATTTGGATATTCAAACCCTGGCTTCTCTCTCTCGCTTCCCCCTTTCTCTTACTCTCTCTCCTCTCTACATGCAAAGTAACATGCAAAGAGAATATTTGCATTTCTGACTGTCTGACTGAGATCTGCTGGGATCAGGGCAGCCCTGTGGGACCAATGAGTGACTGTGTGACTGAGTGACTGTGTGACTGAGTGGCTATGTGACTGAGTGGCTGTGTGACTGAGTGTCTGAGTGACTGAGTGGCTGAGTGACTGAGTGAAGAAAGTTGTAGAGTAAACGTATTGCTTTTCCACAGCAAAAACAAATTACATTTACTGAATTTGTCATTTCAAATATATTTCATAGTCTGTGTTTTTCATGTCTGCCTGTGATGTCAGATACTGGGGTTACCGCTTACAACGCCAATAGCACACCCATCTTTTGCTCAGAAATGAAATGTGCAACCGGTTGCTAGTCAGAGTTACAGCGAATAAATGGCTGAATTCGCTGGCAAAGCTGCATAAAATAGTGAGTGATTGAGTGATTGAGTGATTGAGTGATTGAGTGAGTGAGTGAGTGCATAAAACAATGCAGAATGCTCATAGCTAACCTTAGTCTACATGCATATCAAACGACACCACACACATCTAGCCCACATAGGACAAATCACCCAGTGAGCAAAAGACGTCTAGAGGGGTGCAAATTTAGGCTGAGAGGCATTTTCACATAAACGGACGAGGTTAACCCCAATATAGCTCAGGTTTTACCCAGATATAGCCTGGCTACACCCTAGTCGGCTAGAAAACTTTCACTCTTCAACCAAATGTAGCCGGGTTGTCACCTAAACGCTTAGCTTTGGCTGAATAATCCGCTGAGTGATTAAACTGCACTGTGTTTCTCAGGTTGGGAGAGTCAGCTCCTGGAGACAGGCTTTTTGGGGATCTTCCTGTGCCCCCTGTGGAGTCTGGAACAGGTGCCTCTCCGTTGCCCCCCATCCCGGATCTCCATCTGGCTGTTCCGATGGCTCATTGTGCGCATCATGCTCGGGGCGGTGAGTCCTCTTCCGAAAAAACGCCTCGGGAATGCTCTAGGGTGTACCTGCAACGTCCCGGGAACGCTTCGGGAATATCCCAGGAATGCTCCAGAAACTCTCTGGGAACGCACCTGAAATAGTCTGGGAATGCACCTTGGGAGCGCGCCTGGAACGTGGCTAGAACACCCTGGACCTGAACGTTCTCTGAACATTCCCAGCAACAAAACTGGTAAACACTGAGAAAAACATTCCGGGAACGCTCTAGGAACATTCTGGAAACACACTTGGAGCGTCACTCCCAGTCACGCTGATTGGCCCTTCTGGTAGCTGTCAGGAATAAAGTTCCGAACCTGGTTCTCTGGCCTAGTGTAGTCCCCACACAGTTCCTGGAGACCGTGTCTGAATTTAAGAGGGATTAAAAACAGACCCCTTCCCCAAATCCCATTGGTGCTCATATATGCTTGAGCGTGTAGAGGTCACAGCAGGTCCCATCATTATGAGGGAGAGGTTTTATTAGCACTCTTTCCGCACTTTAAGCTGCTACAACTTTTTTTTGGCCTTTTTTTCCCCTGGACTTCCCCAACCCTCTCAAGTGGTGTATGAAAAACACAGTCAGTCAGATAGACAGACGGACAGACAGCTTGTCTGGCTTTTTTTTTTTTGTATGGTGAGGACTATTGGCTTGGTTCTGTTTTCTGCTAAACACCGAGGTTGCCACGACGCCGTAGGTGGTTTTCCTATCAGGCCAGCATGGCAGGCAGCCACGGGGGGTGTGTGTGTGTGTGTGTGTGTGTGTTGGGGGGGGGGGGGGATGTGAGTGGGTGTATGTATAGTTTTTGTGTGTGGGGGGGGGGTTGGCTGTGCCTATCCGAACATTTCAGAGCCAAGAACATAATTTTATTTAAGTGCTTACAACTGTAAAAATCCAGCTCATTTCCCCGAGACACAACGTAATTACGACCTGTGTTTCATACGGGGAAAAGAAAGGAAAAGCCAAGGTTTTTCACATTAGTTTTTTCTCCAGGAAAAGGAAGAATCAGATTTAGATTTTAATTAAGTTTTGTTTGGAGACTCTGCTGTTGGATGAAATGGGAAGTCTCAAAATAAACGGTGTAAGACTTCTGGTTCTGATAAAAACAATGTGCACGCAAAGCCATGTCCACTGACTGTGATCAGTCTGGAAATAAAGGATTTTTAAACATTTTTAATCAGTTTTGTAAATAATGCACTTTCTGGATCGCTTGGCTCCATTTGCTAGATCAGTTTAAGCAGGGATCTAATGGCTGGAACAGTTTGGTAAAGGATCAGTCAAAGGATCAGTTTAGTCAAGAATCTATAGTACAGTTTGGTAAAGGATCAGTCAAAAAATCAGTTTAGTTAAGAATCTATAGTACAGTTTGGTAAAGGGTCAGTCAAAAGATCGGTTTAGTTAAGAATCTATAGTACTATTTGGAAAAGGATCAGTCAAAAGATCGGTTTAGTTAAGAAACTATAGTACAGTTTGGTAAAGGGTCAGTCAAAAGATCAGTTTAGTTAAGAAACTATAGTACAGTTTGGTAAAGGATCAGTCAAAAGATCAGTTTAGTTAAGAATCTATAGTACTATTTGGAAAAGGATCAGTCAAAAGATCAGTTTAGTTAAGAAACTATAGTACAGTTTGGTAAAGGGTCAGTCAAAAGATCAGTTTAGTTAAGAAACTATAGTACAGTTTGGTAAAGGATCAATCAAAAGATTGGTTTATTTAAGAATCTATAGTACAGTTTGGTAAAGGGTCAATCAAAAGCTCTCTATCGATCCTCCTCGGCAGTAAAAACGTTTTCAGCGCATGTCAAAGGAACCGAGAACATCCTTTGGGCATGGTGGGAGTTTTCTCCCCCCTCTCTCTGTCTCTCTTTTTTCCTCAAACTGTTTTTCCACTAATTGATGTATTGTAAATGTGAGACGTTGCGTATTTTATTTACCAATGTCAGATTTGAAATCCAGTTACGTGGATTATTTTTTTGTTTCTTGCCTGATGTGTGCTTCAGTATTCAGGATGTTTGATTCTATTTGGCAGACGCTTCTGAACAGATCGTATTTCTCCTCTTTTTTTATTTTTTTATTCTGGGGTTTTTTTTTTTTTTTTTTGGTTCCCCAGTACTGCATTCATCTAAGAGTCGGTCCCTCTGTCACAAGTTAAAATGGCCGCCGCTGTACTCTAGTCTTTATCATGTACTCTTCAGCCGTACACTAGCACGTTCACTAGACCTGACCTTTCACCTTTATAGCACGTACAGTCAAGCCGGAAAGTCTGCACACCCCTTTCACCTTCTCCACGTTTTATTACGTTACAGACTTATACTACAATAGATTGAGTTAATTTTTTTGCCTCAAACATCTACACACAATAGCTAATAATGACGAAGTGAAAACAGGTTTTTTAGAAAATATGCAATTTTATTTTACTGACAAAAATAGGTTATTTAGGGGTTACATATCTGTACCCACCCTTAGCCTAATACTTGGTTGCTGCACCTTTGGCAGCGATTACAGCTTCAAGGCATCTTGGGAAAGAAGCTACGAGCTTGGCACACTTGTTTCTGGACATTTTTGCCGATTCCTCTTGGCATATCCTTGCAAGCTCCATCAGGTTGGATGGGGAGCGTCGGTACACAGCCATTTTCAGCTCTTTCCACAGATGTTCAATTGGATTCAGGTCTGGGCTCTGGCTGGGCAACTCAAGGACATGCACAGACTTTCTCCGAAGCCACTCCTTTGTTCTCTTGGCTGTGTGCTTCGGGTCGTTGTCATGTTGGAAGGTAAACCTTCGCCCCAATCTGAGGTCCAGAGCGCTCTGGAGCAGGTTTTCTTCAAGGATCTCTGTGTACTTAGCTGCATTCATCTTTCCCTCTATCAGGACTAATCGCCCCGTTACCGCTGCTGAAAATTATCCCCACATCATGATGCTGCCACCGCCATGCTTCACTGTAGGGATGGTATTAGCCAGGTGATGAGCGGTGCCTGGTTTCTTCCAGACGTGACACTTGGTATTCAGGCCAAAAAGTTTGGGTTTTTATCAATTTTGGTTTTATCAGACCAGAGAATCTTGATTATCATGGTTTGAGAGTCCTCTAGGTGCCTTTTGGCAAACTCCAAACGGACTGTGATGTGCCTTTTACTAAGGAGGGGCTTCCGTCTGGCCACTCTACCATAAAGGCCTGATTGGTGGAGTGCTGCCTGGATGGTTGATCTTCTGAAAGGTTCTCCCATCTCCACAAGGATATACTGGAGCTCTGTCAGAGTGAGTGGTTCCTGCTCACCTCCCTGGCCAAGGCCCATCTTCCCCGATTGCTCAGTTTTGCCGGGCGGCCAGGTCTAGGAAGATTTTTGGTGGTTCCAAACTTCTTCCATTTACAAATGATGGTGGCCACTGTGCTCTTTGGGACCTGTAAAGCTGCAGAGATATTTCCGTACCCTTCTCCAGATCTATGCCTTGACACAATCCTGTTTCTGAGGTCTGCAGATAATTCCTTTGACCCCATGGCTTGGAGTTTGCTCTGACATGCACTGTCAACTGTGGGACCTTATATAGGCAGGTGTTGGCAATCCCCAATCATGTCCAATCAATTGAATTTATCACAGGTGGACTCCAATTAAGTTGTAGAAACATCTCAAGCAGTATCAGTGGAAACAAAATGCACCTCAGCTCACTTTTGGGTGTCATATCAAAGGGTGTGCACACTTGTGTACATATGATATTTAACATTTTGATTTTTAATAAATTAGCACAAATGTCTAAACCTGTTTTCACTTTGTCATTATGGGCTATTTTGTGTAGAATTTTGAGACAAAAAATGAACTCAATCTATTGTAGAATATGTCTGTAATGTAATAAAATGTGGAGAAAGGGGTATGCAGACTTTCCGGCTTGACTGTACACTGGACCTGACCTTTCACCTTTATAGCACGCACACTAGACCTGACCTTTCACCTTTATAGCACGTACACTGGACCTGACCCTTCACCTTTATAGCACGTACACTAGACCTGACCTTTCACCTTTATAGCACGTAAACTAGACCTGACCTTTCACCTTTATAGCACGTACACTGGACCTGACCTTTCACCTTTATAGCACGTACACTAGACCTGACCTTTCACATTTATAGCACATACACTGGACCTGACCTTTCACCTTTATAGCACGTACACTGGACCTGACCTTTCACCTTTATAGCACGTACACTGGACCTGATTTTTCACATTTATTGCACATGCACTGGACCTGACCTTTCACCTTTATAGCACGAACACTAGACCTGACCTTTCACCTTTATAGCACGTACACTGGACCTGACCTTTCACCTTTATAGCACGTACACTGGACCTGACCTTTCACCTTTATAGCACATACACTGAACCTGACCTTTCATCTTTATAGCATGTACACTGGACCTTTCACCTTTAAAGCATGTACACTGGACCTTTCACCTTTAAAGCATGTACGCTGGACCTGACCTTTCACCTTTATAGCACATACACTGGACCGTTCACCTTTATAGCACGTACACTGGACCTTTCACAACATTATTTATAGAGCAAATTTAAAGGGTTAAATATGTGTCTTATGTTATTCTTCCATTTTAAATTCTAGGTTCTGGCTAGCTGTACATTCAATTCTGGCTTAGGTCTAGTTTATGGCTAGCTGTACATTAAATTATTGTTTGGGTCTAGGTTCTGGCTAGCTGTACATTAAATTCTGGCTTGGGTCTAGGTTCTGGCTAGCTGTACATTAAATTCTGGCTTGGGTCTAGGTTCTGGCTAGCTGTACATTATATTCTGGCTTGGGTCTCGGTTCTGGCTAGCTGTACATTATATTCTGGCTTGGGTCTAGATTATGGCTAGCTGTACATTATAAAAAGAATTATCTGCTAATAATACAGACGGCGCTAATATGCAGCAAGGGATATGACTGCAGTTATGATCGGACATGATATAAAAAAAAATATTTTGTTAAAAACACACTGCTGTCCTCGGCCCACATTTATTTTCTACCTGCAAAAAAAGACCAATCAGAGACAATCACAAGACATCTATTGCACCCCCAAGACGTCTCCCCAAATAATTTCCTGTTATTTATAGATTGCCAAACTTTCTGTTCGTTGCCGCAGGAGATACCATTGACAAACATAGCTGTAATTCTGAAAAAGGCCAAATTGACTACTGTCGTTATTTTTTGCCTTCCCCTGTGTAAAATAAACAATGTTTCTATAGCAACCTTTTCCTGTTTTCCCATTTATGCTGATCATAAAAAAATCCCCCTCTGTGTTTCAGGTCCCTGTAAAAGACACAACATTACCCAATTATCCTGTTATCAGTTTGAGATCTTTTATTTCTGCGTCATCGCTGTTAGTTTCGCTAAAGCTGAATCTGTAAAGCTGTAAAAACAATTCTCTCATTTCATGAATGGTAATAAGGGGTTGGGGGGGGGGGGGGGCGATCTCAAATACATTTTGTGTTTGTGGTGTGTGAGTGTGCTTGTGATGTGTGTGTTTGTCTGTGGATGTGTGTGTGTGTGTGTGTGTCTGTGTCTGTGGATGTGGATGTGTGATTATGTTGTGTATGTGTGTATAAGAATGTGTGCTGCCACTCGTGTGTGTGTGTATGTGTGTGTGCTTGTCTGCGTGTGTGTGTTTGATTTTGGTGTGTATGAGATTATGGTGTGTGTGTGTGTGTGTGTGTGTGTGTGTATACCGCTGGGACTGTGTCGGTGTGGATCAGTTTCAAACGGATGATTCTTAAACAGGATGTGATTGGGTCAGTGGGACTGGGATCAAACACTGACTCAAATCCTTCATCCTGTTCCTATCCCAGCATCCTTCACTGTCCCCCAGGCCTGCAGGAGGAAGGGGCGGGGCCACAGCGCTCCATTTAAATGACCCTTCTCTCAGGGGTGTCCAATGAGGGAGCTGCTTTGCTCTTTCAGATTTTGGGCTGTGATTTATGGGGCTAGGGGGGCATGTGATTTGGGGACTTTGAGGTGATGGCTGTGGGATTTCGGATGTGTGGTGTAGTGTGGGGTGAGTGGTTTGGGATATGGGGTGGGTCCAGGGTGTGGTGGGTGTATGGTACGCCATATTTGGAGTGCATGATTGAAGGGATTGAAGTCCATGTCTTCCCATGTTCATGACCCCTGACCCCTGAAAGTTGACCCAAAATGCTGTACTCTGCTGTACCTGAGAGCCTGAGGCATCTTTGTGTGGTTAATTCAGGTTTTAACTCTTTAAGCCTGTATTCGGGCCCGGAAGTATATATCGTTACATACAGTATATACCAGTGGCGGCTGGTGATCTAAATATAGGTTGGGGCGCTAGCATTTCTAAAAAAAAACAAATACATCTGACTTTGACTTTAAACAGAAAAAACAAGCCACCTTGTGTCTCAGTTGCATAAGACAGTTTAATTGGCAACAGTGGAGGACAGTTTTTCAAGTAAGACATCAGGCAATCTAACATTTCTGTTTTATTTGGTCTTGCTTTATTATAAAAAGGATTCCCACCAACTTTTAGACCTGGCCCACTCATATTTTGATTAATAAAGGGGTTTAAATTTTCGGATATGTTGCTAATGTTACGTGGACAGAATTTACTAAACTTAACAAAACAGTTAAAAATCCTTGACTGTATGTTAAAATAATGGAATGTACAGACATACAGCAAATGATTACATGACCATTTCAACATATTTATGAGTTTTTTTGTGCTTCATCAACATATGGATTGGGTTTCACAGAAAACACGGGCTTTTGCTAATGTTACATGGACAGTGTCTAACGTTAGCACAGGGAATCTCCGGGTTCGCCGAATGTACACAATGTTTACATGCATTTACACACGCATTCAACGGGCATCCCAACTTTTCGTCATTTCAACACACATTTCACCTCAAATAATGTGTAGTTTTCATAATTTCGTTTCTTGAATGAGGTGTGCGTTACATGACGCTATCGTTACTTTAGTGGACAGCATATTTATTCATTAATTTCGAGAAATAAAATGAAATTTCTCTCACCCGCCGCTCCAAAATTCGTGAATCTACGATCTTAGCGCAGGCACACAAATACGATGGGAATCACTTCCGCGTTAAATAAAAGTGGATCTCGCAATGTAATACTCGCGAACGTTACTGATTGGTCACGGACTGAAATAACGTTAGCCTTACAATCGGGTTTCTATAAACCTATACAATTGGATTAGCTAAATTCTTCCCGATCATAACAACAAAGGGTTTAATTGAGTTACTTCCTGTGCATTTTAATAGTTACTAAATCCACCGAATCATGTACAGAGAGGGGTATAGCTAACGTTACTGTGATGGACAGAATGAACAGTAACGTTTGCAACTGGAATTAAGCATTGTTTTGAATGTGTGGGATATTTTTCTGTCCACTTCGGATGTATTTTCTGAAATAAAATCCTTCTAACTTAAAAAGAAAAAATCTGACAACAATGTGATTGCTTATGCAGTTACTTTATTATAATTTCTATCAAACAGAACAATATTTTTTTAGAAAATGCCAGGATTTTTAAAAAAAACCTTTGATTTGTTTGTAGCATACATTATGTGCCCACTTTCTGTAGAGTTTGCCTAATGCCAATTCTGTAGCCTTCATCGAGTTGTTCAGCAATGCTAAGCCTGCCAAAAAAGTTTAGCTTCATACATTTGCAAAGAAATAACCGAATTTTCTTTGCTTTCTGTTCCACTTGAAGAAGCCATTTCGAATTATCTCTCTCGCTTGGTCTAGGTCTACTTGAATGAATGCGTAGCAGCCGACTGAACCTAGCCGTAGTACTCGCGCACTTGCAGTGATATCCTGCTAGATGCCGGCTGGGCGTGATAAACATGCCTTAAATCCAATCCAATAATATCATAAACCATGAGGACTAATCAGAAAAGGGTAGGATAGTCCGGGGCGCACAGGGCTGCGCCCGGGGGCCTACTTTTTTGGCCGCGAATCAGGCAGCAGAATGAGGGGGCTCGCCTGAAAATGAATGAGTGCTCTGATTCACCATAACATTACCGGCGCCCTGCAGTCCCCTGAACATGCATATGTAATGTATTAAACTTTAGACAACGCAAGGCCAACATATAACATGTTTAAGCTACTAAAAAATTAAATAATAATAAAAAATAATAATAAAAAATAATAATTTTTAAAAAACTTTTTATTTTATTTGTATGTGGGGGAGGGGGGGGCGGCGCCCCAGCGCCCTCTATAGGCCGGCCGCCACTGGTATATACCCAAATACCGTTTGAAAGTGTTAAAACTCACGATTCTACACTGCCTGGCCAAAAAAAGATTTAGTTGGACCGCCTTTAGTTGCATTAATTTTTGGCCAAGATCTTGTATTGACGACGAGAGAGTCAAACCACTCCGTAAAGTCTTCTCCAGCACATCCCAAAGACTTTCAATGGGGTTAAGGTCAGGGGACTGGTGACCAATTCATGTGTGAAAATGATTCCTCATGCTCCCTGAACCACTCTTTCACAATTTGAGCCCGATGAATCTTGGCATTGTCGTCCTGGAATATGCCCATTGATGGGATAACCTGGTCATTCAGTACATTCAGGTACTCAGCTGACTTAATTTTATTGCTGCATAACGTTGCTGAGCCTAGACCTGACCAATTGAAGCAACCCCAGATCATAACACTGCCTCCAGAGGCTTGTACAGTGGGCAAAATGCATGACAGGTGCAACGGCGACTTTTGTGTATGTCTATAAACTATTTTAGGATCCAAATGTTATTGCGACAACGGTTCCTTATTTTGTAACATGACACAAAACAGGCTCAATCAAAAGCATATTACACAAATAACGGTAAAGTCAGTATCCTTATCCCAGTAAAAATTTCCACTGTGTTTCTTACTTCTGTTTCAGTGATCCTTAAGAGTAATTTTGACTCCTGGAAAACAAACTCCCAAAGGGTTACCTTACAGAAGAGACCAGGATCAAAGGGGTTTCAAGAACAGTAACCATTTTATTTTCGGGCTTGTGTTCAAAAAAGGTTAAATGCATCCGCTTCTCTGTATTTAAAGAAATGTAGATGTCCCTCGCAGGAATCATTCACAGGACGTGTCCCGACTGATTTGTCTGTTCTAAATTACAGAGCTTTTATATTCTGCATCTTTCAACTCTTTATTTGGCTTTTTTGCATTCCGTTGCCATGGAGTCATGGGCTTCTGCCTCCAAACTCTTTTATTTCGCTGTCATTCAATAACTATTTTTTTTCAGATCAGGTTTTTTTCCTGACCTTCGAGTCATTTATTTTTCTTTTGCTTCCTTTTTGGTGATTTCATCTCAGTGAGTTATTACCATAACGACTGTTGTTGAGATCTCTCGTGGCCAAACTCGCATTCTTCTGGTTTGGGTCTGGAAATTGAGCGCCTCATATGATCTTCGTTTTTTAAACATAAAGTACTTGTCAGGTCCTCTGTCCCGTCGACAGTAAGTGCTTATGAAAACGGGGAAGAGGTTTTGCATAAAAACACACTTGTGTCTGCAAGGCTAGCTGTTGCTAGCATGTGTCATCGTGTTAGCTGGTGGGAGCTAGACAGTGGTGCTTGGAGAGACCAAATCCGAGGTGTGAGCAGACAACTCAATTTCTCTGGGTGAATTTTATAGCAGGGGTTAGCTGGGAGGGGGGTGGAGAGGGGGGGTGTACATATTCTAACATTAGTGGAATCACATTTTTTGTGGGGAAAAAAATACATTCCAGGACTCCAAATTTGATTAGACTTAATGTCATAAATGCAAGAATGCACTTGGATAAATAACAATACATATGAATTAGTTATTCCTGTCAGCAAAATTTCTACCCCCCCCCCCCCCACTTCCAACCCTAACCCCCCTCCGGGCCAGTCTGCCCCGTCCCGATCAGTAATGTGGAGCTCAAGTATAGATAGTAATGTGCTCTATTGCATTAGGGAAAGACGGGCCCAAGAAAGGCACCCTTTCTGACCGGGCTCCCCAGAGTGTGGGAGAGAGAGAGGAGGGATTTGCTGCCTAAATGGGGTGATCCCTGATATAATGAGCCGGCCTGGTTCCACCTCTACAGTGGGAAAGGGGTATACTGAGCCGGCCTGGTTCCACCTCTCCAGTGGGAAAGCGGTATACTGTGCCAGTCTGGTTCCAGCTCTACAGTGGGAAAGGGGTATAATGAACCAGCCTGGTTCCAGCTCTACAGTGGGAAAGGGGTATAATGAGCCAGCCTGGTTCCAGCTCTACAATGGGAAAGGGGTATAATGAACCAGCCTGGTTCCAGCTCTACAGTGGGAAAGGGGTATAATGAACCAGCCTGGTTTCAGCTCGACAGTGGCATAGGGGTATAATGTGCCGGCCTGGTTCCAGCTCGACAGTAGGAAAGGGGTATAATGTGCCGGCCTGGTTCCAGCTCTATAGTGGGAAAGGGGTCTAATGAGCCAGCCTGGTTCCAGCTCTATAGTGGGAAAGGGGTCTAATGAGCCAGCCTGGTTCCAGCTCTACAGTGAGAAAGGTGTATAAGGAGCCAGCCTGGTTCCACCTCTACAGTGGGAAAGGGGTATAATGAGCCAGCCTGGTTTCAGATCTACAGTGGGAAAGGTGTCAAATGAGCCAGCCTGGTCCAGGGGTTTTTGATCAGAGAACCTGTATGATTTCTGTTTGTGTGTACATTACTTCCTTGTTCTTAAACTTATTCATCTTATTGAGCTTATGACTTAGCTGCTGGAGAGCAGATTTTTCTTGCAAATGAACACTACCATTTGCCCGTTGCACAGACGTGATGTCTGGTCAAGTCTGGTGCATAGCTGTCAGTTAGTCAAACCGTTGCTTGGCTTCATCGCCACCTGTTAAATGCATTGTGTGTCTCTCTAAAGCCAGATCTGCAGTGTCTGTGGGGGTTTTTGTGGTTTCCTTCCCATCAGCAGCCAATGTGGGCCTTGGAAACCAGGTGTGTGGACTCACGTAGCCAATCAGTGACTTCAGTTAAGTATCTAATTTCTGGAACACACCAAAGAATAATAATAAAAAATAATAAAAAAACAGCAGACACTGTGGCCTTCTGGGATTTGGAGTTTGAGACCCCTGGTTTAGAGTGTGGTTTGGCTCTACACATAACACTGACTCCCATTTACATTGGCCAATACTGGGCCGTGGTTCTGTGTGTGTGGGTAGAGCACAGCGCCCCCTGCTGTTGGGGAGGGTACAGTACACAGTGACAGTACTCACACTCTGCTGTATCTTGGGATACCCTGTGGTTTTTGCACGCGGTAGTTGCATGCATTAAATACACGTGCCTCCGGGTGGCCTGGCCATCGCATGCCGGGAACGTTCCGCTTGTTTGTCAGCGGTAGCGTGCCACCTGGAGCAGATAAAGAACCCCCCACCCCCCAGGCTATTCAGGTAGCCGCTGCTGTTGCAGTAGCCTGGCGATACGTTTCATTGCACCGTCCGCCGAAAGATACAATGGAAGTGAAAATAGGGAGTTTTCCTTCATGCATTTGTTCTGTTAGGTTTAAAAAATATATATATTCTGTTTCTTTAATCAATTGTAAACAACCAACACAATGGCATTATGAGAGACCATTTCTGCTAAAACTGAGCTTTTGCAGGGTACACTACACACGCCTATTTCACATTATAACCAGTTGGTCATACAGATAGAAGCCAAAATATCGGAGACTTTTTTGTAAATGTTGTGTATGAGTTTTGGATTATATCTTAACTTCCACATGTCAGAGCTATTCTATTCAGCATGTCAGAGTCAGGTTCTCTTGAAATATTTAATGCTTATGAGACATTAGTCATCAAGCTGATCAAACATTTGAATGGTGTTATACGGATGTAATTCACTGCACTTGTTTGTCTGAAATCTGGGAGATTTAAGGTTTTTAAAGTTTTTGAGGCTTGTTGTCAATATCATTTAAGATATGTGTTGTTTTGGATGTCTTATTTTGGATGGTTGTTGAAATTAGATGTCTGTTATTTTGGATGTCTGTTTTGAGTATGTGTAGTTTTTTGTGTGTTTGCGGTGTAGTTTTGAATGTGTGCATGTGTATGTCTGTGTGTGGTATATGTTTGGGCTCTCTGTAACAGGCCACCTCTCTTTATTAACAGGGACTGATTAAGATCAGAGGCGACCGTTGCTGGAGGGACCTGACCTGTATGGACTATCACTATGAGGTGAGAGAGTGTGCGTGTGCATGTGTATGTGTCAGAGAGAGAGAGAGAGAGAGATAAAGAGAGTGTGTGTGTGTCTGTGTGTGTCTGTGTGCGCGTGCATGAGAGAGAGAGAGAGAGTGTGTGTGTGTGTGTGTGTGTGCATGTGCGTGCATGCGTATGTGTCTGGAATAGAGTGAGTGTCTGTGTGTGAGAGAGAGTGTGTGTCTGTGTGTGAGAGAGAGTGTGTCTGTGTGTGAGAGAAAGTGTGTGTGTGCAATAATATAACTGATAAACAGTTGGGAAGATCAGCTGAAGGAATTATGGAAAAATGTGCAAACCCCCCCCTTCCTCCTGTGTCCCTGCTCATTGGATTATCCCCCTCATCCAGCCCCGCTCCCAGCCCAACCCCCTCCTCCTGCATGGTACTTTTCTAATGTGCCCAAATGCACTTAAACAATTAGGCCACCATTTACGCCCATTAGTTAATTGTTGGTGGTAATAAAGGATCTTTTGTGGGCGTTAGCGTTAGCATAGCGGGGCGCGGTACGTTCCTGTGTTTTTCTCCCCTTTACTTACACACAGGGTCATTCTGTAGTGCCCATTATGCCTCATCACATTTCACATGGGTCATTAACCCTGTAATGAACGATGGCCTGAACTGAGGGTGGGGGGTGTTGGGTTATTATGGGGTTGAGTTAAAGGAAGAGATGAGATCAACACTCGTGCCAACCCACGCGCTGTCATTGGCTAGCACAGAGGCTGACCTTATTCGGTTTTCTGATTGGCCCGATTTTAATGGAGGTGAAATTGCAGGTCATGATTGGACAGTTACAGTAACCGTGTAGTTAGTGATGATCGCACTGCTACTCTTTTCTGGCAGCGTTACGAGCCTTCTGTCCTTACCCACTCCTGTCATTTAAATTCACTTACCTCCACGCTTTGTAAGTCACTAATTGGTCAGAGTTTCTGCTAAATGACTGCAGTGTAATGGAATGTAGCCATTTTGGTTCCAAACGGCAGGTGGTGTTGGCTGTGCACAAGCGATTCAGGTAGCACATGGCTTCTCTGAGGTGGAAGAATCACACACACACACAGACACACACACAGACACACAGACACACACACAACACACACACACACACACACACACACACACACACTACAGATCTAATTTCCATTCTTCCTCAGATCTGCAGAGTGAGTGAATCAGAACTGCAGATTAAGTGAATCACAACTGCAGATTGAGTGAATCAGATCTGCAGAGTGAGTGAATCAGATCTGCAGAGTGACTGCATCAGAACTGCAGAGTGAGTGAATCAGAACAGCAGGAACATGGACACAGGTTAGGGATGTGTTGATAATAGAGGACAGATATGGAAGGAGCTCACCCGATATAGACTGGAGGACTGCTAACGCAATGGGGTCCAGTGGACAGGTGGTTGCGCGATGGTGTGTCACGAGTTGGAGCACATCTGCGTCCTCCAGAGTCTTGAAGGACGACAGTGTCGCGATGGGTTCGGTATGGGGGATGTGGGGTGTCACCGGATACGTGAATGAGTTCCGGATCATGGCCATCTTCCCCTCAAAGTGGGTCAGGAAGTCATTTGAAGAGAGGGAGGAGGGTGGTGGAGTAGGGATAAGCAGGGAGGAGAAGGTGGAAAAGAGTTTACGTGGATTAGACACACATGCATTAATTTTACACTGGAAAAAGGTAGTTTTAGCCGATGTAGTTGCAGCCGTGAAGGCTGCCAGCAGAGTGTGATAGGAGGCCAGGTCATCTGGGGATCTGGATTTCCTCCACTTTCTCTCAGCGGCTCGCAGCATGGTTCTGCTGGATCTGTGAGAATCCGTCAGCCACGGGGAAGGGGGTGATGGTCAAGCTGGTTTGGAGACAAGAGGACATAGTGTGTTGAGAGACTGAGAGAGGCAGGAGTTAAACATAGAGGTGGCAACATCAACATACATATTAGCAAAATCAGAACTGCAGAGTGAGTGAATCAGAACTGCAGAGTGAGTGAATCAGAACTGCAGAGTGAGTGAATCAGAACTGCAGAGTGAGTGAATCGGAACTGCATGTTGACTGAATCAGAACAGCAGAGTGAATGAATCAGAACTGCATGTTGACTGAATCAGAACTGCAGAGTGAATACAAACTGCCATCCAGCTGTAGCTGTTGCCGGTTTCTCTGGCATAGCCTGTGAAGGCCTCTCGTAAACAGATCCGGTCCCGGGGTAACCGGAGCCTCTGAAAGATCCGCAGCGGCTTCTCGGGCTACACCTTCCTCAGTAGCCCCGGGCAACCGGCCATCTGGACAGCGGTGCATTCTGGGAAACCCGATCCCGGACGTGACTTACAGCAGTGTAGCTTCCCAGGGAGGATAAATTTCTGCACTTTTTTTCCGTCTCGGCTTCGATGAGCCGTGACGCTCGGCGGTAGAGGAGCCGGCGTTTGATGGCGTGGACGCGGCCAGTCGCTGGGATTTAGAGGAGTGGGCTTTTTTATTGGGCCTGTGGGGGGAAAGGCGGGGGACGTTTGCGTGGGACGGAAGAAAACCTCGTTCCAAAGTTCACACAGCTGAGTGTCCATTATTAAAGACCTCCTGTATTTTTTTGATTTCATGATCTCCAGAAAGTCTTTTTATTTGTTTCTCTCATTTGGGTTTTTATAGGGTTCAATGGAGATCCTGGTGTCTGATTGATGGTGGACATCAAACAGGAAACTCTTGGTTGTGGCTGTGCATAGTCTTCCTCATCCTCTTTCTCAGTCACATGCCACCTGCGCTCTCAGCTGCTCTCGGTTCTCTGTGCTCAGACTCCCCTTGAATACTGATGTGGCTCTTTATGTGGCATCTTCTGCCTGCCCGGCTCCTCACCATGGCAATGCCACCAGTGCTGGGATTTGTAGTTTTATTTTTGTAGTTCCCTCTGCTTGAGCTACAGAGCTCATACATAGGTCCGGTCCAAACCACTTCTATTCATTTGAGATCAGAAAAGAGCAGGTGTTCAGCTTTGTTGATGGATGCTACATGCTCAGTGAGGCTCATTTTTACGGTTCACCCAGCTGACTTTTTATGGGTACACGTACACCCCTCCACATGCAGAATTCTAATGCTTAAGACCCCCATGGTTAACCTGGACCGCAGGCAGGTTCAGGTCATTGGATGAGAGCATGTGTAACCGGTTCACATTGGCTGAATCCCAAACTGAGCCCTCTTTACTGTGGACTTTACTGGTTTTTAATGGTGTATTTCTGGGGGCAAGTCCTGCATTGATGCGGACTTGGAAAAAGAGGGTGCGGAAAGTCCATGAGAGCACTTGCCAAAAATGTTGTTTTCACAATGGGACAGCCATAAGCACTCACGGACTTTGAGTCCACGAGTCTGTGTGGCCAGAGAATGGGATTCAGCCATCGTAGACTTGCATGGTGGTGAAATACAGGAAGTGACATCACGTGAAACGGAGGAATAGTCTGTAGCTGTTGGCAGCTGTTTTAGCTGTTTAATTGAAACAGATCTGTGCCAGATACACTACTGGTCAAAAGTTTGAGAACACCTGCTCAAACCAGTTTTTTCATGATTAAAAATGCTTTAAACTGCATAAACTTGTCTATACACATTTAATATTTCATTATATGATATGTGTCCTTATATAAGCAGATAATCATAAGTGAATTGCATTCAAAAGTTAAATTTTTTAATGAAAATGGATTTTGTTAGTACATTGGGAGGGGTGGGGAGGGGCATTGTTTTGTTATTTAAATAAATTTGTACATACTGGTGTTCATGATGATGTCTATCTTAACAGGTGCTCCAGGGCCTGTGGAATTCTTCATATTTGAAAAAAATTAAATAAAGACCACCCATCATATTTAAAAATGGGGTCTAATCCCATGTGGTGAAACTTATGTAGGAATTAACTCAATTTATCTTTAAATATGGCAGGTGGTCTTTATTTTTTCTAAATATGAAAAATTCTACAGGTCCTGGAGCACCTGTTAAGATAGATATCATCATTAACACCAGTATGTACCAATTTATTAAAATAACAAAACAATGCCCCCTCCACCCCTCCCAATGTACTTACAAAATTGCCATTTTCATTTAAAAATCAAACTTTTGCATGCAATTCACTTATAATATCTGCTTATATAAGGACACATATCATATAATTAAATATTAAATGTGTATAGACAAGTTTATACAGTTCAAAGTATTTTTAATAATGAAAAAACTGGTTTGAGCAGGTGTTCTCAAACTTTTGACCAGTAGTGTACGTCCAATCAGCTGATCAGAAAAAAATATGCTTTCGCTCAGCTCTTACAGCAAACGCTAAACTATCCTTTCGCTCGGCTCTGACAGCAAACGCTAAACTATCCTTTCGCTCGGCTCTGACAGCGAACGCTAAACTATCCTTTCGCTCGGCTCTGACAGCAAACACTTTCCTTGGCAAAGACTTAATAGCAGATTTACATCCAGAAATTCATGTTCAATGGAGTGTTCAGTGAGCAGCTGATGCAGACCATATTTTACTGGAGAGAAAGACCATAGAGTCACCCCTCACGTGGATGGTAATCATAATACTAATACTAATTATTATTATTATTATTGTACATCTTTATGTTGACTGAGGTCATGTAAAATACCTGCCATGTGTTGTGTGATTTTGTTGTGTTTATTGTTGCAGTGTAGAACTGTGTTTTTTATTATTTGTTCGTTGCATGAGTCACTGCAGGTCATCCTCGCACTCTTGCTGACTCAGCGGGTTTAGTTGTGTTTGTTTTTAGCCTTGTGTTTGTTTTTCATTTATATTGGGTCATCTGTGATCTCCTGGAGGCCTGTTCTCTCCGTTTCCTGTTTTTAAAAGAAGGAACGGAAGATGGCCTGCTTTTCTCAGACTGGGAGTGAAGTGGGGTGGACTGCTACTGAAGCCTTAGGTAACCCTTTAAGGTTAAGATCACAACATATGTGATTGGAATGTTCTTAACTGAACATTCTAATGCTGATGTTACAATCACTACTGGTAAATGAAAGCAATGGAGTTCTAAAAAACAGAATTTTGAAAAAGAATATTCCAAAAGACTTTTTCCAAAGCTCCTTTTTTTAAAATGTATGCCGTTGCCAGGGTGACATTTCACCCCCTCGGCCAATAAATGCCTCTGGTGGCGGGGCCAGTGAGGGAATTTCATCATCGTTGCGCTCAGTCATGGCCCCCTCCTCAGTCGACCCACCGAACAAACCGTAGTCATTAGTGCTCAGCGAGAGGCGTGCGGCGCACATTTGGGGTGGTAATTATGGTGGCCACGAGCGGGCTGGGAGGCTTTAATTGCACTGCGTTCACCCTCCTTACCACCCCGCCCCCCTCCCCAGAGAAACCAAGTGAGTCTGTTGTTAATCACACTGAACCAGAACAGCCAATAAGAGGCCATCAGACGGGGGAACCAGAACAGTCCTGCTCCAATCCCGTGCCAGGGTTTGAATCAGGTGACCCACTGGGTCAAAGAGCGCTCAGTAGAACCCAATCAGAGAATAATTGAACTTATTCAGCCACTTTTTCCACACGTGATGTAGAACAGAAACAATCAACATTTGTTCTTAACTTTGAAAGGACTTAGAAAGGAAACGTAGGTGTAACGCTTTAATTTTTTACAAAGTTTGCCGAGTTTTAGTTTCAAGGATCACCAAACTCGCCAAACTAGAAAAAAAATCTAAAAACGTTTTTTGCTTTTAATTGTTTGTCAACCTTAAGGACAAAACTTTATTGAATCCTACTCATTGTATTTGTGCGTGTATGACATGTTTGACAGTGTCTCTGTCTGTCAGTCCTTTCCTCATGGTCAGGGGAGTTAGCAGGAGGGGGGGAGGGGATCCAGTGAAGGTTTGGATGTTTCCACAAGTGTGAACAACACCCCCACCCCCTCCTCCAGGTCGGTCTCTCTGCAGCTCATAGTCACTCTGACCCCACTTAAAATGCATCTGTTACTGACGCATCTGTCAGCAAGTTCACATCTGTGCGCCCCCCCCTAAACCTGTTAACACACCCCCTCCCTCCGCCCAGCCCTGAGTTTTTCTCTCAACTCCTCACATGGCCCTGCCTCTCCCCTCTCTACTGAGACTACTGTCTTCCCAAAGCCACCTCGGATCAGAAAGAGCCGTCAAGCGATGAGATGGATTGAGGGTGTTCTCATTGTTCGGCGTTAACTACCGAGTTTTAGAGAGATTCAGAGTGCCTGAATCTCAAATCCAGAGTTTAATCAACAAGATGAGACGGATCCACTCAATCGACCGTTCGTTTGCTCACCGTTGTGAAAACAGTCATTTCATCTGTTAACCGTCGTTTCGATGTCGGCAGCATAGTCTTTACTCAGAAACGTTAATAACAATTTTTTTTCTCCCAGAAAACTCGACAGACGGGTCTTTCCAACTCTTTCTCTTTTCAGTTTCGATCTGAACTGGGCTTCATGCGTGGGGTCAGAAGCCTTTGTGATGTCACAATAGCGCCTTTTTCCTCCTGGCGGAACTGGAACCAGGAATTAGTAACGATAGTTCCGTCATTTTCAGGTTTGCCTGCCGTTCTGTGGTCTTTTCCCCAGAGCTGGAATCACAAGCACAGTTCCACATGACAGCTGCACACCCACAGATAACAGGAACTGAGAACTGCCCCGCCCACTGGCAAGCACAGCCAATCAAGTGACGGGGGAGAGGCTCAGATTTTTTTTTTGTTGCAAAAAATGTACGCTAAAGCTCAAAGTAAGAAAGGCAACATGCTGTTTTTTTGCATGAATAACTGCACTTGGTTTCACTCGTTATTGAAAGTGGTTTATCTACGATTTCACGTCTGATTTACCAGCTAGTTCACCTGCGGTAGAGTAGGTGTGGTGGGGCCTTAAGATCCAAGCACGCTGACCTTTCATTACCCATAATTCTTTGGTCTTTCGAGCACACTCATCACCTCTTGGGCCCTAGCCTCAGTAATAATGCAGTATAAATATATCGCATCTAAATTGTCAGGAAAATAATATTGTCTCTGACCACTGTGAAATTTTTAAACCAATGAAGCATGGAGACCTTTAAGGCCAATGAAATCCAGCCAACCGCCTTTCCAATTGTACATGTGGCATTCTTATTGGCTGTCAGCAAACTTGCTTTAAATAGCGAGCCAGAGTGCAGAGCGGAGATCTCACTTTGCATCAATCCCTGTGGTGTCACCGTTGGCTATCCAACCAGGAAGTAACTGTGGCCTTTTGTGGCATAAACCCAGGCAAATTCTCTGGCCTTACAGATAAGACTGTCACAAACAGGGCAGAAGCCACGCGCAGATGGCTAGGTTAACATCTGAGGTGTTGGACAGCATTGGTACACACGTGAAAGCCTGCTTTAAAACGACATGCTCAGAGTAACTCCGGCTGAATTCGATCAGCGCCCAGATTCGGTTTTCTTTCCCGATGATCGCTGGTACGTCGTCTGCTGTCTGCAGAGTTTCCCCTGAACTTTTTGGAAAAAAGGAAGATGTCATGTGCGCCTTCCGCTGGAGGGGCAAAACCCCATACCTGTACAACACTGAGAGCTCGGCACATTCTAGGGGTTCCTGCACAGCAAAATTACTAGTGTTAAATCAAGTCTAACATTGTTAAATCAACTCTGTGTTGTCGTTAAAGCAGCAGTGTTTATGTGAGCCCGGTAGGCATAATAAGTACTCTGTTACAGTTAAAAATAGTCTCTCAGAGTTGATTTCACATTGAAGGTTTTGCTGTGTACAGAAAGGAGTAAAGCCTTTGGCCATCATGGATGGATGTGGAACAGCTGGCTGACTGCCTTGATGAGTTCTTCTCTGTACAAGGCCAAGCATTCAGCCAAAATTCTCCCGTCCCGTTCTGCTCGGGACTTTCCTGCACCCCATACGCTTCCTTCTCCAAACAGCGCAAGAACATTATCCCACTAATTCAATAAGAAAATTCAGTAATCACATTTTATGGTGGATTGATCTCCACCCAAGGGTCAAGTGAAATCAAATGTTATGGCTAAAATATATAATCCAAGGGTACTCTTAAGTGTACGAGAATAATGTATGTTTCATGTGAATGTATACGTGTAATTTATATTGTACTTGTGAATGAAATAGTGCTTCCTCTCCCAGGCCATGATGCAATCGCCCCTAGTGGGATGAATAGAGTGATATTGTATTATATATATTTTATTGGTATTGTCGGGGTCTGCTGAACTCAGTCGGGGTTTGAGGCGTATTCAACAACCGGAGGAGGGGGAGGGGGAGGGGCCAGAACAAGTTTTTCAGCTTGAGCTGGATATGTGTGTGAGTGTGTGTGTGTTTGTGTGTTGCGGTGTGTTGGGGGGGTGTGTGTGTGTGTTTGTCGCGGTAGGTGTGTGTTTGGTGTGCGTGCCTGCGTGTGTGTGTTCGTGTGTGGTGTGCATGCGTGTGTATGTGTCGCGGTGTGTGTGTGTGTGTACGTGTGTGTGGTACGTGTGTGTGTGTGTGTGTGTGTGTGGCGGTGTGTTGTGTGTACGTACGTGTGTGTGTGTGTGTGTGTACGTACGTGTGTTTGTGTGTGTGTGTGGTACGTGTGTGTGTGTGTGTGTGTGTGTGGCGGTGTGTTGGGTGTGTGGATTTCCCATTAGAAGGGGAACCTTGGTAAGTATAGCCAGTAAAACAGTTGTGTGAGATGGCGTGACTCACTGAGAGTCTAAGCGCACTTTAAAGGCTGTGCTTAAAAAAGTAATAAAGATTAACATCTTTACTCCAGTGGCCTGCACTGTGTAACAGTTTATTTGAAATGTATGTTCAACAAGGCCAGTTACAGTACAGTAGGGGGTGGGTGCAGTTTAACTGCCACCTCAGTCACTGAGACTGCAGATCCCAGAGAATGTTAAACCCCATTGTAGTATTCCCTGTTTTTCACTTTGACTCCCATTTTAAAAAGCGCGGTTGTGTATGTAGGCTTGTCCTTTTGCGCCAGCGTCTACCGTCGACTTCAGCAGAGCTCACCTCGCGGAAACGTGTGTTCACCCACGGGGAGCTCTTAATCTGAGCGCCCGCGGTCTGCTTCCTCAAGCTGCACGCGGTGAGTCTTCCTCACTCGTCGGCTCGTGTCTGTGTGAGCTCATCCTGGGCAGCACGGCGTGAAAAGAAGCAGAGTGCATGTCGTTATAACCGCTGTTGCTTCTTCCGTCCTGTTTAGAGCGCTCATAATGCGCTTCTTTTGATTTGATTTTGATTCATTTATTTTTGCACATATGACAGAAGGAAAATATATAAATGTTAAAAAATATTAAAACATATTACATGCAACAAATGTGCAGGTCAAAGAAACCCGAAAGGGCTTATAGCGAGACCAACCAATCATAATAGACCAAAACATAATGGAATAGAACATCCATTTATAGTTATCAATAATAATAAAAAAAGGAAATGTCATGCCTAATCATAACAAACAGGTGGCATACTGGCTTCACTGACCACCTGGGCACCTGAGACAGGCCAAACTATCACTCCTGGGGACCTGAGACAGGCCAAACTATCACTCCTGGGGACCTGAGACAGGCCAAACTATCACTCCTGGGGACCTGAGGACCTGAGGACCTGAGACAGGCCAAACTATCACTCCTGGGGACCTGAGGACCTGAGACAGGCCAAACTATCACTCCTGGGGACCTGAGACAGGCCAAACTATCACTCCTGGGGACCTGAGACAGGCCAAGGCCAAGAGTCCCTCTCTTGTGAGTGTGGGGGGGGGGGGGGGTAGAGAGGTTCAGGGGGGCAGGGTGTATCAAGGGTCGGCGCAAATAGAGAGTCAAGAATGATCTGGCAGCTCCTCTGTGGGATTGCGTCTGTGGTGTGGCAGATATCCCGCTGGCCGCCGCACATCTGAGCTCCGTTTGGAGTTCCCTGGGGGCCGCGGTGGGGCTGTGCGTCTCGCGGAAATTGCCGTAACATGTTGGCCCGGCTCTGGCGACGATGTGCTGCTTGTTGACGTGGGACGGGATCTCCTGGTGCCCAGGCTGCTGAGAGGAGCAGCTTTTTTGGATGGTTTTGGGTGCTTTTGTGTATTTTTTGGCAGTTTTGGTGGGGTTTTGGCCGGATTTGGGGGTTTTATGGCGGTTTTGGGGGCTTTTTGGGGCAGTTTTGGGGACAGTTTGGGGGGTTTTATGGCGGTTTTGGGGGCAGTTTGGGGGGTTTTTGGCTATTTTTGTCATTTTGGGGGCTTTTTGGGGCAGTTTGGGGGCTTTTTGGGGCAGTTTGGGGGCTTTTTGGGGCAGTTTGGGGGCTTTTTGGGGCAGTTTTGGGGCAGTTTGGGGGCTTTTTGGTGCGGTTTTGGAGGGATTGTAAATGGGGATTAGAGGGCACTGTGAATGTCTGTCAGTGAAACATCTCTCTTACTCTCTCCCTGCTTTCTCTCTACCCCTGCGCTCTCTCTCTCTGTCCCCCTGCGCTCTCTCTCTCTCTCACCCCCACCTCTCTCTCTCTCTCTCTCCCCCTGCGCTCTCTCTCTCTCTCTCTCTCTCTCTCTCTCTCTCTCTCTCTCTCTCTCTCTCAGTGTAATGTAATGTAGTTGTAGTGGGAGACAGAAGAAGTCGGGGTACACGGAGGAGAGACACCAGGTGACCCTGGTGACCTCTGTGACCCCAGCAGGAAGTTGTGCAGCGCTGTGACCTCCCGGGGGCGGGACAGGAAGGAAGGATGCGGTTAGCTGTCCTCGGGCTCTGCTCTTCCTCCCTCACATGAAGGAGGAGAGGAGGAGGGGGTTTATTAACTCCAGGCCTGTTTCTGCACCAGGGAGAAACAGTAACATCACAGAGACCTCTTCACTGTCTGTGTGTGTGTGTGTGTGTGTGTGTGTGTGTGTGTCACTGTCTGTGTGTGTGTGTGAGAGAGCGCACACAGTGTGTGTGTGTGTTTGTGTGTGTCACTATCTGTGTGTGTGCGTGTGTGCGTGTGTGTGTGTCACTATCTGTGTGTGTCTGTGTGTGTGTGTGTCATGTATGTGTGTGTGTGTATGTGTGTGTCACACTGTGTGTGTGTGTCTCACACTGTGTGTGTGTGTGTCACTATCTGTGTGTGTCACTGTGTGTGTCTGTGTGTGTGTGTGTGTGTGTGTGCGTGCAGTGTGTGTGTGTCACTGTGTGTGAGAGTGTGTGTCACTGTGTGTGTCTGTGTGTGAGAGTGAGTGTTTATGTGTGTGAGAGTG
The DNA here is from genome assembly GCA_022702515.1 of Ilyophis sp. 1 JC-2022. Classification (NCBI taxonomy): domain Eukaryota; kingdom Metazoa; phylum Chordata; class Actinopteri; order Anguilliformes; family Synaphobranchidae; genus Ilyophis; species Ilyophis sp. 1 JC-2022. Next base: position 68,241,089 of record CM040405.1, on the reverse strand, counting down.
AGTGAATTTGTGTATCAGAGTCTGAGAGTGTGTAATGGTGAGAGTTATTCATTTTTACTGTCTCGTCTTTTTGCTTGTTTTCAGTTAGATCATGATATATTTTATAACACTGTAGTCATGGTGACTTAGTCATAAGTGTACTGTTTATTTTTTCCTTTTAGTTCTTTTGTTTCTTATTTGTGGTGTCATTTCATATTCATAAAATAATTCTGTTTTTTCTGTGAACACACCGCAAATGAAGCTCTTGTCAATCAAATGCCACTGATTGACTGACAGGCGGACAGTTCCAGAGGAGTTAGTGCTGGAGGGAGCTTCTCTCACTGAGCACTGAAGTTTGAAAAAATAATAAAATTGTGTCAGATTTTCCCCCATTCTTTCCTAATTTGGTAGCCAAATGTACCCCTATGTTATTCAATTCCCAGTGCACCAACCGGGTGAGAATTCGCTGCTGGACAACCCCGTCAGCCGGTAGTAGGAAGGAGGGTGCCACGTCCTCTTCAGAGCCTGACTCCATAAGCTCTTTACCACAATTCCAACTCGCCTGGGTCGCTTGTACTTGATGAGTCGGCGGCCGCCAATCACCACTCCCTCAAGGCACCGGCCATATTCTGATCTGGCAGGAGCTGGGGCGCGAACCCCCAATCCTCTCAAACCCCCAATCCTCGGTGTGCAACTGCACTGACTGAAAGTCTGCGCTTTTACCGCTGCGCCACCGTGGCTTGTCGCAGTTTATGTTCCCGTTAGCGCTGACGTTAATGTGACCACTCGGCGCTACGCTGGAATAGTGGGCGTTTGTGTTCCCGTTAGCGCTGACGTTAATGTGACCACTCGGCGCTACGCTGGAATAGTGGGCGTTTATGTTCCCGTTAGCGCTGACGTTAATGTGACCACTCGGCGCTACGCTGGAATAGTGGGCGTTTGTGTTCCCGTTAGCGCTGACGTTAATGTGACCACTCGGCGCTACGCTGGAATAGTGGGCGTTTATGTTCCCGTTAGCGCTGACGTTAATGTGACCACTCGGCGCTACGCTGGAATAGTGGGCGTTTGTGTTCCCGTTAGCGCTGACGTTAATGTGACCACTCGGCGCTACGCTGGAATAGTGGGCGTTTATGTTCCCGTTAGCGCTGACGTTAATGTGACCACTCGGCGCTACGCTGGGATAGTGGGTGTTTATGTTCCCGTTAGCGCTGACGTTAATGTGACCGATCGGCGCTACGCTGGGATAGTGGGTGTTTATGTTCCCGTTTGCGCTGAAGTTAACGTGACCGCTATGCGGGGATAGTGGGCGTTTATGTTCCCGTTAGCACTGAAGTTAACGTAACCGATTGTCGCTGAGCTGGAGAAAGTGGGCGTTTATGTTCCCGTTAGCGCTGAATTTTACGTGACCGCTTGGCACTACACTGGAGAAAGTGGGCATTTATGTTCCCGTTAACGCTGATGTTAATGTGACTGCTCGGCGCTACGCTGGGATAGTGGGTGATTATGTTCCCGTTAGCACTGACGTTAACGTGACCGCTCTGCGCTATGCGGGGATAGTGGGCGTTTATGTTCCCGTTAGCGCTGACGCGCTGAAGTTAACGTGACCGCTATGCGGGGATAGTGGGCGTTTATGTTCCCGTTAGCTCTGAAGTTAACGTAACCGATTGTCGCTGAGCTGGAGAAAGTGGGCGTTTATGTTCCCGTTAGCGCTGAATTTTACGTGACCGCTTGGCACTACACTGGAGAAAGTGGGCATTTATGTTCCCGTTAACGCTGATGTTAATGTGACTGCTCGGCACTACGCTGGGATAGTGGGTGATTATGTTCCCGTTAGCACTGACGTTAACGTGACCACTCTGCGCTATGCGGGGATAGTGGGCGTTTATGTTCCCGTTAGCGCTAAAGTTTACGTGACCGCTTGGCACTACGCTGGAGAAAGTGGGCGTTTATGTTCCCGTTAGCGCTGAAGTTTACGTGACCGCTTGGCACTACGCTGGAGAAAGTGGGCGTTTATGTTCCCGTTAGCGCTGAAGTTTACGTGACTGCTTGGCGCTGAGCTGGAGAAAGTGGCCGTTTATGTTCCCGTTAGCGCTGAAGTTTACGTGACTGCTTGGCGCTGAGCTGGAGAAAGTGGCCATTTATGTTCCCGTTAGCGCTGAAGTTTACGTGACCGATTGGCGCTGAGCTGGTTGTCGGCACTGTCTCGGCCCGGTCTGACAGATGGTTTGCAGCGCAGATGAAGTTTGGCAGGATTAGGAGAGGGTAGCGCAACTTTTTGTTCTTGTTTTTTTTTCTCATCCAGCTTGAACGTTTTAAAGAAAGGGATATAAATTCATCTGTGTTGCATTTATGGACCAGAGAGAACACAAAGTATTTTCCTAAATTTGGGAGGGTGAAGGGGGGGAAATAAACTCAAAATAAACTCCAAATGACAAATAAAAAAAGAAGCTTTGCTGTGTCTTGGATCATGGATGTATTATCTGGGCTCTGTGTCTCTCTCGTCCTGCGTTTATTTCCGCTCCCCCACCAGAGCTACTTACCGTTTTCATTCGTCTGCTTTCTATCCCTCCATCTCTGTCTCACACTCTTTCTCTCTTTTATCTCTAAATTTCAGTTCACTTCAGTTCAAAATGCTTTCTTGGCCTTTTGAACTTGATATGAAAGAAGGTATTATGTTGCAGTGATGTAAAATGTCCCGTGTTAATTCAGCTCTAACAGAGTTGATATGATTCCAATCGGGACCATATGTACACTGTAAGAGTTAATTTAACACTTTAACATTTAACTGTCTGATTGTTGCGACTAATATTTTAATAGTAATAACTAAAACAACAGCAGTAACGTTTGTAGTTCAATTCAGTAATAATTACAGTGTATAAATCTGGGTTTGTCTCTGTCAAATATACCTTTTAACACTGAAGCAATGACCTCTGGGTAAATCCCGTGTGAATGGGTCAACCCGCGTTATCCGACCCTGGTCGGCGGCTCTGGAAACAGCTTGGCTTCGGTGTGAAAGGGGCGAAACACTGGGTTATTCTACGCAGCACGGTTATCTGACCGACCCTCGATCTCGTCATGTCTTTAACTTGTGCAGAAACAATGCTCCATAACCTTTATATAAATTATGGAGACCGTAAGCTATTCACGTGAGTTTTATATATAACTCTGGAATTATAAAATTTTTTGCTGATCCACAGCAAGATTCACACAAGAGGAGTGCTCAGTCACGGGTAAATAGCCTATGTAACAATTAATATGTTACTTAAAACGTTTTGTGATTTTTTACATAAAAGATTTTGAGCACACTGGGCTACCGATTCAGGAGCCAGCATGGCAGACTGCATTGTATCAGCTAGCCAGCTGGCTACCAAACTAGCTGTGTTGGCAGGAAAAAATGGAACGTGTACAAAAGTAAACTTAGAGACCTGGGTCTTGTGTGAATGGTGATGACCCGGGACCAACTCATGACCATAGTGTGGTGTGAATGGGTCAAATGCGGGTCGAACCCGTGTTCAATATACATGTCATTCCCGGGTTTTGTGTGTGAAAGGGATAATATAAATGTCCTCTCCCTCTCTATTCCTCTCTCTCCCTCCTTTTCGCTCTCTCTCCCTCCTTTCCTCTCACTCTCTCCCTCTCCCTCCTTTTCTCTCTCTCTCCCTCCTTTCCTCTCACTCTCTCCCTCTCCCTCCTTTTCTCTCTCTCCCTCCTTTCCTCTCACTCTCTCCCTCTCCCTCCTTTTCTCACTCTCCCTCCTTTCCTCTCACTCTCTCCCTCTCCCTCCTTCTCTCTCTCCATCTCCCCCCTCTCTCCCTCTCCCTCCTTCTCTCTCTCCATCTCCCCCCTCTCTCCCTCTTCCTCTTTCTCTCCATCTCCCCCCCTCTCTCCCTCTTCCTCTTTCTCTCTCTCCATCTCCCCCCCTCTCTCTCCCTCTCCCTCCTTCTCTCTCTCCCTCATTCTCTCTCTCCCTCATTCTCTCTCTCCCTCCCCCTCCTTCTCTCTCTCCCTCATTCTCTCTCTCCCTCCCCCTCCTTCTCTCTCTCCCTCATTCTCTCTCTCCCTCCCCCCCTCTCTCCATTTCCCCCCTCTCTCCCTCTCCATTTCCTCCCTCTCTCCTTCCATTTCCCCCCTCTCTCCCTCTCCCCCCTCTTTCTCTCCCTCTCCCTCTTTCTCTCTCTCTCTCCCCCCTCTCTCTCCCTCTACCTTTTACTCTCCCTCCTCTCTCTCTCCCTCTACCTTTTACTCTCCCCCTCTATCCCTCTTCTCCCCTCTTCCCCTCTCTCTCTCCCTTCCCCCCTCTTCCCCCTCTCTCTCTCCCTCTTCCCCCCTCTCTCTCTTTCCCTCTTTCTCTCTCAGACCCAGCCTGTGCCAAACCCCATCTCATACTACCTGCATAGGTCTCCATGGTGGTTCCACCGCTTCGAGACGCTGTCCAACCACTTCATCGAGCTCATCGCCCCCTTCCTCACCTTCCTGGGTCGCCGCATGTGCATGGCCAACGGCGTGCTGCAGGTCCTCTTCCAGGTGGGGGCACTAGTGAGGCAACACGGTGTTACCACAAGGCTGGAGCCATCCAGGGAAGCATGTGTGATGCATTTAAACAATACTGTGATGATATTCACCCCTCTCCCAACTCTGGCTTTCTCTCAAATTCTAAATTTTTTATTGGCATGAAATACACTTGCAAATATGTATGTAAAGCGTACATACAGAAATTCACTGCACACTAGAACATGAATGCAGATTAATAAAAAGTTCTATACCCAACTGTGGTAACAGTAACAGCCACCACTATAGTATAACAGAAGTAAAATAATCTCTCTCTCTCTCCTGGGTATTACATGAAGTTTAAAACAAAACAGTTGTTGGTGACTGATCACACATTTCAACTTGGCTGTCCTAAGTGGCACTGCCACCTAGTGGCTCAGTGTCATCACTGCAGTGTAGCCATACCTCCAGAAACACATTAAAACCCAGTATAAAAATAAAATAAAAAGTCCTGTCATTTAAGGTTCTGTGTGTCAACGGCTTAGTGCAGTGTGAAAGCAAATGTTCAATTTAAATAAAATTTTATCCATGCAAAAACTTTTATAATTAACATTTGTGACTGCCAAGTTCACAATGTATTAGAAAATGTATATTAGAAACTAATAACTTTATGTGAAGTGAGGAACATGTCGGTTATTGAGTTCTTTCAGGACAGCCTGATATGTGGGGTTTTTATACATGCGGTTCTGGGGTTCACTTCCTGGTTGTTGCCCAGGTGACGCTGATTGTGAGCGGGAACCTCAGCTTCCTTAACTGGCTGTCAATCGTGCCCAGCCTGGCCTGCTTCGACGACGCAGCGCTGGGCTTCCTGTTCGGGTCATCACAGGGTGGGGCCAAGCAGGCCGTCAGCCGGATCCAGAGTGAAGAGGCTGCAGGACGCAAACCAGTGCCAACCAGAGGTACCCCTCTTTCCCCTGCCTCTAAACCATGGGTACCCCCTCTTTCCCCTGCCTCTAAACCAGAAGTACCCCTCTTTCCCCTGCCTCTAAACCAGAGGTACCCCTCTTTCCCCTGCCTCTAAACCAGAGGAACCCCTCTTTCCCCTGCCTCTAAACCAGAGGTACCCCTCTTTCCCCTGCCTCTAAACCAGAGGTACCCCCTATTTGCTCACTTTTTTTTCCCCGGGTGAATTCCGGAGCTGGTGTATTTTGGGGTGCATGTTCCGGGCTGTGTGAGTGGTTCAGTCTCTGCACTGGCAGTGTGTTACTGATGCATACTTCTCCGTGTAAAAGCATAAGGTGTGTGTGAGTTCAGGTCAGACTGGCAGGAGAGAAAGGTGTTCCTCTCCCCCCACACACACGATGGTGGAACGTGTATAACGCTGTTGCCAAGGTAACTTGCCCCTCACAGAGCCCCTAGCTGCCCCCGTGGTCAGATCGGCAGGCCCCGCAAGACACTGGGGGTAAACTCAGGGGCAAACTCAGGGGCAGTCACACGGGAGAGGTGTGTGGCAGATTGTTTTTTGACTTCTTGAAAAATGCAACCCACTACACAATAGAAAAAAGCATTACCGATCACACCCCATCCCCCCCTTGTGGTAACATGTGTTTCATAAAGAGAAATACAGGCCTACGTATGTCCATTTAATGAGTCTTTATTAATGCACACAAGTACAGAGCCTTTATAACCTAACAGAGCTTGGTCTGAGAGTGAGAGAGGGGGGGAAAGTGAGGCAGAGAGAGAGAGAGTGGATCATTTAAAACAAAGTAATCCAAACTCACTTCACCATAAAGCCTTGCTATACCAAGAGCAGAACATATAAAAGAGTCCCCTCAGCCAGCGAGTCCTGAAGCTCTCTGACCAGAGCAACACCACCATCAGCAAACTTCAAGATGGCACCCCAAGAACACCTCCAATTAGTGTAAATGCTACCGGGCCCTAAACAGAAGATATAATTTGGCAGAATATCTTGTTACCATTAAACATATAAAACAGAGGGAGATCCTGACCAAATACAGTGTCCGTGACCACAGCCTGGCAATAGAGACCGGCCGCCACCGGCAGACATGGCTGCCTTGAAAAGAGAGGCTGTGCTCCTACTGCTGTCAACAGGAAATAGAGACAGAGCTGCACTTCCTCACCCAATGCAGTAAATACGAAGAAATTGGAGAACATTATTTTATAAAATTTAAAACTACACAACCAAACTTCCCAAACTTACCTGAAACCCTACTATTACAAATCCTTCTTAGAGAGGAAATATGCTGTGCAAATTTACCAGCACAATATGTGGCTGCCTGTCATAACCAGAGGGACAGTCACTCCTAAACGCACCAATATGCATATATGTACTGTAATATATATATATATATATGTATGTGTATATGTATGTGTACATGTATGTATATATGAGTGTGTATATGTATGTGTATATGAATGTATATATGAGTGTGTATATGTATGTGTATATATATATATGTATGTGTATATGAATGTATATATGAGTGTGTATATGTATATATGTATCTGCACATTAGTAATATTACTGCATAATAGTAGTGGTATACACTTTATATTGTAATCTTATATTTATTGTTGTTGTTACTTTTATTATTATTGGTAGTGTTACTACATTGTTAATACTAATGGTACTAGTATACATTTTATGTATATGTTATATTTTAATCTTTAAATGTATTGTTGTTGTCGTGGTTACTTTTGATTATTATGCTTTGGCAATATATATGCAAAATATATCATGCCAATAAAGCATTTGAATTGAATTGAATTGAGTGGAGAGAGGCAGCCGGACGGACGGACGGAGGGAGGGAGTAAGGGAAAGAGAGAGAGGGAGCCGGACGGAGGGAGGGAGGGAAAGAGAGGGAGCGAGAGTAAGAAATTGAGTATGTCATTGAACGCGGCAGTGTGGTTTGTTTAGGGTTCAGCTAATTGGCCTCAGTCGGCTCGCTAACGGTTTTTAAGGTTTATGCACAGCGATCGTTTCCATTAAGCGGCTGTAAAAAGTTAAATTCTCTGGGCCTCACTCTGGCGTCTGCATTTTGAATTAAGCCTGGGGGGGTGTTGAGTGAAGGAGGCAGAAAAAGAACGAAAGCCCGTTCCCAGACTTGAGTCACAGACTCACAGAGCCTCTGGTTAGAGGGATCATGTCTTTATTGGCCGTCAGAACTGGGCTGAGACCAGCTCCATGTTCACGCACAAGCAACACGTTTACAACTCTGCCTTATACCTTTCATGGGATTGTCCTGGAGTCAGGGCTCTCTCCCTCTCTCTCTGTTGAAGTCAGGGCTCTCTCTCTCTCTCTCTGTTGAAGTCAGGGCTCTCTCTCTCTCTCTGTTGAAGTCAGGGCTCTCTCTCTCTGGGTGAAGAAAGTTATGTTATGTCCCAGTTGGTAGATAAGGGGTATCCCTTTACCCGCTATACTTATGATGAATGCTGACTCTACATCACATCTATAGCATCTATAAGAGCGCAGGTGTACATGGCGGCTAGCCGGAGAAACAGCAGCTAAAACAGTCAGTGCAGCCAACGTCTTTTCTGTCTCAACCCTCCACACTGGGAGCAGCTGTTTGGTCTTTAAGACGTTGCTGTTCTGGAAGCTTCCAAAGCAAGGATGAGTAAAGCCCATTTGTCTGTACTGACTGTGGGGTTTGCGCTAAGGCCAATTAACTAAATTCCCTGAGATTCTGTTTGAACTAATGCAAAATTATTCTACTTTTCTGCCATAAAAAAGAACATTTTTTTGCTGGACACATACTGAAACTAAAGCAAATTAACAGCAGGAGAAATTTGGAATGTAGTTAAACTTTCCTCGACAAGTTGTGGTCTCGTGTGATTAAAGGTCCCGTACCAGCCGGAGAACACAGCCCTCACCCCCCCCTCACCACATCCCCCAAACCACTCCATCAGCAGGGCCTACATTATAAGGACCCCTTTGACACGGTTCTGTGGTCTCATAATTGAGTTAGTGAGGTGTTTGCATGTAACTCGATATGGTGTGTGTGTATGTGTATATATGTGTGTGTGTGTGTGTGTGTGTACGTACATGTGTGTGTATATATGTGTGTGTGTGTGTACGTATGTGTGTGTGTGTGTATGTTAGTGTGTGTGTGTGTATGCGTACGTGTGTGTATGTGCATGTGTGTTTATGTGCCTGTATGTGCGTGCATGTGTGTAAGTGTGTGTGTGTGTGTGTGTGTGTGTGTATGTGTGTATGTGTGTGTGTGTGTGTGTGTGTGTGTGTGTGTATTAGCCATACTCTCAAAGCCCCAGCAGCTGTGGTTTGAGGGCCGTGGCTTAGCGAGTGTCGGGCACATGGTCTGATCCCGCCTGGAACATCAGGTCAGCGCTCTGCCAACACTCGGCCATGTTGTGCTGATATCAGTGCCCAGCTGGCGGGTGGGGGGGCTCGCCGGGTCTCCAGCTGTCTCTGCCCTAAGCCCTGCCCGTCGACTGACCCCACCAACCAGCACCCCCCCCCCCCCCCCCCAAAAAAAAACACAGCCGTGCATATTCCCAAATGTGCGCACACACGCCACACGCAAATGACTGTATATAGTGTGAAAACAAATAATGCAGACAGTGCAGATAGGATGGAGTTGAATATAAAGGTGGAGTTGAATGGAAGGGTGGAATGATGATCCCCACCACCCAGTTTATGAAGTTTACTGTGACCCACCCTCCCATGTCACACATCTATGGTGAGGTGCGCTGTTCGTCTCCCTGTCACAGGTATGCTGGTCCGACGAGCTCTGAATGTATCTCTGGCTGTCCTGATTGGTTACCTGAGCGTTCCTGTGGTGATGAACCTGCTCAGCTCTGGACAGGTGATGAACACGTCCTTTGACCCTCTCCGCATCGTCAACACCTACGGAGCCTTTGGCAGGTATTAATCTCACACTGCTTTTACATAACCATTTATATAAGTCATAAAACACACACTCTCTTATCCTGAGTCACTTACAGGGCTGTTACTGCAGAAGGTACTTACAGGAGTCTATCAGGAGTAACAAGAACACACACACACACACACGCACACACACACGCACACACACACACACACACACACGCACAATTACATAAATTCCAAAATTTTATACTTGTGGTCCATGAACATAACTCTCTCTCACTGTGTCTCTTTCTCTCTTTCCCTGTCTCTCTTTTTTTCTCTCTCTCTGCAGTATTACGAAAGAGCGTACAGAGGTGGTGTTTCAGGGCACGCTCAGTACTGACCCTAATGACCCAGCGGCATTGTGGGAGGAGTACGAGTTCCTGTGTAAACCAGGAGCCCTTCAGCGCCGGCCCTGTCTCATCTCCCCCTACCACTACCGGCTCGACTGGCTCATGTGGTTTGCTGCCTTCCAGGTGAGAGGGCGGGGCCATTGTGAGCCACGCCCCCTTTCCTGCTCCCATCACCATTACAGATACTGGTCAGAGGTACTGGAAGTTAAAACTACAGGCCAGAGGTACGGAAGTTAAAACTACAGGCCAGAGGTACAGGAAGTTAAAACTACAGGCCAGAGGTACAGGAAGTTAAAACTACAGGCCAGAGGTACAGAAAGTTAAAACTACAGGCCAGAGGTACAGGAAGTTAAAACTACAGGCCAGAGGTACAGGAAGTTAAAACTCCAGGCCAGAGGTACCGGAAGTTAAAACTACAGGCCAGAGGTACCGGAAGTTAAAATTACAGGCCAGAGGTACAGGAAGTTAAAACTACAAGCCAGAGTTACAGGAAGTTAAAACTCCTGTACGGAGGTACGGAAGTTAAAACTACAGGCCAGAGGTACGGAAGTTAAAACTCCAGGTCAGAGGTACAGGAAGTTAAAACTACAGGCCAGAGGTACAGGAAGTTAAAACTACAAGCCAGAGTGACAGGAAGTTAAAACTCCTGTACGGAGGTACGGAAGTTAAAACTACAGGCCAGAGGTACAGGAAGTTAAAACTCCAGGCCAGAGGTACAGGAAGTTAAAACTACAGGCCAGAGGTACAGGAAGTTAAAACTACAGACCAGAGGTACAGGAAGTTAAAACTACAGGCCGGAGGTACAGGGAGTTAAAACTACAGGCAAGAGGTACAGGAAGTTAAAACTCCAGGCCAGAGGTACCGGAAGTTAAAACTACAGGCCAGAGGTACCGGAAGTTAAAACTACAGGCCAGAGGTACAGGAAGTTAAAACTCCAGGCCAGAGGTACCGGAAGTTAAAACTACAGGCCAGAGGTACCGGAAGTTAAAATTACAGGCCAGAGGTACGGAAGTTAAAACTCCAGGTCAGAGGTACAGGAAGTTAAAACTACAGGCCAGAGGTACAGGAAGTTAAAACTACAAGCCAGAGTGACAGGAAGTTAAAACTCCTGTACGGAGGTACGGAAGTTAAAACTACAGGCCAGAGGTACAGGAAGTTAAAACTCCAGGCCAGAGGTACAGGAAGTTAAAACTACAGGCCAGAGGTACAGGAAGTTAAAACTACAGACCAGAGGTACAGGAAGTTAAAACTACAGGCAGGAGGTACAGGAAGTTAAAACTACAGGCAAGAGGTACAGGAAGTTAAAACTCCAGGCCAGAGGTACCGGAAGTTAAAACTACAGGCCAGAGGTACCGGAAGTTAAAACTACAGGCCAGAGGTACAGGAAGTTAAAACTCCAGGCCAGAGGTACAGGAAGTTAAAACTCCAGGCCAGAGGTACAGGAAGTTAAAACTACAGGCCAGAGGTACAGGAAGTTAAAACTACAGGCCAGAGGTACAGGAAGTTAAAACTACAGGCCAGAGGTACAGGAAGTTAAAACTCCAGGCCAGAGGTACCGGAAGTTAAAACTACAGGCCAGAGGTACCGGAAGTTAAAATTACAGGCCAGAGGTACAGGAAGTTAAAACTACAAGCCAGAGTTACAGGAAGTTAAAACTCCTGTACGGAGGTACGGAAGTTAAAACTACAGGCCAGAGGTACGGAAGTTAAAACTACATGTCCCCCAGGAGGTATGTTGTATGCCACCTTTTACAACAAACCATTTCAATTAATGAAGGTTTTCCTGATTTCAACCCCAGCACCTACATTTGCTCATGTGCTCAAGTAATTCCACCCTGATGATAAGGAATCATTGTTGTATGTTCTTTCTTTACGGGTTGCAAATGGGAGCTGCTACAGCTCCCTTAGGTATAATTACGGGAGAGACCCACGCGCCCGACTAGTTTTACTACCCCTAAAACACACGGCATGCCACTGTTTTAAAAATAAAGTGGACCCTGGTTGCAGTCAGGTTCGCAGTGCGGAAGCGGGGGGGGGCAGTCGTATACAGTTGAAATTGAACCTCAGTTTTAACATTGGTTATGGGTGTCTGAAAGCGGGCCTCGATCCAATCTGGGGGTGTTGTTGGGAGGGGGGTCGAAGGAGATGATGCCAAACTTCAGGCCCACACACTTCTAGTAAAAGACGGAATTGCGTACAATAAAATACAAATGAAATATAATAAAATGTGTAGCGTGGGGGGAAAAGTGTGCCTTGCAGAGCTGGCCTGCGTCCGGTGATCATATGAATGATTCATGCAGAGGTCTGTGTGCTTCTGTTCTCTGTACGGGGGCTTGGACATTCTGTCCTGTCGTCTGTGTGTTCCCAGCGAGAGCCAGACTGACTATCTCTGACTATGTGCTTCCTGTCTGTGTATGAGACCACTGTGAGCTGCATGTTACCTCTAACTGTACACTCAGTCTACATGTAGCCTGTAGCTGTTGTCTCAGTCTACATGTAACCTGTAGCTGTGGTCTCAGTCTACATGTAACCTGTAGCTGTGGCCTTATTCTACATGTAACCTGTAGCTGTGGTCTCAGTCTACATGTAACCTGTAGCTGTGGTCTCAGTCTACATGTAACCTGTAGCTGTGGCCTCAGTCTACATGTAACCTGTAGCTGTGGCCTCAGTCTACATGTAACCTGTAGCTGTGGCCTCAGTCTACATATAAACTGTAGCTGTGGCCTCAGTCTACATGTAACCTGTAGTTGTTGTCTTAGTCTATGTGTAACCTGTAGCTGTGGTGTTAGTACATGTAACCTGTAGCTGTGGTTTCAGTCTACGTGTAACCTGTAGCTGTGGTCTCAGTCTACATGTAACCTGTAGCTGTGGCCTCAGTCTACATGTAACCTGTAGCTGTGGCCTCAGTCTACATGTAACCTGTAGCTGTGGCCTCAGTCTACATATAAACTGTAGCTGTGGCCTCAGTCTACATGTAACCTGTAGTTGTTGTCTTAGTCTATGTGTAACCTGTAGCTGTGGTGTTAGTACATGTAACCTGTAGCTATGGTCTCAGTCTATGTGTAACCTGTAGCTGTGGTCTCAGTCTACATGTAACCTGTAGCTGTGGTCTCAGTCTACATGTAACCTGTAGCTGTGGTTTCAGTCTACGTGTAACCTGTAGCTGTTGTCTCAGTCTACATGTAACCTGTAGCTGTGGTTTCAGTCTACGTGTAACCTGTAGCTGTGGTCTCAGTCTACATGTAACCTGTAGCTGTGGTTTCAGTCTACGTGTAAGCTGTAGCTGTGGTGTTAGTACATGTAGCCTGTAGCTATGGTCTCAGTCTACATGTAACCTGTAGCTATGGTGTGAGTCTAAATGTAACCTGTAGCTGTGGTTTCAGTCTATGTGTAACCTCTAACTGCACACTCAGTCTAAATGTAACCTGTAGCTGTGGTTTCAGTCTATGTGTAACCTGTAGCTGTGGTGTGAGTACATGTAACCTGTAACTAAGGTGTGAGTCTACATGTAACCTGTAGCTGTGGTCTCAGTCTACATGTAACCTGTAGCTATGGTCTGAGTGTACATGTAACCTGTAGCTGTGGTCTCAGTCTACATGGTGTGAGTCTACATGTAACCTGTAGCTGTGGTCTCAGTCTACATGTAACCTGTAGCTATGGTCTGAGTCTACATGTAACCTGTAACTATGGTGTGCATCTACATGTAACCTCTAACTATACACTCAGTCTACATGTACCCTGTAGCTGTGGTCTCAGTCTGCATGTAACATGTAACTATGGTATGTGTGTCTGTAACCTGTAGCTATGGTCTATTTGTCTGTGAGTAACCTGTAGCTATGGTCTGTGTGTCTGTAACCTGTAGCTATAGCCTGTGTGTCTGTGTGTAATCTGTAGGTATGCTCTGAGTGTATGTGTGTAATCTGTAGGTATGCTCTGAGTGTATGTGTGTAATCTTTAGCGATGGTCTGAGTATACACGTAACCCGTAACTCTGCTCTGAGTGTATGTGTGTAATCTGTAGCGATAGTCTGAGTGTACACGTAACCCGTAACACTACTCTGAGTGTCTGTGTGTTACCTGTCTGTGTTTAACCTCTCACCATGCTCTCTGTCTGTGTTTAATCTGCTCTGTGGTATAACCCTTGTTCTCCCACAGACCTATGAGCAGAATGAGTGGGTGATCCACATCGCAGGCAGACTGCTGGCCAATGACTCCTCCATCCTCTCCCTCATCCAGCACAACCCATTCCAGGACCGAGATAAGCCCAGGTCAGTCACACCTCACTAAATCTCACTTTCATAGCAGTCTGGTTCCCGGCTTAGTGCTCTGTGTTTGTCCTCCTGGGAATTTTAAATGGCGCACTTGATCAGTGATTCTCAACTGTGGGCTTGGAGTACCTTTGTGTATACGTTACATTACGTTACGTTACACTACACAATACATTATGTTATGTTACATTACAATATGTTACACTACACAATACATTATGTTACGTTACATTACAATACGTTACGTTACACTACACAACACATGATGTTTCGTTACATTACGTTAAGTTACACTACACAATACATTGTTATGTTACATTACAGTATGTTATGTTACATTACAGTATGTTATGTTACATTACAGTATGTTATGTTACATTACATTATGTTACGTTACATTACAGTATGTTACATTACACTACACAATACATTGTTACATTACGTTAATAAAGTGCAGTAATTCCCCAGAGGAGGGAGAATATGATCCCTAGAGAGACAGCAGGTGCAAGAAGTACAGACTTGTTTGCCTTATCAAACAGCATAAACAGATGCTCTTTGTTTGTAATTAGATATGTCAGAGACAGATTTTCATTTTATAAATAATTAATATTACGTGTTACTTTAAGGCCTTTTAATCAGTATAGATTACTTCTCAGAAAATGGTGAGAGAGAGAGAAATAATGATTTAATTTCCTGTGATATGTTGTGTAAAATTAGTCGTTGTCTTGAAAGGTAACATTTTGCACATATTTTGAGAAGAAACGGGAGCTCGTGTGAGATGTTGACCCTCTTTCTCTCTAATACACTCAACCCCTCTCTAACATACTCAACCCCTCTCTAACACACTCAACCCCTCTCTAACACACTCAACCCCTCTCTAATACACTCAACCCCTCTATTACATCTGACTCACTCCTCTCTAACACGCTAAGCCCTCTAAGACACCTTACAATAAATAGTGCAGAATTTTGATCACATTTAGAAACAGCAAATGCAAAAGGCTATGGTTTTGATGAGCTGTTCCATTATTTATTCATTATTGAGTCACTAATACGCATGGCTCCTCTGAACATTTATACTCTTATGAACCATCAAAATTGAATCCGAAAAAGGGGAGTCGAGAGTTGCAATGATACTAACCATGAAAGTCTCCCTCCGAATGTCACAACTTTGGAAAACGCTCTCACATGCACGCATATACACACACACACACACACACACACACACACGTACACATGCGTACTCACACACTTGCAAGTACGCAGACATGCACAAGCATACACACACACAGACATGCACACACACACATGCGTACTCACACATATGCTGGCACACACATTCACACACACACATGCACATGCAGAAACACACACACGCACACACGTGTACCCACACGCAGACACACACACACACACAGCGATAGCCCCGCCCGTTCGGCTCGGCTGTTCATTTCCAGGGTGTAATTCCCTTTTTATTTCAGCCTTCCCTCTAAAATGCCTGGCTGTTGCCGGGGGAGACAGCTGCGGGCGCTGTGTGACCAATCTCAGCTGTCAGGGGGCGGGGCTTGGCGGGTGTTAGTGGAGCGTGGCTGGTGCAAACGGGGGACCCTAATACCCTTCAGTTGTGGGGGTCCCACAAAGTGCTGATGTGCAGAAGCTTAGGCTTGGGGTTGCCAGAGACAGGTGCGAGTGTTTATCCTGTCCTGTACCCCCCAAACACACACTACAGCTGCACCCCCTTCTCCATGTCCATCTCCCCGCCAAATATAATATCCATCCCCAACCGTGCCAACATATCCACTTGTGAGCCAACTGACCACTGCACCCGCAATGTCACACCCACCGCCCCAAATCTTACTGTCCGCCTCAGTCCCTCCCAAAACTGCCTGCCTGATCCCCCCCCCCCCTACACTGACTCTACATTTGAATTAACTGTACCCCCACCTGCCCTGGAACTACGCCCCCCCAGCACGCACACACACACACACACACACGCTTTTATCATGGTCAGGTTTGGAGTGTGATCACAGCTCTGCAGGTGTTCAGGTGCAGCTTTTTTCAGAATGAGGATTTATATTTTATTTATTTTATTTAGACGCCTCAGATCTCGCTGACCCTGTCGTCTGCTGATTTTTTTTTTTTGGAAAATAACTGTTTCATTGCTGCCTGTAATCACGACTGATGTTTTTATCTTTTGGGAAAACGGGCCTTCACTCTGGATACACTTTAATGTAACATTCATTAAGGCATAACATACACCCACTCAACAAAATCTTTATTATGTGTGCCAGCCTTGAAATTATGTGCGTTTGCTGCTGAAGCAGCCTGTTGGTTAGTTTCTGCTCCTGCTGTAGTTTATTTGTGCAGTGCATTAGCTCCCTCTTGTGGTGGTTATTGGTGTCACATGCAAGTAAAACTGAATTCCAGCAATCAATAAAGTTCTCAGTGCTCACTCTCTCTCTCTCTCTCTCTCTCTCTCTCTCTCTCTCCTCCCTCCCTCCCTCTCTCTCTCTCTCTCTCTCTCTCTCTCTCCCTCCATCTCTCTCTCTGGTGCAGGTGGGTTCGAGGAGAGCACTTCAGGTACCGGTTTAGTGACCCGGGCGGGGAAAACGCAGCCCTGGGGAAATGGTGGATTCGGAAACGCCTGGGGGCTTACTTCCCCCCCGTAGACCTGGCCGGCCTCAGGAAGTACTTCCAGTCTCGAGACTGGCCCCACCCGGACATCTACTGAGGCCCCGCCACCCCCCCCCCCCCTCCCACGGAACACTGGACACCCAGACTCTCCACTGTGGCCTTTAAGACACTTGTCCTTTGATCCAATTTCATAATTAGAGATGGCACGGTCTTTCTTGAATCTGCTCAAGAGTTCCTGTATTTTTCTTGTGTATTTCTTTTTTAAATATCATTGAAGATTGCCAACCCTCTCTCTCCGTGTCTGTGAAAAGCTGATTACAAGGGGGAAAAAACCCAATATTAATTAGAGTCCTTTAGAATCAGCGGCTGTGACTAGGAGCCACCTGGGAGGCAAATGAATGCGTTTTGCGCGCTCCTGTCTCGGAGTGAGTAGCTCGGGGAGGAAGTGTGGCAAGGCTGCTGTCCTCTCGGTAGAGTGTAACATCTTTGGTGGAAGTGGTGATCTTTGCATAGACATGTATGTTAACTAGACAGGAAAGTACGCCCACAGCCAACCGTCGTTTTGAAGGACCCGGAAGTAAGCCTGTACTTTGTGTGTCACTGTGCTGTGGGTGCAAAAGATTGTAGCTTCCATTAAAGTGAATGGGAAATATCAGACCTTTGACAGCTAAATTAAACTTCCCCGCTGATATTTTTAAACTCAATTAACGGTCTGAAAAGCAGATTATGAAAATATGTTCCAATTTTTTGGAAAATGTCATTTTAATAAAAAATTAAACAACTCTTCTGGGCCAAAACAATCATTGTTTCACAAATTGCTGCACATAATGACTGGTATGATTCCAAAAAAATTACCGATTATGTTTTCTTTGGTTGTCAAATCAGCTTGGTGTTCTCTATTGATTTCATGTTAATGGTCAGAAAGCTCTTTTGCGCTCAGCAAGCATACTTCCGGGTGCTTCACTACCTGGCCCCTCCCACCCTCTCCAGTTCCTATACGCTCTATGGTTTCTTGTGCCTGTATGGCATGGATATGGGGAGGAGCTGGAGGAACTGAGAAGCTGATTGGCCAATGGGGTGATTCTAAAGATTCTGAAGAGGCACCCGATCTTTAGCTCCATGTTCTTAAAAACCCTGTGTAATCAAAGTCGTCTTATTTTTTAACGGTTATACATAAAGGGGCAAAGGAGACTAATATTGTGATATTAGGCCGATTAAAATAATTTGTGACTGAAATATAATTACTTTTTTTTATCCTGAAAGCAAAACATGTTCCAGTACCACAGCTTGTCCCACCCAGAGACGGCTCTAAGGACCGCAGTAAGGCTTGGTGTGGACTTATGGAAACGGTGTTTATAGCGTACTTAACACAGCATTTACATTTTACGAGATCAGCAGTGCGTCTGTTTGGTGGGCTGCCAACCAGGAGTACACCTACAGAAAGAGAAACACCGTGTCAAACCTCTGGCTCATCTGTGTAGAAATGGCCTACTGTACATCAAACTGAAATGTTGTTAATTTGCCTATTTCTGACGTCTAGTGGGATATGTGAGTGTCCAGTTTTATCATGTGGCTTAATGAACAGGACAGGCAAAATAAAAAAGAGATTCCACTGGGTCTTTACCATTGGAGCTGACTGGTGTGTATAGGATTTGTGCCAGTGACCAGCCAGTACCCATCATGCATCACTTCAATGGCTCCCTCCCTAAACAACCACCTCTACAGCTGCCTGTATAGTTCTGTTGTTATTATGTGTTCATTTTATTTTTGTATTTGCAAACAGAAACCGTAATAAGCCCCCCCCCCCCCCCCACCCACTCCCCTATGTAGTTACACCCCTTTCAGTGTGAGACTGCGGGAAGAAAAACACCCTTCTGTTCTAGTAAATCAGTGTAAATTTACGCGTGACGTATGCCTGCGATTATGAAAAATCGTGAACGGGAGTGAATGGCTGTGCACTGCCCTGGACAGAAGTTGATTGAATTCCGCCGACGGTGTTTATAGAGCCCGGAACATTCCAGGCTGTTTTTTCTCTACCCTAACGTGACCTGGCTCTGGAATGGAGATGGTGCTGCAGCCAGTGATTAATACTAATAATGATTACGATGATGGTGCGTGTTGTTATCCGCATGGCTTGGGCGGCGCACGTTTGTGAATGATTGTGACAGAGTGCCATATTTCTCTCAGTTCTTTATGATTATGTTCTGTGCTGTGGAACGGCGTTGCGATGACATCACACGGCCTCTCGCTCTCTCTCTCTCCGTGCCCTGCAGACGAAACGGCCACAGTTACAACGAGAGCTGTGGAGAGAAACGCTTGCATGCGATACCTGTGTGTGTGTGTGTGTGTGTGTGTGTGTGTGCATGCACGCACATGTGTGTTCAAGCATGTGTATGTGTGTGTGAGCGTGTGTCTGTGTAGAAGCATGCATTTACCTTGAATTAAGCGTGGTACTGAATGCACCTGTGTGAGATTGCATGTATGGTACGAAGTGACCATTCAATAAAGTATGTTGTGTGCATAAGGCTGCCAGTGTCAGCGTACTGCATGCTAACACATGTGTGTGGCTCATGCATGTCTTGGTCAGATCTTCCTCTTTCAGGAGGAACAGATTCTGGTGTTGCTAAATCAAAAAAAAAATTTGGGCTAAAATGTTTTGAGGAAGTATGAAAATACAAAGAGAAGGGAGTGTGGAATGGGTGTGAGACGTGTAGCATGAGGGTTAGATGGGTGTGGCGTGTAGCAGGAGGGTTAGATGGGTGTAGCATGAGGGTTAGATGGGTGTGGCACGTGTAGCAGGAGGGTTAGATGGGTGTGAGACGTGTAGCATGAGGGTTAGATGGGTGTGGCGTGTAGCAGGAGGGTTAGATGGGTGTAGCATGAGGGTTAGATGGGTGTGGCACGTGTAGCAGGAGGGTTAGATGGGTGTGAGACGTGTAGCATGAGGGTTAGATGGGTGTGGCACGTGTAGCATGAGGGTTAGATGGGTGTGGTGTGTAGCAGGAGGGTTAGATGGGTGTGATACGTGTAGCATGAGGGTTAGATGGGTGTGGCACGTGTAGCAGGAGGGTTAGATGGGTGTGGCACGTGTAGCAGGAGGGTTAGATGGGTGTGGCACATGTAGCATGAGGGTTAGATGGGTGTGGCACGTGTAGCATGAGGGTTAGATGGGTGTGGCGTGTAGCATGAGGGTTAGATGGGTGTGGCACGTGTAGCATGAGGGTTAGATGGGTGTGGCGTGTAGCAGGAGGGTTAGATGGGTGTGATACGTGTAGCATGAGGGTTAGATGGGTGTGGCACGTGTAGCAGGAGGGTTAGATGGGTGTGGCACGTGTAGCAGGAGGGTTAGATGGGTGTGGCACATGTAGCATGAGGGTTAGATGGGTGTGGCACGTGTAGCATGAGGGTTAGATGGGTGTGGCGTGTAGCATGAGGGTTAGATGGGTGTGGCACGTGTAGCATGAGGGTTAGATGGGTGTGGCATGTGTAGCAGGAGGGTTAGATGGGTGTGGCACATGTAGCAGGAGGATTAGATGGGTGTGGCATGTGTAGCAGGAGGGTTGGATGGGTGTGGCACGTGTAGCAGGAGGGTTAGATGGGTGTGGCACGTGTAGCAGGAGGGTTAGATGGGTGTGGCACGTGTAGCAGGAGGGTTAGATGGGTGTGGCACGTGTAGCAGGAGGGTTAGATGGGTGTGGCACGTGTAGCAGGAGGGTTAGATGGGTGTGGCACGTGTAGCAGGAGGGTTAGATGGGTGTGGCACGTGTAGCAGGAGGGTTAGATGGGTGTGGCACGTGTAGCAGGAGGGTTAGATGGGTGTGGCACGTGTAGCAGGAGGGTTAGATGGGTGTGGCATGTGTAGCAGGAGGGTTAGATGGGTGTGGCATGTGTAGCAGGAGGGTTAGATGGGTGTGGCATGTGTAGCAGGAGGGTTAGATGGGTGTGGCACGTGTAGCAGGAGGGTTAGATGGGTGTGGCATGTGTAGCGGGAGGGTTAGATGGGTGTGGCACGTGTAGCAGGAGGGTAAGATGGGTGTGGCATGTGTAGCGAGAGGGTTAGATGGGTGTGGCACGTGTAGCAGGAGGGTTAGATGGGTGTGGCACGTTTAGCAGGAGGGTTAGATGGGTGTGGCACGTGTAGCAGGAGGGTTAGATGGGTGTGGCTTGTGTAGCAGGAGGGTTAGATGGGTGTGGCACGTGTAGCAGGAGGGTTAGATGGGTGTGGCACGTGTAGCGAGAGGGTTAGATGGGTGTGGCACATGTAGCAGGAGGGTTAGATGGGTGTGGCACGTGTAGCATTGCAGACAGAGATTACTCGGCAGAACACATGTTGATTCCGGGATGCGATGCCATTCTGTAATGTAATGGTTGAATTGGCTGTGGGGGAGGGTGGAGTGTGGTGTGAATGCTTTTTTAACAAAGCAAACAAACACGCTTAATAATGTGTGGGCTTGCCGTGGCGATAGCAGATCTACAGAAGCTGTTTGCTCAGGCGAGCCAGGCTTGGGGTTAGTAGGGCTCCCATGGTTATATAAACCGTGTGTTACTGCACGGCGCAAGCCAACGGATGTAAAAGCTGTCCTCTTCAAACTAAAATAAACATATTTTATGTCCATTAATGTGCCTTATATTACTGCCATTGTGCAGATGCAAGGGCTGACAACGGGAACACAGCTGTGCAGTATCACAGAGAGGACCTTGTCGGCATGTTAATAACCAATAACTGTCCAGTACAGTAGGCATGTTAATAACCAATAACTGTCCAGTACAGTAGGCATGTTAATAACCAATAACTGCCCAGTACAGTAGGCATGTTAATAACCAGTAACTGCCCAGTGCAGTAGGCATGTTAATAACCAGTAACTGTGCCCAGTGCAGTAGGCATGTTAATAACCAGTAACTGTGCCCAGTGCAGTAGGCATGTTAATAACCAGTATCTGTGCGCAGTGCAGTAGGCGTGTTAATAACCAGTAACTGTGCCCAGTGCAGTAGGCGTGTTAATAACCAGTAACTGTGCCCAGTCCAGTAGGCATATTAATAACCAGTATCTGTGCCCAGTGCAGTAGGCGTGTTAATAACCAGTAACTGTGCCCAGTGCAGTAGGCGTGTTAATAACCAGTATCTGTGCCCAGTGCAGTAGGTATGTTAATAACCAGTAACTATGCCCAGTGCAGTAGGTGTGTTAATAACCAGTAACTACCCAGTACAGGAGGCATGCTAATAACCAGCAACTGTGCCCAGTGCAGTAGGTGTGTTAATAACCAGTAACTACCCAGTACAGGAGGCATGCTAATAACCAGCAACTGTGCCCAGTGCAGTAGGTGTGTTAATAACCAGTAACTACCCAGTACAGGAGGCATGCTAATAACCAGCAACTGTGCCCAGTGCAGTAGGCATGTTAATAACCAGTAACTGTCCAGTGCAGTAGGTATGTTAATAACCAGTAACTGAGCAGTGCAGTGCAGTTGGCATGTTAATAACCAATAACTGCCCAGTACAGTAGGCATGTTAATAACCAGTAACTGCCCAGTGCAGTAGGCATGTTAACCAGTAACTGCCCAGTACAGTGGGCATGGTAATAACCAGTAACTGCCCAGAGCAGTAGGCATGTTAATAACCAGTAACTGTGCCCAGTACAGTAGGCATGTTAATAACCAGTAACTGTGCCCAGTACAGTAGGCATGTTAATAACCAATAACTGTGCAGTGCAGTAGACATGTTAATAAGCAGTTACTGTGCCCAGTGCAGTAATATCACAGAGCTCCATGTTATCTGTGGTGCCATAAAATAAGCATCCCTTTGCTGTATCCTCTAACCTCCCCCGCCCCAATAAAGTTTGACTCCGCACTTCAGTATTTTACATTATTAAATCTATGTTATAATTACAATGATTGCAGTATTGCCAAGGGTGTGTAAACTGGGTAAGGTTTATTTTATTTTCAAGACCAAAAATTCAATTGTTTTCCATTTTTACTGTAACCCCACACCCAAGACCCTGCGTTGATATGTGATATAACCAACAAAATAATTTTGTGATCGATTAGTAAGACCATCGAATAGCAATATAGAGATATCCACGGTTGTTACTGGGTGGCCCTCTCCATGGCAACATGTATTATCCACTATCTGGAATGCTGCACGTGCTCTCCGTTCATGAGGTTAGGGCGTTAAATGTCCGGAGGCACAATTTCAGGAAGTCAGCGTTAATACTGAAGCCGTTTAAAAAGCGTTAGTTTGACAACTGTTTGTGCTCTCTTAGTGGGAAAAAAAAAGTAATTGGTAAAAAAAAAACCGGTACTGCACCTTTAAACGTAACCTGGTTCCAACAAGTAGTCAGGAGCTCTCCAAATGTGCGTTGCGCGAGGTGCCGCGGTTCGTGGTGCAAGAGTAGAGACTTTTTTTCCAAAGACAACGCGTTTTTCCGAACGGACAGCCAGTGCCGAGGACAGTGCTACCTATCTGCACATAATCACCACTGCTGAGGAGAGAGGTGGAAGTGAACAGCGTGTACGGCTCTCTGCGGACAAGGCACGGTGAAAAGTGCCAAGAACGCTCCAATATTGTAGTGGGGCCGATACGGCCACACGGCCATGACGCTGACGTGCAGGTGAAAAGTGATTTTTACCTTGAATTACGACTTGTTTTTGAAGGCAGGGAAATAGATTTGGCGTATTTTCGTTGAAACGAGAAAAAAAAGTGAACATCATTGTGCACCAGTTTTCCTTCCTGAAACGAGTTATAGATTGCCATAGCGCAAAACCCGTGCGAACTATGTCCAGGAAGAAGACGGCCAAAGGCAAGAACAGCACCAGTGGCACCGCCGCGAAAGGCAACGACAGCGAGAAAAGCGGAAAAGGTACCGGAGCCGAGGCGCTCTCCAACGGGGTGGTCCACCCCAGCCGACCTTCTCTCAGCAACAGTGGCGAGTTTTACGACATTGCTTTTAAGGTGAGCGGGCTTTATTGACCTGTGCTCAATGCACCATTGCTACATAGTAGAGTGTCATGATGTCGTTTGGAAACGGTACGTTAAATGCTTCAAAAAAGTAGAAGGCGTTATCCACGGCTGTAAGCAACCTGGCATGCGAGAGTTATCGGTTAAGGAGCAGCAGAGCCCGTGGTAGAATGTGTTGGAATAATATCGCGGCGTCAAGACAGCCAGCTTCTCTCTTACCAACAGAGGAACAGGTGCGCTTTTTCCACATCACTGCCGCCACCTTATCTCGCGCTTGCATTACCTGTACTCGCAACGTGCAATTAACGTTGCTACACATGTTTCAGCAAGCCAGTTATTCTGTGTTTATATGTGTTTTTTTATTTTAATTTTATTTTATCCCTGTCATATCGGACAACTGCAAGATAGACCTGCTTTTAGACATTACATTACATTCATTTAGCAGACGCTTTTATCCAAAGCGACGTACAGTAAGTGCATACAGAAAGGTCATCGAAGACCTCATGGTGGACTGGTTAAGAAGTGAAGTTTGCACGCGATAATATTAACGTGCGCTCATCTATTCAGGGCTTAAGACACATGAATATTTACAGTTTTAGCGCGCTCAGTGCATGCCCGGTAATCTATTTTATCTGAAATTAGATGCTTACATCACATTAAGTCCACAACTGCAGTTTTGCGACTTTAAGATCCTGCGACCTTCGGGTCAAGCTCTGGCTCGCCCTTTGAACCGTTTTCCCACTGCCCCACTAGAAAGCACATTGAGCTATAGCCTACCATGTAATTGTTTTAAAGATTAGGTACTTGTTATAATACTGTAATGGAAAAAGTAAATAAAAAAATCGTTTAATACGTATAGTAGGCCTACACGTTGCATTCCGACTACTTTGTTTTGAATAGGCGGGTCGGACACGATAAAATCACAAACCGTGGGCTGTCCCTGATTATTCTGAAGCCAACATTATTTTGCAAACGTGGTTGAACAACCCCACCGCGTGCGCACAAACGCGCGTGTGGAGGAGAAGCGCCTTATCTATACAAGCCATTGAGAAACGCACTGAAAATTAACGGAGCGTGCCCATTATCAATCAAGGGCTGCCAAAAATTCCCTCCAAATTAGCGCGTGGTCAGGTTTGCCTTGCTGTGGATATATAACGCACGGCTCTGAATGGGATATAAGCGCAAGACAGGAAAAAAAACCCGCAGGCATCTTTTTTGGAGAAATAAATCTCTCAGGTGCCCGTCAGCGCCCTCCGTCTCTCCCTCCCGCCAGCCAATCTCCTGAGTCCTGACCCACAATGAACACGCGTTAGTGGTTTGCTTTTTCATTGAGTTCCGTTGGTGAGTTCCGTTTTGAGCATCTGAATGAATGTGGCCCCACCCCCCTCTCCCAGCACTGTTCACTTCTTCTCTCCTCCCTCTCCTCCGTCTCCCAGCGCTGTTCACTTCTCCTCTCCTCCCTCTCCCAGCACTGTTCACTTCTCCTCTCCTCCCTCTCCCAGCACTGTTCACTTCTCCTCTCCTCCCTCTCTCAGCGCTGTTCACTTCTCCTCTCCTCCCTCTCCCAGCGCTGTTCACTTCTCCTCTCCTCCCTCTCCCAGCGCTGTTCACTTCTCCTCTCCTCCCTCTCCCAGCGCTGTTCACTTCTCCTCTCCTCCCTCTCCCAGCACTGTTCACTTCTCCTCTCCTCCCTCTCCCAGCGCTGTTCACTTCTCCTCTCCTCCCTCTCCCAGCACTGTTCACTTCTCCTCTCCTCCCTCTCCCAGCACTGTTCACTTCTCCTCTCCTCCCTCTCCCAGCGCTGTTCACTTCTCCTCTCCTCCCTCTCCCAGCGCTGTTCACTTCTCCTCTCCTCCCTCTCCCAGCGCTGTTCACTTCTCCTCTCCTCCCTCTCCCAGTGCTGTTCACTTCTCCTCTCCTCCCTCTCCCAGCGCTGTTCACTTCTCCTCTCCTCCCTCTCCCAGCACTGTTCACTTCTCCTCTCCTCTCCTCCCTCTCCCAGCACTGTTCACTTCTCCTCTCCTCCCTCTCCCAGCGCTGTTCACTTCTCCTCTCCTCCCTCTCCCAGCACTGTTCACTTCTCCTCTCCTCTCCTCCCTCTCCCAGCGCTGTTCACGTCTCCTCTCCTCCCTCTCCCAGCACTGTTCACTTCTCCTCTCCTCTCCTCCCTCTCCCAGCACTGTTCACTTCTCCTCTCCTCCCTCTCCCAGCACTGTTCACGTCTCCTCTCCTCCCTCTCCCAGCACTGTTCACTTCTCCTCTCCTCCCTCTCTCAGCGCTGTTCACTTCTCCTCTCCTCCCTCTCCCAGCGCTGTTCACTTCTCCTCTCCTCCCTCTCCCAGTGCTGTTCACTTCTCCTCTCCTCCCTC
This sequence comes from Ilyophis sp. 1 JC-2022, assembly GCA_022702515.1. Taxonomy (NCBI): domain Eukaryota; kingdom Metazoa; phylum Chordata; class Actinopteri; order Anguilliformes; family Synaphobranchidae; genus Ilyophis; species Ilyophis sp. 1 JC-2022. The sequence goes on along the minus strand of CM040405.1, from coordinate 68,215,141 downwards.
TCTCAGCGCTGTTCACTTCTCCTCTCCTCCCTCTCCCAGCGCTGTTCACTTCTCCTCTCCTCCCTCTCCCAGCGCTGTTCACTTCTCCTCTCCTCCCTCTCCCAGCGCTGTTCACTTCTCCTCTCCTCTCCTCCCTCTCCCAGCACTGTTCACTTCTCCTCTCCTCCCTCTCTCAGCGCTGTTCACTTCTCCTCTCCTCTCCTCCCTCTCCCAGCACTGTTCACTTCTCCTCTCCTCCCTCTCTCAGCGCTGTTCACTTCTCCTCTCCTCCCTCTCCCAGCGCTGTTCACTTCTCCTCTCCTCCCTCTCCCAGCGCTGTTCACTTCTCCTCTCCTCCCTCTCTCAGCGCTGTTCACTTCTCCTCTCCTCCCTCTCCCAGCACTGTTCACTTCTCCTCTTTTAATTAAATTTTTTTACCCAATTTTTCCTTTTCCCTCCACATTAGTTCTGATAAAGTGGCTTCGTCACACGTCGGTTTCTTTGTAAACAGCACAATAAAAATTAAATTGAACTGAATTGAAGTTCTCGCTCATTAGATCACTCCTCAGGCCGAAGATTAGACCACAGCTCCCCCCCCACACACACACACACAGTCCTGGAGGGCCGTAGTACCTGCAGGTTTAACTCCAGTCCTGAAGGGCCGCACTGTCTACAGGTTTAACTCCAGTCCAGGAGGGCCACAGTGTCTGCAGGTTTAACTCCAGTCCTGGAGGGCCGCAGTGTCTGCAGGTTTAACTCCAGCCCTGGAGGGCCACAGTGTCTGCAGGTTTAACTCCAGCCCTGGAGGGCCACAGTGTCTGCAGGTTTAACTCCAGTCCTGGAGGGCCGCAGTGTCTGCAGGTTTAACTCCAGCCCTGGAGGGCCACAGTGTCTGCAGGTTTAACTCCAGTCCTGGAGGGCCGCAGTGTCTGCAGGTTTAACTCCAGCCCTGGAGGGCCACAGTGTCTGCAGGTTTAACTTGATTTTGACATCCCTGCTTTAGAGTTTCTCTGTAGTTGTGCAGAGTGGAGGCTTCTCGGAGATCAGACGACAGCTCTTGTACCCTGGGCCAGGAGTCCGCACCAGCTAGGCCACGCCCACTGGAGCGTTATTACATGCCAGGCTGGTCTGGTGAAAGCAGTGCATCTCAGAGCAACAAACTCACCCAATTACTGCCGTAGCCGACATTTTCCAATTACATCAACTCACTGAAGTCAAGGTCTAAGGTGAAGGCAGCCATTCAAACCGACAGTTGAGACGTAATGAGACCCCGAGAAGCACTGGAGCAGTTAAAAACTGCCCCCTGAGAATCTGACCACCATCTGAGCTAGCGTAGCGTAGCACAGTGACGTGAGCTGCCATGCGAACATGATCTATAGACTGTAATGTCACCATTTCAGAAGCTGTACGTGTGTGTGTGTGATCAGCTTCTTTGGCTGCAGGTGGTGACCTCGGTCTGCAGCTCAGTGGGATAATTTAAAAATAATAATTTAAATGTGGGGAGGCCAGCAAGGGTTGCGAGTTTGAAACCTGTAGCAGTCCTGTGCCCTCTGTGGCTGTGGCACACGGTCTATCCTGACGTGGCCTTTTGCTGCTATAACTCGTCAGCGCCCTTCCCAGACGGTCAGCTCCATATCCGGTCGTCAGATGGTCTGGGTTCCCTAGGCCAGGGGGAGGGAAGGTTAATACAGTTCTCCAGCCGCAGTGTGCACTCCGACTCCAAGCTCCTCTCCGATGGCGTTCCCGCCGTTCCCGTGCGCTTATCTTCATCGTATCCTCATTTCCTGATGACAGATGCTGTGTCGGGTGGAATCTCCGCCAGAAGTGAATTGCCCTTTTTTCATCAGTGCAAATTTGGGGGTCACACAAGGCCAGCTTTCCCGCTCTGAATGGTCAGTCACGGCTGCCCCTGACCTCATTTGTACAAAGCAGCTGTTTGGGGCTTTAATTGGTCACCTTCTGCTTGTTATGTGTGCAGGCTTTAACATTGCAAACCACCCACCCCCCACTTCCCCCTGCAAACTGATCGGAATTGCTGGAAATTATGTGAAAATAACACAATCACACATCGCATTCAGAAAATGTATCATTCCTAAACACACACACACACCCACACACACCCACACACACACACACACACACCCACACCCACACACACACACACACACACACCCACACCTACACACACCCACACCCACACACAGACACGCACACACACACACACACCCACCCACACACACACACACACACACCCACACACACACACACACACACAGACACACACACACACACACACACCACACACACACACACCCACACACACACACAGACACACACACAGACACACACAGACAGACAGACAGACACCCACACACACCCACACCCACACACACACACCCACACCCACACACACACACACCACACACACACACACCCACCCACACCCACACCCACACACACAGACACACACAGACAGACAGACACACACACACACACACACACCCACACCCGCACACACAGACACACACAGACACACACACACACACACACACACACACACACACACACACACACACACACACACACACACACAGACATGCACACACACACACAGACACACACACACACACACACACACTTCCTTTACAGCTGTAAAAACTATCTCTGGAGGGGTTGAGTGGACACGTATACCAGCATAAACAAATATCTTTAAATCTTTTGTCATCTTTGTAAATGTTTTATGCTGAACTTACGTTTCATGCATTAATATAATTACTGTAAAGGTACTGTGTATGCTAGGCTTTGAAAAAAGCTCTTATTTAATCATTATTTAACAAGCTAAGGTAAAATGCAACACTTTCTCTTTTTCAATAACAATTTGGCTAAGAAGTGTAAGAAGAGAGCACATGACAGGCATTATTAAGTCTGTAACTATTAAATACACATTGGGGAAAAAAAGTATCTGCTTATTTAAAACACAAACAATACAACACAACAGAAATATTATACAAAAAAATTGTTTTCATAAAAGGCTTGATTATACCATCATTACAGTGGAAATGACGATCTGTTAGATAACATGGCTGTGTGCTTGGCTTTCTGATCTAAAGGCTTCTGCTGGAATTTATTTAAAGGATGCCATTTACTTTGGCTCATGAATAGTGCAGTCTCCCAGACCTGGGCTTTATTAAACCCGGGCTTTATTAAAGAGAGTTTCCTGTGACGGAGCTGTTCTATTGGATGGAGGTGGGCAGTTGGGCACGGATTCTTTGTGATTGGAGGATATGGCTTTTCTGCCAGTGAGCGTTTTGGGGGGTGGGTGAGGTGGGAGAGAGGCATTGGGGGAGGGGCAGGGGTACTGCTGCCCCTATTAGCCAGAACAGGGTAATCCAATGAAACCCTTAATTTAATCCACAGGAAAAGGGTCACGGGTCAGATGGATTCTGTAGTCACGCGCAGACACAATTAAATGCCCTGGATGCTCTATTTGTGCGTGACTGTTAAAGGTCACTGTGTGGTTCTTTCTGCAGGTGGGAGAGGTTAAAGGTCACTGTGTGTCTCTCTCTGCAGGTGATGCTGGTGGGAGACTCAGGAGTGGGGAAGACCTGCTTGCTCGTGCGCTTCAAAGATGGGGCCTTCCTGGCTGGCAGCTTCATCTCCACTGTGGGCATCGATTTCAGAGTGAGTGCAGAACACACACACACACACACACACACACAGTGCTGCTGTAATAACTCTGAGAGAGAGAGAGAGAGAGAGAGAGCAGAAGAAGTTCGCATTATGAAGCTTGTATGAAATTGGAATTTAAGATGTTGATGCTTCACTGTGGTTCACCCCAACCTCCCCAAAAGCTACCGACCTATCTCCCTACTATGTATCACCTACAAGCTGTTCGAGAGACTACTCCTCAACCGACTATCCCCTCAGATAGACGCTGAGCTAATCAAGGATCAAGCCGGTTTCCGAGCGGGAAAATCATGTACAGGCCAACTGCTGAACCTCACCCAGTACATCGAAGACGGGTATCAGAAGAGGCTGACAACAGGCGTTGCTTTCGTCGATTTGTCTGCAGCTTATGATACCGTCCAACACAGGCTGCTGATGAAAAAACTCTTCGACATGACAGGTGATGCCAAACTATGCGACATCATAAGAAGTCTTCTGAGCAACAGGATGTTCTACGTCACACTCAAAAACAAGAAAAGTAGATGGTTCCATCAGACTAATGGACTGCCGCAGGGCAGCGTTCTGGCCCCTCTCCTCTTTAACGTGTACACCAACGATCAGCCCCTACCGGAAGGATGCAGCAGGTTCGTCTATGCAGATGACCTAGCTATGGCAACACAACAGCACACCTTCCCAGAAGTTGAGGCAACCCTGGAACGAGGCCTAACAGATATGTCAGCCTACTATCTGAACAACCATCTACGCCCAAACCCTGGGAAAACCCAAATCTGCAGCTTCCACCTAAAAAACAGAGAAGCCAAACGGGAGCTTGATGTAACCTGGGACGGAATAAAGCTCGAGAACCACCAGCACCCAGTCTATCTGGGAGTGACTCTAGACCGCACCCTCAGTTACAAAGAACACATCAAAAAGACGAGAGCCAAGGTCTCCACCAGGAACAGCCTCCTACGACAACTGACCAACTCGAAGTGGGGGGCTCACCCGGGCACACTGCGGACATCAGCACTAGCCTTGTGCTTTTCTGCCACTGAATATGCCTGCCCAGTATGGAGCAGGTCTTGCCACGCCTGCAAATTAGACCCTATCCTCAACGACACCTGCAGGATTGTGACCGGGTGCATCAGAACAACCCCTGTACACTGCCTTTATGCCCTCTCTGGCATCGCCCCCCCTGACATCCGTAGAGCTGTTACCACACAGGCCGAGCGCACAAAGCAGGCCGAAGACCACTGGCACCTTCTCCACGAACATTCTGCCACCCAGAAACGGCTCAGCTCCAGGAGAAGCTTCCTGGACGCCACCAAAGCCCTGGAGACCACACCAACTGTCGCCAGGACCACTGAATGGCAGAAGAAATGGAGCAGCCTAGGTAGCCAGACAACCCAATGGAAGGAGAGAGGTATCACTCCGGACGAATGCCTCGCTACCGGCCACGACCAACCTTGGGTTGTCTGGAAAACCCTGAACCGCCTGCGAGTTGGTGAAGGACGATGCAAGGCATCCATGAAGAAGTGGAATCTAACATCACCGTGGTTTCGCTTGGCTGTGGGCAGTGAGGCGCTAGCCTGTGATTTGTTGACGCATGCGGTCATTGGCATGCACTCTAAACAAGGGCAATAACCTGTGGCACAATTATAGCGTTTTGGATGATGGTTTTGCTTTATGTTGTAACTCACTGAAATGCTGCACTTACAATACTAACGTCATATTCCCTTGTAGAAAACATAGGACTGGATTCAATCAACATTTTTCTTTAACTTTGATGTAAAAACAAACATGAGAGTTTTTGTTTTTTTTTCCTCACAAACGCCTTTTAAAATGAACAGAGGAACATTTGGTTGTCCCTTGCCTAGCTGCAATTGTGGAAAAAAATGTTGCCCTTTTAATTTAGTAAAGTTGCGTGCAAACTTAATTTTCAAAGTGCAATGGAGGCATTTATTTTATTGAAGCAGTGCATTTGTATGATGGAATCTGGTTTGTGGTTCTTTGGGTGAGGTGACCTATGTGTGCATCCGCTCACTCTATAAAGCACAAGCCACACTGCGTCACACACAGTCTGGCCCGCATGTAATGGAATCACATTTCCGGTGCCTTGTATTTAAAGGCCAATATATCATAAGGCTGTATTACGCTGTTAATTTGACGGTGAAGGAAATTGCTTTTACCCTTTGATGTGCCAACAGTAATTTAAAAACATTGATGTGTTCAGTCCGGATGTTTCAAACATCTGAATAATATCGGTGTATTTTCTAACATTGTTGCGAATGCACCTGGTAGTGTTGCCAATGAAAACCACAGGGAAGTGTTTGTAATGGAACACCTAGATGAGGGCTTAGACAAGCACCAGTGAAATTACAGGGCCCGCATGATGACGTTTTCATGCTGGCCCTACGTCGCATTTTGGGGCCGTTAATTATGCTAATACAGGGAATTCACATGAACACACCTTCATTTAAGAACAGCTGAATTTACACTGTCCTGTAGGAAGATTTCTGGAAGGTTAAGAGCGTTTGGTGAATCCGACGTGAAGTCCTCGTACGAATATCTCTCAAGAACGAAAATAAGAGAAGGTTGTTCAATGAGGCCCATAGTGATGCAAACTCCCATGCGTTATTGCCTCAGGCAGTAGATCTGGTACAGTACTCAGTAGTCACAGTACTCAGTAGTCAGTAGTCACAGTACTCAGTAGTCAGTAGTCACAGTACTCAGTAGTCAGTAGTCACAGTACTCAGCAGTCAGTAGTCACAGTACTCAGCAGTCAGTAGTCACAGTACTCAGCAGTCAGTAGTCACAGTAGTCACTGTGCTCATCTCTACTCAAATGTGATAGCTTAGTGATTACAGCAAAACGTTAGACTTTGACTTGCCTACCTTAAATAAAATATGAAAATAAATCAAATTTCCGTTCACACGTCTTGAAGGGATCTGGGTACACCCACTACTTGACCTGGGTTGTCCTCACATATACAGTCAAGTCGGAAAGTCTGCCCACCCCTTTCACCTTCTCCACGTTTTATTACATTACAGACATATTCTACAATAGATTGAGTTAATTTTTTGTCGCAAAATTCTACACAAAATAGACCATAATGACAAAGTGAAAACATGTTTTTATAAATTTTTGCAAATGTAAAAAAAACTGAAATCTTTCATTTACATAAGTATTCATACCCTTTTCTTTAACATATTTTTAAAGTATCATATTTAATATTTGGTCACATATCCTTTGCATGCTGTTACTTCCTGAAGTCTGTGACCAATCAACATAAAAAAACTCTCGATATCTTATTTTCAGGTACTGTTACAAGCGATACTATAACCTCTCTGCATTTGAACTGATCTCTATGAAAATTGGGGGGTGAGACTAGATACAGAATGGAACACATGACTGGCAAAATGGCTGTACGTCATCAATGGTCTAAGGTATCAAACGAGCCCCAAACCATCACTCTGCGGCCAGATATGGAGTAGATGTGGATGGATCCCTTTAAGGGTTGTTTCTCCTGACTTTTTTCCCCATAGAGTTCTATAGGAAATTGAGTCAGGAGAAATAACCCTTGCAGTGATGGCGTTAGCACTAGCACTAGCAGTAGCAGTGCCAATATTACATTACATTACATTATAGGCATTTAGCAGACGCTCTTATCCAGAGCGACTTATACAACTTCAAGCATTTTATTACATTTTTTACCCAATTAATGCAGCTGGATATATACTGAAGCAATTCAGGTTAAGTACCTTGCTCAAGGGTCCAACGGCAGTGTCCTACCTGGGAATCGAACCTGCAATCTTTCGGTTACAAGTCAAGTTCCTTAACCATTGTACTATACTGCCGCCAATAGCTGTAGCAGCTATAGTTGTGTTAGCACTAGCCACTGTAGTTGTGTTAGCACTAGCCAACTTTGATTAGCTGGCTGGCGAGAGATTTAAGGGGGATTGGGGGTGATTGCGGTGTGATGTGATTGAGATTGAGGACACCGGCGGGGTTCCCTCGTAATGTTTATGAACCAATCTCACTTTGTCCTTCTAGCAATAGCCTATAATTATTTTAATCAGGGAGCCGCTTTGTTTATTAGTTAGTTCCAGTCTTTTTATTTAGCGTGAGATTGGTTTGGGTGCCGTGGGATAGAGCCTGAAAGGGCAAACCTGGATAATAGTTGTGGTATGAGCTGTAATAGTATTAGCATTAGTAGGCTGATGAAATTACTTTCATCCCTCATTAGAATTTGCCACATTGGGAGAGTTGTACATGAGCCGTCTTTCTTGTTAGCAGTAGACCGGAGGCCGTTTGCTGTACAGTAATCTACAGTAAAATAAAATGCTGATGCCTACGGTTGGTGAGCTCTGTATGTGTGTGTGCGTGTGTGTGTGTATTTGCTGTACTGTAATCTACAGTAAAATAAAATGCTGATGCCTATGGTTGGTGAGCTCTGTATGTGTGTGTGCGTGTGTGTGTGTGTGTATTTGCTGTACTGTAATCTACAGTAAAATAAAATGCTGATGCTTACGGTTGG
>CM040405.1:67976962-68201962 GCA_022702515.1 Ilyophis sp. 1 JC-2022 | reverse complement strand
GTGTTAAAATGTGAGTGAGAGAAAGAGCATCTGTTTGTGTGTATATGTTGTGTTAAGCTAGAAAAGGACAGTGTATCTGTGTGTATTAATGTGTGTGTCTGTGTATGAAACAGAGAAAATGTTCACTAGCAGTAGTACTTTATATATCATTATGTACAGTGTTTTTCCAATATAAATATTAATTTTGTCCTGCGAATAAAGCAAATTGAATTGTGGGATAGATTTTGAGCCCCATACAGTATGTGTGTATTTATCTACGTTTATGTGTGTGGATGTGCGTGTGTACGTGTGTGTGTGTGTGTGTGTGTGTGTGTGTGTGTGCGCATGCAGGTGTGCATGTCTGTGTGTGTGTTTGTGTCTGTATTTATATACAGGTGCAGCTCAAAAAATTTGAATATCGTGAAAAAGTTCAATATTTTTTGTCACTCATTTCAGAAAGTGAAACTGTTACTTCCAATCAACATCAAAAGACTCTCGATATCTTATTTTCAGGTACTGTTACAAGCGATACTATAACCTCTCTGCATTTGAACTGATCTCTATGGGAATTTGGGGGTGAGACTAGATTCAGCTGTAAATTACACTGATACAGTATGGAACACATGGCTGGCTAAATGGCTGTAAGTCATCAAGGGTCTGAGCTATCGAACGAGCCCCAAACCATCACTCTGTTGCCAGATATGGAGTAGATGTGGATGGATCACTGCAAGGGTTATTTCTCCTGACTCATTTTCCTATAGAACTCTATGGGGAAAAAAGTCAGGCGAAACAACCCTTAAAGGGATCCATCCACATCTACTCCATATCTGGCCGCAGAGTGATGGTTTGGGGCTCGTTTGATACCTTAGACCCTTGATGACGTACAGCCATTTCGCCAGTCATGTGTTCCATACTGTACCAGCGTAATTTACAGCTGAATCTAGTCTTACCCCCCAATTCTCATAGAGATCAGTTCAAATGCAGAGAGGTTATAGTATCGCTTGTAACAGTACCTGAAAATAAGATATCGAGAGTCTTTTGATGTTGATTGGTCACAGAATTCAGGAAGTAACAGCATGCAAAGCATATGCGACCAAATATTAAATATGATACTTTAAAAATATGTTAAAGCAAAATATTCTAATTTTCTGAGACACTGAATTTGGGTTTTCATTAGCTGTAAGCCATAATCATGAAAATTACAAGAAATAAAGGCTTGAAATATTTCACTCTATGTGTATTGAATCTATATAATATATGAGTTTCACTTTCTGACAAGAGTGACAAAAAATATTGAACTTTTTCACGATATTCAAATTTTTTGAGCTGCACCTGTATGTGTGTGGATGTGCGTGTGTGCGCGTGTTTGTGTGTGTGTGTGTGTGTGTGCGTGTGTGTGTGTGCGTGTGTGTGTGTGTGTGTGTGTGTGTTTGCGCAGGTGTGAATGTGTGTGTGTTTGTCTGTATGTGTGTATTTAAGGATGTATTAGCCAATTAACTGTATCGGCTCATAAAATATCAGCCGATTGTTTAAGAATAAAGAATGGTCAGCTCCAAATTATGTCCTGTCAATCAAAAGGAAACAATGTATTTTGTTTTTTTTTGTAAAGCAAGAAATTTTCATAGCATTGCATCCTAAATTAAAGAGTGTTGACAGACTATGCCAGTGGTAGTGAACTAAAAACTATGCCAGTGGTGAATGGCTGTTCCCACAAAGATAATTTGCATGTGAAAATATTTTCGTTTTTAGTTTTTACTTCCTGTATACTTCTGAAATTGTCGGATGAGTGCACAGTTTCCCCTCAAGAAACCCCCCCCCCCACTCAAAAGCTTTTTGACAAAGTTGACTCAAATATGCGCTCTCAAAGGGTTTAAGGGATTGTATTCGGTCACAGCCTAAGACTTCCTGAAGATTGCCCTTTGAACCATAATAGCATCTTATCGCAAGAATCAACATCACGCCTGTCCTGCTTAAATGTTTGCATTTATGAAACAAGCACCCTTTGGAGAGCGAGGAAGGTCGATGGGCTCGTTGAACAAGGGCTGACTCATTTAATTTAATGCGATGCTCTTTGCTGAGCTCTTTTTTTTCCACTGTGGCTAGTAAGCCCACAATTTTAATTAATTGGTAAAAGTGTGGACAAGTGGCCGCTAAAACGAATCATGTTGCAGATGATGAAGAACTCAAAGCAATGGTTTAAACCTGTATTGTGTCAATGAATCTAAGGAATTTAGTTACCTCTTTTTTTGTAATTGTTTGTAATATAACACAATAAGCACAATGTGAACATGGGACATCTATTATACATGGCATGCACAGCTATTTCTGACATAATGTGCCGATATGAATAGCTTGTTAAAAGTCTGGGATTGCAATTGTGGTTGGAACGAAAACCAGCATACACAGTTGTCCCCCAGGACTGAGTTTGGGAACCATTGGTATAGCCTACATCTGACCTGCTGAAAACATGACTGTACTATGCCGATTTTGTTGAATAGCACACATTTATTGAATGGTTCAACATAAGATTATGGAGATTTGAGTCTGAGGTTTTATTGCTTTTTCTCTGATGTTTGAGGGGCAGCATGTCCAATATTAATACCTGGCGGAAACCATGCATTGTCAATAAAACAATAATTTTCCATCTTCAGATATTGTTCTGTCAATCCTCCCAAAGCTAATTTAAGCAAAAGCTTAAAAAGGAATCCAAGCCAAATTCTTTCCAATATAAACATATTGGGACGGGCCTGTTTTGCTCTTGCTTATATCATAACTTCAAAAGCATAACCCTCTCACTCATAAACACTAGCATAACCCTCTCACTCATAAACACTAGCATAACCCTCTCACTCATAAACACTAGAATAACCCTCTCACTCATAAACACTAGCATAACCCTCTCACTCATAAACACTAGCATAACCCTCTCACTCATAAACACTAGCATAACCCTCTCACTCATAAACACTCGAATAACCCTCTCACTCATAAACACTAACATAACCCTCTCACTCATAAACACTAGCATAACCCTCTCACTCATAAACACTAGCGTAACCCTCTCACTCATAAACACTAGCGTAACCCTCTCACTCATAAACACTAGCATAACCCTCTCACTCATAAACACTAGAATAACCCTCTCACTCATAAACACTAGCATAACCCTCTCACTGATAAACACTAGCATAACCCTCTCACTCATAAACACTAGCATAACCCTCTCACTCATAGACACTAACATAACCCTCTCACTGATAAACACTAGCATAACCCTCTCACTGATAAACACTAGCATAACCCTCTCACTCATAAACACTAGCATAACCCTCTCACTCATAAACGCTAGCATAACCCTCTCACTCATAAACACTAGCATAACCCTCTCACTCATAAACACTAGCATAACCCTCTCACTCATAAACACTAGCATAACCCTCTCACTCATAAACACTAGAATAACCCTCTCACTGATAAACACTAGCATAACCCTCTCACTGATAAACACTAGCATAACCCTCTCACTCATAAACACTAGCATAACCCTCTCACTCATAAACACTAGCATAACCCTCTCACTCATAAACGCTAGCATAACCCTCTCACTCATAAACGCTAGCATAACCCTCTCACTCATAAACACTAGCATAACCCTCTCACTCATAAACACTAGCATAACCCTCTCACTCATAAACGCTAGCATAACCCTCTCACTCATAAACGCTAGCATAACCCTCTCACTGATAAACACTAGCATAACCCTCTCACTCATAAACACTAGCGGAACCCTCTCACTCATAAACACTAGCGTAACCCTCTCACTCATAAACACTAGCGTAACCCTCTCACTCATAAACACTAGCATAACCCTCTCACTCATAAACACTAGCGTAACCCTCTCACTCATAAACACTAGCGTAACCCTCTCACTCATAAACACTAGCGTAACCCTCTCACTCATAAACACTAGCGTAACCCTCTCACTCATAAACACTAGCGTAACCCTCTCACTCATAAACACTAGCGTTACCCTCTCACTCATAAACACTAGCGTAACCCTCTCACTCATAAACACTAGCATAACCCTCTCACTCATAAACACTAGCATAACCCTCTCACGCATAAACACTAGCATAACCCTCTCACGCATAAACGCTAGCATAACCCTCTCACTCATAAACGCTAGCATAACCCTCTCACTCATAAACGCTAGCATAACCCTGTCACTCATAAACACTAGCATAACCCTCTCACTCATAAACACTAGCATAACCCTCTCACTCATAAACACTAGCATAACCCTCTCACTCATAAACACTAGAATAACCCTCTCACTCATAAACACTAGCATAACCCTCTCACTCATAAACACTAGCATAACCCTCTCACTCATAAACACTAGAATAACCCTCTCACCTCTCACTCATAAACACTAGCATAACCCTCTCACTCATAAACACTAGAATAACCCTCTCACTCATAAACACTAGCATAACCCTCTCACTCATAAACTCTAGCATAACCCTCTCACTCATAAACGCTAGCATAACCCTCTCACTCATAAACACTAGCATAACCCTCTCACTCATAAACACTAGCATAACCCTCTCACTCATAAACACTAGCATAACCCTCTCACTCATAAACGCTAGCATAACCCTCTCACTCATAAACGCTAGCATAACCCTCTCACTGATAAACACTAGCATAACCCTCTCACTCATAAACACTAGCGGAACCCTCTCACTCATAAACAATAGCGTAACCCTCTCACTCATAAACACTAGCATAACCCTCTCACTCATAAACACTAGCATAACCCTCTCACTCATAAACACTAGCGTAACCCTCTCACTCATAAACACTAGCGTAACCCTCTCACTCATAAACACTAGCGTAACCCTCTCACTCATAAACACTAGCGTAACCCTCTCACTCATAAACACTAGCGTAACCCTCTCACTCATAAACACTAGCGTAACCCTCTCACTCATAAACACTAGCATAACCCTCTCACTCATAAACACTAGCATAACCCTCTCACTCATAAACACTAGCATAACCCTCTCACGCATAAACACTAGCATAACCCTCTCACTCATAAACGCTAGCATAACCCTCTCACTCATAAACGCTAGCATAACCCTCTCACTCATAAACGCTAGCATAACCCTGTCACTCATAAACACTAGCATAACCCTCTCACTCATAAACACTAGCATAACCCTCTCACTCATAAACACTAGCATAACCCTCTCACTCATAAACACTAGCATAACCCTCTCACTCATAAACACTAGCATAACCCTCTCACTCATAAACACTAGCATAACCCTCTCACTCATAAACACTAGCATAACCCTTTCACTCATAAACACTAGCATAACCCTCTCACTCATAAACGCTAGCATAACCCTCTCACTCATAAACGCTAGCATAACCCTCTCACTCATAAAAGCTAGCGTAACCCTCTCTAAACACTAGAACAATAAAAACAATTTAAAAAACATTTACCCAAGAGATTGGATTTGACTTTAGTTACATCAAAATGCAATTGGCTCAGTGACAATGTTTGCCAGGTTCTCATTATTATTCGTAATATACAAATATATTCATAATATGTGACAAAGCACAGTTTAACCAGTTAGTGTATGATTGACAGAGCCACCTGGATTTTATAGGCCACCGCGAGTGTGTGTTCTACTGCTGATGATATTCAGAGGATAAGTCCCAGCAATACTCACTATTCAGATATTCAGATATTCTTATTCAGTCAGTCTTCAGAGGAGATCAGACTTAAGTTGCGTCTGACTCAGGATATAAATGGTAAAATGGATTGCACTTATAGCGCCTTTATCCAAAGCGCTTTACAATGGCAATATTGCTGGACCTTACTGTGTTCTGTTGGGTTTGAATTTGTTGACTTGGTACACATGCGTTCTGTGTTTTGTTGCACTGTTGCGTGTGTTTCTTTTAACCAGTAACTATTTTTACAGTTTTCTGGTCAGGCCTCTCTTGAAAAAATAGATTTTTTTATCTTGAGATGTCCCAGATAAATAAGAGTTAAATAAAAAGATAAAATAAGTCTGGAGGGTACTGTTGTGACGGGCAAGGTTACTGGGTCTGTCGGTGCAGACGGAAGCCGGATATAGAGCCGTTGAGTGACTGATGGCTTGATTACTCCACTCACGCGTGGCACTCTGTTGCTGGGTGGATTTTTTCACATGTCCCTTATGTAATTAAATCATAAGTGTCGCATCATTCTCTTCTGCAGTAGTAAATCACAGGCTACTGAAGGTAGTGTTCAGTTCCACCTCTTTAATGACGAGCCTTTCCCTCTCTCTCTCTACCTCCTTCTCTCTCTCACTTTCTTTTCCTCCATATCTCTTTCTCTCACCCTCCCTCTGTCTGTCTGACAGAGTTAAGACTACAATCCCTGTGTATTCGATATCAACTGCTTAATTTGTTCCATCTGTTGAGTGTGTTGCCATGGTATAATTGATGGAATTTTATCTTTTTGAGGGAGTGTGAAATACAATAATCTGAGATTTATGAGGAATTAACCCCCGACAACCATCTTGTGAGTCTACTAACCCACATGCACACGCACACACACACACACACACCTCTCTCTCTCTCTTTCTCTCATACACACACACACACACACACACACACACACACACACACACACACACACACACACACACCTCTTTCTCTTTCTTTTTCTCTTATATATATATACACACACACACACCTCTTTCTCTCTTTCTCATATACACACACACACCTCTCTCTTTTTCTTACCTCTGTACCCCACCCTAACCCTTCACTGTGTGTGTGGAGCTCTCTTACCCTCACAGTGTGTGTGGAGCTCTCTTACCCTCACAGTGTGTGTGGACCTCTCTTACCCTCACAGTGTGTGTGGAGCTCTCTTACCTTCACTGTGTGTGTGGAGCTCTCTTACCCTCACTGTGTGTGTGGAGCTCTCTTACCCTCACAGTGTGTGTGGAGCTCTCTTACCCTCACAGTGTGTGTGGAGCTCTCTTACCCTCACAGTGTGTGTGGAGCTCTCTTACCCTCACTGTGTGTGTGGAGCTCTCTTACCCTCACAGTGTGTGTGGAGCTCTCTTACCCTCACAGTGTGTGTGGAGCTCTCTTACCCTCACTGTGTGTGTGGAGCTCTCTTACCCTCACAGTGTGTGTGGAGCTCTCTTACCCTCACTGTGTGTGTGGAGCTCTCTTACCCTCACAGTGTGTGTGGAGTTCTCTTACCCTCACAGTGTGTGTGGAGCTCTCTTACCCTCACTGTGTGTGTGGAGCTCTCTTACCCTCACAGTGTGTGTGGAGCTCTCTTACCCTCACAGTGTGTGTGGAGCTCTCTTACCCTCACAGTGTGTGTGGACCTCTCTTACCCTCACAGTGTGTGTGGAGCTCTCTTACCTTCACTGTGTGTGTGGAGCTCTCTTACCCTCACAGAGTGTATGGAGCTCTCTTACCCTCACTGTGTGTGTGGAGCTCTCTTACCCTCACAGTGTGTGTGGAGCTCTCTTACCCTCACTGTGTGTGTGGAGCTCTCTTACCCTCACTGTGTGTGTGGAGCTCTCTTACCCTCACAGTGTGTGTGGAGCTCTCTTACCCTCACAGTGTGTGTGGAGCTCTCTTACCCTCACAGTGTGTGTGGAGCTCTCTTACCCTCACAGTGTGTGTGGAGCTCTCTTACCCTCACAGTGTGTGTGGAGCTCTCTTACCCTCACAGTGTGTGTGGAGCTCTCTTACCCTCACAGTGTGTGTGGAGCTCTCTTACCCTCACTGTGTGTGTGGAGCTCTCTTACCCCCACTGTGTGTGTGGAGCTCTCTTACCCTCACAGTGTGTGTGGAGCTCTCTTACCCTCACAGTGTGTGTGGAGCTCTCTTACTTGGTCTGTTCCATACTGTAGAGACAGGTGCAGTACATGATTTGGTACATAGTTCTGGTTTGGCACACAGTTCTGGTTTTGGCACACAGAATGGCTGTGGCTCTGGGCTTGTAGGACACAGTTCTGGTTTTGGCACACAGAATGGCTGTGGCTCTGGGCTTGTAGGACACAGTTCTGGTTTTGGTACACAGAATGGCTGTGGCTCTGGGCTTGTAGGACACAGTTCTGGTTTTGGCACACAGAATAGCTGTGGCTCTGGGCTTGTAGGACACAGTTCTGGTTTTGGCACACAGAATAGCTGTGGCTCTGGGCTTGTAGGACGCCGTTCAGTTTAAAGCACTCTGCAGGTTAAAGAAGCTCCTTCCATGTTTGTACATGAGAGACAGGCTAGTTAGCATTCCACGATCCAGGGAGAAATCCATCGTCCTGGGGCAGAAAATCTATACGGCCTGTGTTGATGAGTGTGGTAGGGAAGTGGGTGGTTGAGAAATGGGGAAGAAGGAGCGAGAGAGAAAGAGAGATTAAGCAGAGGAAGGATCGCTCTTAAATTTCCAGTTTTATTTTTGTGAAATATTTCTTAATCGATTATTTGTACACATACTGATCGATCATGGGGAAGGCGGGAGGGAGTATAGAAATAATGAACATTTTAAATGAGCACCATCCTGGACCTTATGACCATGACATTGCATTGCATTGAGCTATTTAGCACATTTTCTTATCCAGAGAGGCTTACACAGCCGATATTCTTTTTACAGAAAATCAATTTATACAGCTGGATATTTACTGAAGTGATTCAGGTTAGCCACCCCAGCTGGGAATCTGTAATCTTGTACTTACAAACCCCCTTAACTGAGGGGAGGGGGGGGTTAAACCAAATTAAAAGACCTAAGAGAGACAATGTTTTAATTACCCCAGCATGGGGCAGGAGAGATGTTTTAGTTACCCCAGAGTGGGACAGGAGAGATGTTTAGTTACCCCAGAGTGGAGCAGGAGAGATGTTTTTGTTACCCCAGAGTGGGGCAGGAGAGATGTTTTAGTTACCCAAGAGTGGGGCAGGAGAGATGTTTTAGTTACCCCAGAGTGGGGCAGGAGAGATGTTTTAGTTACCACAGAGTGGGACAGGAGAGATATTTTAGTTACCCCAGAGTTGGGCAGGATAGATGTTTTAGTTACCCCAGAGTGGGGCAGGAGAGATGTTTTAGTTACCCCAGAGTGGGGCAGGAGAGATGTTTTAGTTACCACAGAGTGGGACAGGAGAGATGTTTTAGTTACCACAGAGTGGGGCAGGAGAGATGTTTTAGTTACCACAGAGTGGGACAGGAGAGATGTTTTAGTTACCCCAGAGTGGGGCAGGATAGATGTTTTAGTTTCAGGGCAGTAGAGGCTGAAACAGAAGTGATTCATTGTGTGTAAACTGTGTTAGGCTCTTTGGTGGCACCTGTCTTTTGCATGAGAAACTGCGCGTCAGACCACCGTCTGTGGCCCTGCGTCAGAGAGAGCCCCTGTGTGTGTATGTGTGTGTGTGTGTGTGTGTGTGTGAGTGGAGTGGAGTGGAGTGGAGTGTGAGAGAGAGAGAGAGAGCCCCTGTGTGTGTGAGAGAGAGAAAGAGTACGTGTGCAGGGCTGTACGTTAACCTTTTTTGCACATAGCACTGGTGCTACAGAGGTTGATAGTTTTGTAGCACAGGCCAAAAACTTGTAGCACGAGTATAAAACGTCTCTAAAATCTCTAAAAACAACCACAAGTAATGCAGTTCATCACTTAAACAGGTATGTGACTGGCAAAGGACATGAATGTTGCATACAGGGCACACAAAATCCAAACCTTAACAAGAAATGTTTTCAGACAAACATTTTTTATTTATTTGCCCATAATGGTAAATTGCAGGGACATAACAACTGTATACAAGACATAAATATGTTACGCTTCAAATTAGCAGTGCAAATCTCAGTTTAAATTCATATCATCATACAATATTTTTTATTTTAAATTTATAATGTGTAACTCACGAATAAGAGAATAAAAACAACAAACGGTGTGTGTGTGCGTGTGTGTGTGCGCGTGTGTGTGTGTGCGCGTGTGTGCATGCGTGCGTACGCGCACGTGTCACAGATCTAGCATGTCTGATGGCCACTTTTTGTCCTCCACCACAACGAAGTAGAGCACGTAGGTGATCACGGTCACTCTGATCAAGCTGTCCTAAATTAATAAATGTCGTAAATTAGTTAACAGAGGCTAATCTGTAACGTTAGCTCCATCTATTCTCACACACACACACGTTAATGTGATAGTTATTTATAAGATTTTCTGGTTTCCCTTGTCCACCATCAATAATAATTGTCCACCATCAATATGCTAATGAATTAAATGGAGGTGGCCATCAGGTATATTGTGAAACAAACGTTCAAGAGAAATAGTAATGACTAAGTTAGTTGAAAAAAAATGAAAAATACACACATACTGGTTATGCTAGCCAGCTCGTGTTCCCAAATAAACGTTAAGCTTGTTTGATTGCCGTTATTTGAGTGCCAGCTAGCTAGTTAACGTTAGATCAGAGTCAGAGGTTGATACAAACGTCCAAATGTGCCTGTAAATCTTCTTTCTTGTTTCGCACTTTTCATTTGGCAGTAATTCCTCGCGGGCTCATTTGGGGGTTTTGTTTTGCACTTCTCCTACTTTAATTTGATTTAATACTTGAAAATACCTCTTCATTTTGTCGTCATCCCGGTGTCCCAGATAGATAGGGAGCTCGACTCGACTCGCTGAGGAAAAGGTGATTGTTCGCTAGGAATTGTGGGATTTGGTGTTTGATGTATGGCCTCTACGCAGACGGGGACATGGTTTTTAATCGCACGCTAGACTACAACTACCAAAGAGAATATCGAGGCGCATCGATTCACTTCACACAAACCCTCACTTCACACGCAAAATAAAAAAATTTTTTTTTCTCACAAACAGGCTATCGCACGGGTGCTACTGCAGTAAATAAATTTATTCATTCCTCATGTGTAACCTGCTTTGACAGAACTGCACTGTATTGAGCCCAAGAGCATGCAGCCTTCATTTTAATTATAATGATAGAGAAGGAGGCACAAACAAAGTAGGATGGCTGAAGAGATTTGTGTTTTATGTGTATGCAGAATCAGGTATGGCATTTGGGCTGTAGGCGCTCTCTGTCTGACTCTCGCTCTCTCTCTCTCTCTAATATTTCTTAGGTTTAGCATAGCATTAGCTCCATGTCTGGTGCCCACGGGTTACCAGTTGTTATCAGTGAGATATGCACCTCTCCTCCAATCAACACTGACCCTGTAGTCACATGATGCACAACACATGATGATGATGATGATTATTATTATTGTAGGAAGTAAACTCAGCAAAAATCCTCACTTTTGTTCTTAGCACGTCCATGGCAGCTTCAAATATGCAACTGAAATCAGTGGCAGTTGAATGCTAACAATATCCTCTGGGTATAAAACTTAATTGCAAGTCGGACCCATTGCAGCTGCTAATTAAATCCCACAGACGCACTTTCCCACTTTTTAGTTTATTTTATTTTATTGTTTTGCATCTGTCTTTTGTGTAAAATGTTAAACCGAAGTCCTGACTCACCGTGGCCATTACAAATGATGTAGGACCCGACTGCAAGGATCAGTGGGTCCCTTAGTGTCCTGGATACACACAGTGCTACGGTCTCCACTGTTGTCCACTGTCGAAATGGAGCTCAGCCTTCCCAGTCGCACCGCTGCATTATTTTATCCTTCCCTGGTAGCCTTCTGAAGATTGCCCGCACTCCCGGATCAGTCCCGACATCTTCAACTCCGGTAAAGAGCGATGGTAAACTCCATGGCTGCAAATCCAACGGACATTCCCGAGCATAATGCGAATGCGTGTCCATGGTGACGACCACAAACAAAATCATCCCGGCTAGACAATTCGTCAATATTACAAATACGAGCAGCAGTAGTGCCCCAAAAAATCTCCATCCGCTTCCCTGTACCACAACAGACACATAGCCCATGAAAAAAACAAAAGACAAAAACCCGACACAACAAAACACATTCAAATTAACAAACACAAACACGAGAGACAGCTGGACTACATGTCGCCATTACAGCGCCAGGTGATGTCACCGTAGCAGTAGTAGTACGTATACAGCAGTAGCAGCAGTAGTAGTAGTAGCCCCCAGCCCCCAGCCCCCAGCCCCCTGCCCCCTGCCCACTGCCCACTGCCCACTGCCCCCTGCCCCCAGCCCACTGCCCACTGCCCTCGTCCCTGTCCCGGAGACACCGTTTCTCATTAACATCCTCATGAATATTCATCAAGGAGAGAAGGCTCGTCAGAAATGTATCTTTTGCACACGCCGACAGCGACTGGAATTAGGCAAGCAACGGCCGAGGCGCTGATGAATATTCATAAGCACCTGCCTTTCTGCCAGAAGGCTCGTTTTTAAGGATCCACAACATCGCGAACAGCCATGTCAGCGTGTCGTAAGCACGTCTGGTCAGCTGCCAGCCTCACTCTGGCACACGGTTAGTCAGGGCAGGCATATCGAAGTGACATCTGGTGGCGGTGACTTCTCTTACCGCCAGGAAGGTTGTGGCTGGCGGGGCCAACATGCTAAAACAGGACCCCGCTGAAGTTCTGGTGATTGAGGGCCAATTTCCCTCAGTCCACCGCAGTCCCAGCCCCCCCGGCCCCCTGGGAGGAGAGCCTACCGTAGCGTGGCGCAGAATTATGCCCAAACTTGCACATATTTCCTCTCTGCGACCGATACCGGGAACTCTGGGGCTGCTCAATATTCCCGGATATAATTCAGCTTTTTCGCTTCGGCTGCACCGTGCTTCCTCGAGCGCCACAAATCTGGCCTGCCAGCTGAGCAGCAATTTTTTTTAAAATATGACGCACACACGCACACACAAAATGGTGGTTTTTTTACATCCATATTTTGTTGCCCGAGCAAAGTTAAAGGGGCAATATCCCAAATAATAAAATTTAATGTGGTTCACGCTAAAGTGGTTTGCCCTCTAAAAAATGTTGGAAATACTGTTCGTCAGCTAGAGTGTGACATGACTGAAGGAGTGTAGTAGGTGATGCGGAGCATTTCAGGGGTGCTTCTTACACTTTGTTACCCCCTGCAGAACAAAAACTTTAAAAAATGGTTCCTGTGGCTGTACCTGTTGGCTGCCAGCTTTATAGAGGTGTACAACGATCACTAAATAACAACCTAGAGCACTAACGTCACATTGTTTATATCGCTCTCTGAACTGTATTTGTACCCACAGGAAGTGTGTGTGTGTGTGTGTGTGTGTGCGTGCGCGCGTGCGCGTGTGTGCATGTGTGCGCGTGCGCGTGCGTGCGTGCATGCGTGTGTGTGTGTGTGTGGAGGGGGAGGGGGGGGGGGATCTGCTGACATTGCCTTCTGTTAAATGACTCCGCTAGTAAAGCGATCAACGCTCACATGCACACACACACACACACACACACGTACAGTGTGTGTTTCCAAACAGCAGTGTTTGCTGACTTTTCCCCCTCTTTCTCCCCTTCCCCTCTCCTGTTCCACCCTCCTCTTCCTCTCCTCCTGGTCCCTCTATATCTAAAGGAAGGATTGCATGATTGCTCTTCCTGTGTCTGTGATCGTTAAAACACAAATCGGGCCCTGTGGTGTTTGAGCCTTACTTTACCTCCTCCTCCTAATGGGCCCTGTAACTGCGTGCTAGCACCCTGGATGGGTCTCATCATTACTTACCTGGGTCAAAGGTCAAACGCTTTATCTGAAAACACTTTAGGCACCCTTTAGACGCTGGTGCAATTCCAATAGAATACTGCCAATTGTAAAAAAATAAACAACAATTTTCAACACTATTCAGAAGAGTTCTTCTGTCCTATGATGCTGTGTTTTGTTTAGTTTTGTAACGTTTAGTTAAACATTGTGTAATTTTCATTCTCTTTATGCTGCCAAATTATGTTCTTCAGATGGGTGTCTGTCCCAGGTCCTTTCTCAAATGCTGGCTGTTGTTGTCGTTTTTGCTTTTAAAGGTGTTCAGTTCTCACCAGGTGAAATTTGCTCAGTTAGTATCATGTGTTTCAGTAGTATGGGTTAAATAACGTGTCTTCAGTAGCGTCACTTCAGTTGTGTGCATTTAGTAGTGTGTTCAGGTTTCATTCCAGTAGTGTGCGTTCCATAGTGTGTGTTCAGTAGTGTTCAGCTTGCTAGCCAGTAGCGTGACTTCAGTTGTGTGCGTTCAGTTGTGTGCATTCAGTAGTGTTCAGCTTGCATTCCAGTAACATGCATTCCCTTGTGTGTGTTCAGTAGCGTGCGTTCAGTTGTGTTCAGCGTGTGTTTTAGTAGTGTGACTTCAGTTTAGTAATGTTCAGCTTGCATTCCAGTAGCATGCGTTCAGTTGCGTGCGTTCAGTAGCGTGCGTTCAGTTGTGTGTGTTCAGTTGTGTGTGTTCAGTAGTGTTCAGCTTGCATTTCAGTAGCGTGCGTTCAGTTGTGTGCGTTCAGTAGTGTTCAGCTTGCATTCCCGTAGCATGCGTTCAGCTGTGTGCATTCAGTAGTGTTCAGCTTGCATTCCAATAGCGTGCGTTCAGTTGTGTGTGTTCAGTAGCGTGCGTTCAGTCGTGTTCAGCTTGTGTTTTAGTAGCATGTGTTTCAGTAGCTCAATCTACAGCCCACAGTTGGGCACCAATATATATTTTTTTTAAAAACAAGAAAGAACATTACAAAGGAAATGACAAACATTACAAACACACGGGAAGCAATACAAACGTGGATGTTTACGTGACTGGTTAACCCGCCCTTATCCCAAGGCTTGAGAATGAAAGTATTCAGACATATGGCCATCGCCGTCTCTGATCAGTGCAAATTGTCTGATGCAGGAGCCAGATTCTATAATTACAAAGCTTCCCTGATGTTTTTGACCTTTCAAACTCGTATCAGATAATCCAGATAATGATAGCGGTGAATTTCGCCCAGCGTGCAAACACAACTCAACAGCTTTGCCTCTCAGTGTCTGTTTGTGTACCATCTTATGCGTCTGAATGGTCCTACGGTGTAAAAGAAAGGAAAAAACAAAACAACAGCGGAGATTTGCTTCAGACCGGCTGTTGTAAAGAGGAATGGATTGATACTCAACTCAGTACTGTTATATATAAAAGGATCCTTATCTAGGTAATTTCAAAAAGAAGTACTCAGTCAATGGAGCGAGCTGGAGCACCCGGGGCCTTTCTGTTGTGTGGTACATTAAATGCACAAGACAAGCATTCGGATGGTTTTTCAGAAACCAGACCCTTTGTCCAGGGTGGAATTATTACAAACGTGTACCGCATCATAAACACACCTGTACCGCATCATAAACACACGTGTACCGCATCATAAACACGTGTACCGCATTGTAAACACACCTGTACCGCGTCATAAACACACCTGTACCGCATCATAAACACACATGTACCGCATCATAAACACACCTGTACCGCATCATAAACACACATGTACCGCATCATAAACACGTGTACCGCATCATAAACACACCTGTACCGCATCATAAACACACCTGTACCGCATCATAAACACACCTGTACCGCATCATAAACACACCTGTACCGCATCATAAACACACCTGTACCGCATCATAAACACACCTGTACTGCATCATAAACACACGTGTACCGCATCATAAACACACCTGTACCGCATCATAAACACACCTGTACCGCATCATAAACACACGTGTACCGCATCATAAACACACATGTACCGCATCATAAACACACCTGTACCGCATCATAAACACGTGTACCGCATCATAAACACCTGTACCGCATCATAAACACACGTGTACTGCATCATAAACACGTGTACCGCATCATAAACACACCTGTACCGCATCATAAACACACCTGTACTGCATCATAAACACACATGTACCGCATCATAAACACACGTGTACCGCATCATAAACACTCATATACCGCATCATAAACGCAGTCAGGCCTTCTCTCCCTTCGTATTTTAGATTTCTATTCCATCACACAATGTTCTGAAAAAAACAACAACAATCTTGTCTGCCCTGCTTTTGTAATTTCTCACGATGGAGGAGTGCTGCTTCCCCCCGTCACCAAACGGCCAAACACCAGGGCCGCGAAGCCATGAAACGTGTTCTTCAGACGCCTCGTAACTTGTTCTGATGTAGACTCAATGTTCATGTCTATGGATTGCTGCTACTTTATGCTAGAACTTCACTTTATCGGACTTGTTTGTAATCGTTTCAATGACCTGCGGTATGCACTTATTGTACGTCGCTTCGGAAAAGCGTCTTCCAAATGAATGTAATGTGCAATGTAATGAGATTTTTATTGACTAAGCAAACGGTTCTGATGTTATTGACAGCATGGACAGTCATACCTGTATTTAAGGTTTGTAAAAAAAGAGAGAGGGGGGGGGGGGGTCATGCACAGCTCCACTAAACAGAATAAGGTGTGAAGTAAGAGTAGAGTAGAGGTGGAGTGGAGTAGCTCTAGATGTACCCTGTACCCGTGATGTACCTGGCGGGGCAAGTGCACGGCGCACGAGAGTAACCTTTGAGTACAGGCGGAGTAACTCAGGCCCGGCTATCTCCCGCTCTTGGGACACCTCTGGCTGTATTAAAAGTGTCTGTGATGCAGTGAGCCACGTTGAATTATTGATCAGAGATGAAGTAGCATATTAAATGTGGGCGGGGGGAGGGGGGGTATGGAGTTTGCTCTCGCCTTGATTGCTAAAATGAAATGGAGAGTCCATGCGGCTGTTTCGCCAGGTTTACTGTTCCCCGCTCACCGCATCTAATTATACCAACAACACAACGAAGATTATAATGTGCCAAGTGTTTAGGAAATAATTAATCAAGTTCATAATTGTTGTTTTTATTTTTTATTTTTTTCAGAATAAGGTGCTGAACATCGATGGGGTGAAGGTTAAACTTCAGGTGAGATCCCGTGGTACTCTTAATGATAATTATTTCAGAAAAATGTTTGTGTGTGTGTGTGTGTCCGTGTGCATCTGGTTTTTAGGATATTGCAAGTATATTTGAATATGTAGTAATGCATTTCAAATATATTTGTCAGATTATAATTTCCAAAAGATCCAATATATTTCTATATGTTACAGCATATTAAATATCCGTAAGTGACAAGAGTGCTGGTCATTGCAGTGGGCCTGTGTTCAAAGATGCTGAAAATAGTGCGCTCTGCTCACGCACTCACAAACTTTTGGAAAACATTTCAGTTTCTCCAGAGAGTGTGTGCTGAAGTCTCCTAACACACAACATTTGGACAACGTTTCAGTTTTTCCAGAGCGTGTGCTGAAGTCTACTATCGCACAACGTTTGGACAACGTTTCAGACAGGTTTTCCACAACGTGTTGCATCCTGGAAAAACCCACCGAGAAACTGGCTGGCGCAGTAAAACCTGACAGATGTATTCATCCCAGCGGACAGATTAAGCAGACTGAAGCAGGGCCATAACGGGGTCTACCGCTAATGTTTTATGGGCTATTAAGTCTAACTTTCACAAGGCTGCGGTCCAACGAGGGAGGGAGTGAGGGAGGAAGACACGCCGTCCTTCCTTACTGCTCATCTGCTCGTTAGGACCGGCTTGTAATTACCCAAATCATAACAACAGAAAAACAAATCTAATATGGCAACCAATGGGGGAAGACACGCTATTATTCACGTTCCCCCCTGCCCGATTTCCAGGATGCTGATTGGTCCCCGTCTTGTAGTTAATCTGTCAGGACCATCTGCGCGAGCTCCAGTTTCATGCTTCTGAGGAGGTTGATGAGGTGGGGGGAAGGTTGTAAAGCTGTGAACGGGATACAAGCAACACAAATAAAGAGATTGAGAGAAAAAACACCCCCCCCCCACTACCACCATGAAGACATTAAAGGTTAAATAATTTGTTCTAAACCTGTCGGAATTGAGGGTAGTGGATGGCTTGCAGCTGGGAGTGGGGTATGGAGGTGGTGGTGGGGGGGGGGGGGTTATTAATTAAACAGTAGCTGTAGCTACAGAGGAATTTAGCAAGTTAATTAGTGTAGTACCCCAGAGGCCAGTGTTGGGTCAGCTCCAGTTTATGATTGGTATTCATGACTCATGGCTCAGTGCTCTGACTGAAGTCACCCGTCCGTCTGCCTGGCAAATAAGCCAGTGTTGGGGTTCCTCATGTCAGAATGAGGGGAGGGGCTGAAATTTGAAGTTTGACCCCCCTACACCCCAACCCCCCCCCCAACACACACAAACAAACACACAAAATAAAAGTTTGACATATTGGAAATAAAGTTTGGTGGCATATTGAAGATGAAAATTTGGATCACACTCCCCAACTGGAAAATAGAAGTCTGGGTATTATTATTATTATTATGACATCATGATTACATTCAATCAATGAACAAGGTTCGTACAATGACATTCATTCTATAACCACACAGACACAGTTTTTAAACCTGTTTCTCTCCTCAGATCTGGGACACGGCTGGGCAGGAGCACAGTTTTTAAACCTGTTTCTCTCCTCACATCTGGGACACGGCTGGGCAGGAGCACAGTTTTTAAACCTGTTTCTCTCCTCACATCTGGGACACGGCTCGGCAGGAGCACAGTTTTTAAACCTGTTTCTCTCCTCAGATCTGGGACACGGCTGGGCAGAAGCACAGTTTTTAAACCTGTTTCTCTCCTCAGATCTGGGACACGGCTGGGCAGAAGCACAGTTTTTAAACCTGTTTCTCTCCTCAGATCTGGGACACGGCTGGGCAGAGGCACAGTTTTTAAACCTGTTTCTCTCCTCACATCTGGGACACGGCTGGGCAGAAGCACAGTTTTTAAACCTGTTTCTCTCCTCAGATCTGGGACACGGCTGGGCAGAAGCACAGTTTTTAAACCTGTTTCTCTCCTCAGATCTGGGACACGGCTGGGCAGAGGCACAGTTTTTAAACCTGTTTCTCTCCTCACATCTGGGACACGGCTGGGCAGGAGCACAGTTTTTAAACCTGTTTCTCTCCTCAGATCTGGGACACGGCTGGGCAGAGGCACAGTTTTTAAACCTGTTTCTCTCCTCACATCTGGGACACGGCTGGGCAGGAGCACAGTTTTTAAACCTGTTTCTCTCCTCAGATCTGGGACACGGCTCGGCAGAAGCACAGTTTTTAAACCTGTTTCTCTCCTCAGATCTGGGACACGGCTGGGCAGGAGCGTTTCCGCAGTGTCACGCACGCTTACTACCGCGATGCTCATGGTGAGTAATGGCCTTTTCTCTCTTTCTACCTTTCACACACACATATAAACGCACACACACACTCACACACATTTACACGCATACACACAGACAGAAACTACACACACACTTTCACAAAAACACACACACACACACACACACACACACATAAGCATGTGCCTACATACCTTAAACACAAATTATGGTTATGATGACAGTGGCAACTGTTTCCATAGCCACAGGGTATCCATGTACTCACTGCTAAATTTTTCACACCTTGTAAAATAAATTGTCAAGAGGACTTCGGTGAGAAGATTACCGTTGTATTTTTAAACGACAGCATCAAGCAGAGCCATTTTTCAGAGTGATGGAGAAGTTGTCTCTATGTATAAGAGAGACACATTTTTATGATCATAAGTTTTAATGTATTTTCACAGACAAGCGTAATAACTCAAACAATTATTGTATATATGAAGTGTTCCTTCAAAGAAAAGGAAAGGATTGAACGGACAGGAGAAAGATGAAGGGAAGAAAAAATAACCCTGTGACGGGGGGAGGGGGCAGGGGACGGAGCAAAGTGGACCCCCGGTTTCAACAAAAATGACACAAATTTTCTGTTGGTAACATGACAAATTACGACGACTTAAAACTTTACACAATTATGTGTCTAGTGTAACAGACCCCTGTAACAGCAAGCATTGTTTAATAACTGTTGAGGTGCCCACCCACGGTGGCTTCGTTTTTCTATGCTGCACTCCAGATTGAAAGTTAAGACATTATGAATGCAGTCCTGTTTTATTTATTCTGGTGTGAACCACAGCTAAGGGATAGATTTTGTTTTTGGCAGCTCTAAAACCTGCCCTCTACCCCTGTTCTTCAGTTCAAAGTGAACTTGTAAGCAGAATCATCATTTAAAAAACCAAGGATCCAAATTACTTTCAACATAAATCAGATTAGAAATAAGAGACACGTGTAAAATTAAAAACAAACTCTCGACCAGCCTGCTTTTTTTGACACGTAAAATAAATGGAACTTTTACCTGAAACTTAAGCCTTACACGGCTGTTGGTCATACAGGACAACCTAATCCACAGATGGAGAGTCCAGGGGTCAGAAAGTAAAAGCCCTGTCGACGTTTTTCTTCCGCCCATGAACTGATTTCACTCATTAGTTCTACCTCCTGGCTGAATAATTGTAATTATTAGCAAATCCAGGTGATTAGAACAAAATACTGGAGAGGACTTTTACTATCTGAACCTGGATTTTCCAGCTCTGACCGAATCTTTTAAAAACCAAGCCTTAACTCTTCCGCAGCAGGGCAAATAAGCTTTAACAGAGCACCTGGAGCGTCAGAAGCCACAGCTGATCTCAAAACACATTAACGCAAATCCAGAACAGACTGTGCAGATAGATCCAGTCCCCAATCAATCTGTGTGGGGATTAAGTCAAAGGCCATGTTGATGTACAACTGGAAAAAGATACAAATAGATTGTGATTTAGAATTTTCTTTTTTTCCAACAACTTTAAGTGACAGTTTTCCCATCATGCCCCTCAACCATTGATTAAATTAAACATCGGTTTCCCGGGAATATATGGCTTGAAGTGGGTAAAAACACAAGTCGTAGAAGTAGAATTCCCGGTACAATCCGTTCTGGAACCGTTTTTTGCCAAGCTAACGTAGAAAACACAGGTTCCGTTGCAGAAAAGCAGTGAGAAAGCAAGAAAGCAAGTAACGTCTGGGTTATGAAGTCAGTTTGTATGACATGTCAATTGGTGAGCTCACTTGAATGAATTGTTATGGACTACAATACAGTGGCTTGTGGGAATGAGAAAGAGCGAAACTCACGGGGCACACAAACACTGCATACGTAGAGCTTATGAGAAGTAGCGGTACTCATCTGAGCCAAACGTATAAGACACGTGTACTTAATGCAGTGAGATCCAACCCTAATGGAAATTACAGTTAGAAAACCCACTGAAATATGGCACGACTGAAATACGAGACAAACCAGGATTTTCTCAGAATAAGTTAGGACACATGAAACTGGGCTGACATAGGGGGCTGTCCCGGCGGAAAAACGGGGGTGTCTGGCCCCCCTGCTCCAGAGAGACGTACACAGCGCGCTTCGTTTAAACACACTGTCCATTTAGATTCAGACACAGCTGTGCAATGGAGGTGATAGTACACTGAAATTGAATATGTACCTAACTGTACATAATGATGAGAACAGGCTGTTCAGCCTATCCAGACTCATCATTTGCCTGCAGTCTAGACCAGAGACCTCAGCCTCCCGCCCTGAAGGGCCTTATGCGGGGTTTATTGCCGTTTCTTTTCACTGTGATGCCAGTTGAGACCTTGGAAGTGTACGGACGGCTCTTCAGCCTCTAAATTAAGCACTTAGTCGCTGAACTCAGACATCAGACACTGTGCCAAGCCTGGACTCTGCCTCTTATACAGGACCTGATTCACTCACTCACTCACTCACCCACTCACTCACTCACTCACTCACTCACTCACTCACCCACTCACTCACTCACTCACTCACTCACCCACTCTCTTTTGTCCTCCTTCTTTTTATCCTCCCCTCTCTCTCCTTCCTCCATCCTGTCAACCCCCCTTTCCCTCTCTTTTCACTTTTTCCCTTCCTCCACCTCTCTCTCTACTTGTTCCTCTCTTCTCTCTCACTCCTCCTCTTTTATCCCTCCCTCATCTCCTCTCTCTCCCTGCTTGCTTGAATGGATCAGTGAACAAGTGACTAAATTAATCACTTAGAAATTATGTGAATTCATTAATTCATGAGTGAACTAGCAACCTCAAGGATGAATCAATTAATAAGTGAAAAAATTATTGAATGGAATCAGTGAATTAGTAGCTAAATGAATGAATGACTGAGTTAGCGAGTGAGCCAATATGTTGAATCTGAAAACAATATTGGATTATTCCCACGGATTGAGGAATGTCTCTTTAAATACTTCGAGGGGGGGGGGGGGGGGGTTGGTTAAGGAGAAGCCATCCTGTGAGGAAATGTTCACTTTCGGAGGAATAAAAGGAGAGTGGGGGGTAGGGAGAGGAGAGAGAGAATGGAAGTTTGATTAACAGCAACCGGGGGTGACAGAGAAATCTTTACACTGTGTCCTTCTACTGCCTCTCTCAGCCTGTTACAGAGCAGGCTCAGTAACACAGGGTCCAGTTTTGAACTGTGTACTCTAGAGCAGGCTCAGAAACACAGGGTCCAGTTCTGAACTGTGTACACTAGAGCAGGCTCTGTAACACAGGGTCCAGTTCTGAACTGTGTACTCTAGAGCAGGCTCAGTAACACAGGGTCCAGTTCTGAACTGTGTACTCTAGCGCAGGCTCGGAAACACAGGGTCCAGTTCTGAACTGTGTACACTAGAGCAGGCTCAGAAACACAGGGTCCAGTTCTGAACTGTGTACACTAGAGCAGGCTCAGAAACACAGGGTCCAGTTCTGAACTGTGTACACTAGAGCAGGCTCTGTAACACAGGGTCCAGTTCTGAACTGTCTACTCTAGAGCAGGCTCAGAAACACAGGGTCCAGTTCTGAACTGTGTACTCTAGAGCAGGCTCAGTAACACAGGGTCCAGTTCTGAACTGTGTACTCTAGCGCAGGCTCGGAAACACAGGGTCCAGTTCTGAACTGTGTACACTAGAGCAGGCTCAGTAACACAGGGTCCAGTTCTGAACTGTGTACACTAGAGCAGGCTCAGTAACACAGGGTCCAGTTCTGAACTGTGTACTCTAGCGCAGGCTCGGAAACACAGGGTCCAGTTCTGAACTGTGTACACTCGCACAGGCTCGGAAACACAGGGTCCAGTTCTGAACTGTGTACAATAGAGCAGGCTCAGTAACACAGGGTTCAGTTCTGAACTGTGTACTCTAGCACAGGCTCAGTAACACAGGGTCCAGTTCTGAACTGTGTACACTAGCACAGGCTCGGAAACACAGGGTCCAGTTCTGAACTGTGTACACTAGAGCAGGCTCAGTAACACAGGGTTCAGTTCTGAACTGTGTACTCTAGCACAGGCTCAGAAACACAGGGTCCAGTTCTGAACTGTGTACTCTAGTGCAGGCTCAGAAACACAGGGTCCAGTTCTGAACTGTGTACTCTAGAGCAGGCTCGGAAACACAGGGTCCAGTTCTGAACTGTGTACTCTAGAGCAGGCTCGGAAACACAGGGTCCAGTTCTGAACTGTGTATTCTAGAGCAGGCACGATTTATAAAATGTCACATGAAGTAAAATCAAACTGAGCAAAGTAATTTTATTTGTGAATTCACTGATTAATTAATTAATTGTTGATTAATGTCTGAGCCTAAAAGCAGTGATAAAGCCAGTTTATCTGAAGCCCTCCGGGAACACGAGTTTGACGCAGGTGCATTTAAGATGATTCTATCTTTAAAGACTCTGTCTGAATTGGCTGAAACTCAGCTACTCTGCCTGTCATTCATGGGAATATCCTCTTTGTCCTCAATAGCGCTTGACGGTTATTGGTCCTTCTGTGTGTTTTTTCACTCTCACAAGGGCAAATAAAATCAGTGTGATTTTTTTCCCACAGTACAACACATTGCATAAATTTAGCAGGTGCTCTTATCCGCCTGGGTTATATTAGCGAGAGTGATGTAGAACATCATATCACATTTGCTTACGATGGGGTAATGGCACCATTAGGGGACCTATCTGCCATTCTCTGTGATTTCCAGCCGAATGATTGAATTTCCTTTATGGCTCTTCCAGTGTGTCTGTTACAGCTTTGGAACACTTTTTAAATTAAATTCTTCCGATGGACAAATTAAGCATTTAACAGAGGCTTTTAGCCAAACGCACTTACAAAATGGGGCATTTAACATGCTTTTAAAACGACCTCTACAGCTCGAGATTCACACAAGCTACAATCAAATCAATGGCATCATAGAGAAATGCATCACAAGACCTGCATAATAAAGAGTTAGGGGTTCTATTATTATTATTATTATTGTTATTATTATTATTGTTATTATTGCGTTTTTGGTGATTAATTGTGGTGTAGTACGAAAAGATGTTTTTTTTTTTCTTGGCTGCTAACTTTTTTTTAGGAACTCTGCTATACTGTATATAAACAAAATGAAGAAAAAAACCTTCTTAGAGAGATCATTATCAAATGGATGTGCTACCTTCTGAAGGAATGCTGTTGAATATCAGATGGAATAGTGATGCAGAGAGATCTAAGCCCTGGGACCATCCCACAGGAGGGGTTCAGCTTCAGGTGTTCAAAGAAGTCCATAGCTGTCACAAACGCTGGTGATCCCCACGTTCCTGACCGTGGACACGTTCTCACAGAACAGTCATATGCTGGGAAAAGATGGGAGGTGGTATTAATGTGTCTCTCAAAATCTGTGTTTGGGAGATTCACAGAGGACCTTCAAAGCCAAAGAAGATGGATGAGACTCATTTGAGCTTGTATGTATGTATGTATGTATGTATGTATGTGTGTATGTGTGTTTGTTTGTGCATATGTGTGTGTGTGTGTGCATGTGTGTGTCTGCGTGTGTGTGTGTGTGTGTGTGTGTGTGTGTTTGTGCATATGTATGTGTCTGTGTGTGTGTGTGTGTGTGTGTGTTTGTGCATATGTGTGTCTGCGTGTGTGTGTGCGTGTGTGTGTGTGCAGGTTCTGAAGAGATCTTACAGATCCTTGATCCTGTAAAAAAAAAAACATTATTTCAGAATACCCTGTGTTTATAAATGCTTAATAAAGCGTTAATAGCTGCATTATAATGGCTAATAAAGCGTTAATAGCTGGATTATACATCTTTAATTAAACACACAATTGATTTTTAGTCCAAAAATAACTTGTATGCGTGAATATGATGTTAAATAGGCCTGGGTTTCCAATAAACTTGGCAGTGATTTAAAAGAAAAGGTAGAAACAGCTCAATCATTTTACTTTTAGAAATGGCGCCCTGGATTTTTCTTTTCTGCAGAGCAAGTCATTGCAGTGTCACATTAAAAACCCAAACCATACCTCAAAACAGCGAGAATGTGCCTGCAGTGGTATCAACCAGCCCTGGCACCGCTTCAGTGACAGGTGGACACCCACGTTATTAATCATCGCTGTGATTGTTATTCTGTGATTCGTTTTTTATTTATTTATTTATTTATTTATTTTTGTCTTCATGGCATTAGGGCCCCTGATCATCCGCAATCCGCTGAGAAATCAAAACAGGCGAAATATCAGCCAAAATGGCAGAGCTACTCATAGGGGTGAGGAGAGGTGGAGCGCCGAATAGTCCAATTGCCCGCTGTGGGCCGACTTGCCTTGCGTATTAAAGCTCGGCGGTGTGGCGTTTCGCCCGTTTTGGTTTTTGGCTTGCTTCCAGCGGTAGGAAATGTCACCCGCTGTCGGTCTGCGGACAGAATGCGAACCCTCGTGGCTAATAAGGGCCTAATTAACTATCAGTCAGCTAAAGACAGTCCCCATCTCTTCTTTATTTCTCTCTCTCTCTGTATCAATAAAAATGTTTTATGTTTCTCTCCCACCCCCCTCTCTCTCTCCCACCCCCCTCTCTCTCCCACCCCCCTCTCTCTCTCCCACCCCCCTCTCTCTCCCACCCCCCCCTCTCTCTCTCTCCCACCCCCCTCTCTCTCTCTTTGATTTTTTTGTTGTCTCTCTTCTGTTTTGTTCTCCCTCGTTTTTAGTTTTTTTCTCTGTGTTTGTGTTGCCACATTTTCACCTGGACAAATTTGTCAGCGTGACATCAAGCATTACAATCTGATGTTTTTTTTCTCATTTTTCAGCAAACCTCATCGCCAGTACCAAGAAAAACTTTTTGGAATTGGGTAAAGAGAAGGGGCGGAGAATAGTTTGTTGTTCACATACACACAGGAAATAAAATGTTCTTATGAAAGGCCTGATGAATTGCATTTATGAACCGGAGGAAGAGAGTCCACCCTCTTCTTATCCTCCTCTCTTTT
Organism: Ilyophis sp. 1 JC-2022; assembly: GCA_022702515.1. Classification (NCBI taxonomy): domain Eukaryota; kingdom Metazoa; phylum Chordata; class Actinopteri; order Anguilliformes; family Synaphobranchidae; genus Ilyophis; species Ilyophis sp. 1 JC-2022. The sequence continues at coordinate 68,175,852 of CM040405.1, read as the reverse complement.
ATTTGTTGTTTCTCTGTCATTTCTCCTTCCATTTCCCTCCTGATCTGTCACTCACTGCTGCTATGATTAACGGATGAATGAACAGGCTGAGATGAGTGGTTATGGTCAGAGACCGTAATTGGCCTTTGAGTGATTTTTATGTTTGTTTTTAAGTGTGGTGATTAACGGTCTGCCTATTAACGTGCCCTCATAGAGTCTCTTAAGTGTGTGTTTGTGTGGCTGTGTATGTATGTGTGTGTGTGTGTGTGTGTGTGTCTGTCTTTTTTTACCAAGTTTTTTTTTTGGTACTGGCGATGAGGTTTGCTGAAAAATGAGAAAAAAACTTCCGATTGTAACGCATGGTGTCACGCTGACAAATGGGTTTTGAGTTTCAAATGGTTTCAGTGGTGCTAACAGGCTAATGTGGAGCGCTAACAGGCTAATGTGGAGCGCTAACAGGCTAATGTGGAGCGCTAATGTGCGTGTGTGAAATGGTCTTGCTGTCTCCTGAGAGATCACTGCGGTCATCTCCCCTGCTGTGTGTGACTGACCCCAGCAGCTTGGTAAAAAGTGGTGCTCTTTTTGTGCAATTGTGTATTTCTTACACTGTAATCTGCAATAACAGTGCGCTTCCTCCAACCGCCACCAGGGGCAGCATTCGGACTTTCCATTCAGAGAAGGCCCAATTTAATTAAAGCAAGGATATGCAAATGAGAGCTGATCTCTTTTGGGATTTTATTCCTGTTCCTACTTTTAACTATTTAATTAACCCAGGTCATTTATTTAATGTGACATTATTGAGCTACACCAGCAGACTGCATGTGTATACTTGATGAAAAGTTTTTATTTTTTTATTTTTTATTTTATTCCGGTTCAATACAGGACTGAACCAGCATTGTTGTATTCGGCTGTTTATAGAATTAAAGACACAATACACACATGTGTCCTCCAGGAACGGAGTTCTGAATGACCTGAATTAAAGCGTTAAATAAAAGAACCTTTTGTTTTTTCACACGCAGTCTGCAGAACGTAGATAACGACGGGCTTTTTGAGAAGCTCGGCCTTGTAGTTTGGGGCGTATTTCTGCTACGGAGCGTCGTGACAGAACGGATGTGTGTTTATTATCCTGCAAAAGAGAACGTGCTTTATCCCAGCCCTGATCAGCAGTTATTACCTCCTCCCCAGGAATTGCCCTCTGAAGCTAAATAAAGAAGTGCTTCCATATATAACTTCGATGGTGAATAGGGGGGGTTGGGTAGGGGTGGATCTGCCTCTGAAGTCGGGCTGATTCTTTGTAGTGTTTCATTCATAAGTGCAGAAGTGTGTTGGCTCTTCAAAAGCATATCCCTGGTTTTAGAGCTCTCAGTGTGCGGGATTACATTACGTTTCAGTGCATTATAATCAGGGTATGAAGGTAACTTTTTCACCCACTGGCCTGAGTGGTTTGCGGATTCTAAAAATCACCAGCCATTTTCAACATTTTACCAGTTTCATTACCTTTTACAATATAACACAACCTGGTTGGTTACCAGCCACATTACCTTTTACAATATAACACAACCTGGTTGGTTATCGGCTAAAGCGGCCGCTAGAGTAAAGATTTTACCAGCATTTGGCTCATTTGGCTCATGGCTGGTGTTAATTTCACACCATCATTAAACACTGGTGTTTAATTTCTAATACATTACATATGGTACAATGGCACCGTCCTACCTGGGAATCAAACCTGCAACCTTCGGGATACAAGCCCAGTTCTCTACCCATTATACTGCACTGCCGCCGGTTTGTATCGGAGGTCCTCATAGCCAGGTCGGGTCCTACTGTCGCGGGTTTGATTAAATCCCCATCGTGAGTAAACAAAATATAACTGCCATTTGCAAATTGTTCAACAGTATCAGTTAGACGGTAGCATAGTACAAGAAAACAAGAAGAAGAATCTCTTTGCTGAATGCAAGTCAGGTCACCACGGGTTACCAGTTGTCCTCTTTCAGAGATACAGAAATACAGTATATCCCCCTTCTATGCTACATGGCCATTATGTTACACTCACAACCCAATGTACCACAGGATGTCATCCGTACATAAAGCAAACACAACTAGTAATTACTCAGAGTTTCCGATTTCAAACTCTACAATGGAAAACAGACATGTTTGACATGCTCCCCCTTCTATCCCTCTCTCCCTCTCTCTTTCTCTCTCTCTCTCCCTCTCTCTCCCTCTCTCTCTTTCTCTCTCTCTCTCTCTCTCGCTCTCTCTCTCTCTCCCCCTCCCCCTTTCCCTCTCCCTCTTTCCCTCTCCCTGTCTCTCTGTCTCTGACTCTGCAATGGAAAACAGACATGTTAGACATGCACTCTTCTATATTTTTCTGTGGAGATATCTCATATTTTTTAAAATTCTGTCCATCTCTCTCTCTCCCTCTCCCTCTCCCTCTCCCTCTCCCTCTCTCTGTCTCTCTGTCTCTGACTCTGCAATGGAAAACAAACATGTTAGACATGCACTCTTCTATCTATCTCTGTGGAGATATGTCATATTCTTTAAAATTCTGTCTATCTCTCTCTCCCTCCCTCTCTCTCTGTCTCTCTCTCCATCTCCCTCTCTCTCTGTCTCTCTCTTCATCTCCCTCTTTTTGTGGACACTGTGTGACAGGTGTAACATAGTCGCAGGCTTAGAGGTGAGTGTATTGGAGGAGCAGGCATAGTTCAGTCGCTGCTGAGGCACAAATTGGGCAGAAGAAGAAGACGAGTACACGCCTCAGATAAATCACTGTGCCCTGTGCTTTGAATGCCCTTTCCCTGCCCCACATACAGTATGATTAAAGTAGAAAATATATGAGAGATGATTCCAAACTTTTTTTATTTTGTGTTTGATTCTTCTTCAGTTCTTCTTCTTGAAGTTTTGAAGTGCAGAACAAAATGTTAAAGTGATCTTGTTAAACTGCATGTGTTTTATGATGATCAATAATATCTGTGGAATTCAAGCCTTTCATTTATTTTCTGATACTTTTATTTCTTCCTCTCTATTTCTCTCTCTCCCCCACTACCCCCTTCTTTCTCTCACTCTCTCTCTTTCTTTCTCTCCACAGCCCTGCTCCTGCTCTACGATGTGACCAATAAAACATCATTCGACAACATCCAGGTAGGAGCGAATCTCCACCTGTAATCTCAAAGAGATGGTCTAAATCAGAGCCAGGGTCGACTGAGGCCTCTCACTGGGGCGGTGGGAAGGAAGGGGGGATATGTTTGGTTTGTCCCCCCCCAGGGACGTGGCCCCTCCTGTCTTTTTGATTTGTGATACAGTCAGTGGAGGCAAATTGAATATGAGAAGCGCCTCTGCCTCTGTAGTCTGTCTGAGGCCTGATTGATGGCCACGCCTCTTCTGTGCTCACAGTGAGCATCAGCGGGCGTACAGTTAGCATCAGCGTGAGTACAGTTAGCATCAGCGGGCGTACTGTTAGCATCAGCGGGCGTACTGTTAGCATCAGCGGGCGTACTGTTAGCATCAGCGGGCGTACAGTGAGCATCAGCGGGCGTACTGTTAGCATCAGCGGGCGTACTGTTAGCATCAGCGGGCATACTGTTAGCATGACTGCCAGTCCACTGACAGAGGAAGGCACCTTTCTCTATCTCTCTCTCTCTCTTTCTCTCTCTCTCTCTTTCCCTGACCCGCTCGCTCACTCTCACTTATTCTCTTTCTTTCTCTTCCTCCAACTATTCTAGCACTTTACTGTCTGTACATCAGACCTGCCTCAATCGACCTGGCTCTGGTGATGACTGTATGATTAACTTAGATAAGAAGAACATAAGAATACATGATGAGGAGAAAAGGCCATTCAGCCAATATGTCTCACCTCTTGAGTTGATGAACACTTGTCTTGATTTTAAAGCCGAACTAAGAAGCACAGATTTGTTTTCAAAAATAAATTAGCAGCATGTTCATCCAGCCTGTGGTGAAATTGCAGAGGAGGAGTTATCTGTGTGGTGCCATACATCTTGATTTAGAATGTTGAGCACACATTCCATTCAGAGTTGTCATGACGACTATAGTATCTGAATGGATGCTGAAAAAGGCCGGGATGGAATGAAATGATTGGGCACATGGCATAATGGTGTGATTTTGAGAAGATGTCAGTGGTAGTATGGTTGTGATGAATAGCACAGACCTGATGATAGTAGGTATTTTTATTTATAGAACAAATAATAGCATGTGCAAGTTTTTGCACAGTTGTTTCATAATGTGATAATATTATTACAGTGATTATTTGGAGAAGGAGCCACAGTGAGCTGTCAATCATAAACTTGTTTTAACCAATCAAACCCCTGACCCCTACTTGCAAATGTTAGATCATCTTTGATTTAATGAGGCCTTGCTCTGCTATCAATATATCATAATATTATATTTTGGCAAAAGCTGCAGTTTTTAGATGACTCATTTATTTTTTTTAGCTCTGTATTGGCTGTTGAGACCCTCAGTGTAGAAGAGTTCTGTGTCAGAGTCACTTGACAGATAAGTGTGTGTGTGTGTGTGTGTGTGCGTGTGCGTGTTTCTGTGTGCGTACATGGATGTGTCTACAAGTGCTTGCTTGTGTTTGTATGTGTGTGTGTGTGTGTGTATCTGCAAGCATGTTTGTGTGTCTGTCTGTTTGTGTCTGCAAGTACTTGTGTTTGTATGTGTCTGTGTTATGTTCGGTGGATAACAGGGACCCAATAGCAGGCAGGGATACAAAAAAACAAAGTTTAATGTTCAATCCATGGTACAAAATCCAAAAACCAAAGAGAAGTCAAAAAACAGGCAGAGGTCAAAACACGGGAAGGCACGGCAGAGGTACAAAACAAATCCAGAAGGCAGGGTTGCGAGAACACGGACAGAGGTCAATACCAGGAGATCAATCAGACAAGAAAAAACAATAAACAAAAAAGAACAGACAACAAAAACTAACCAACTCGGAAACTTAACAGATACTTATTGCTAGGAAAATACAAACAAAACGCTATATAGATGTGACGAACTCGCGATGAGGGACTAAGACTACTGGGTTAAATGCAGGTGTAGACAGGTGCAGACACTTAGCTTGAGAGCAGCATGCGAATAGAAATCAGGTGTGGAAGGTTGACAAGGAAACAAGATAATTAGTACTCGTTATAATAAACCTATCCTGACCTAGCGTTAGTAAATTAGTAAATGACATGCACGAGAAATGTAAGGTAACATGAACACATGGTTAGAGAGTTAGTATTACCCAATCCTGATCTAACGTTAGTAGATTAGTAAACAGACACGGGAGAATGAAACAATTAGGGAAGCGTGAGCGACAGCAAGAGAGAGAAACAGCATGAACGCAAGGCTGCGGAAAAACACGGAAATATGTATGCTTAAGAAACTACAAATACCTAAATGAAAATGAAAATACAAAACAGACAGACTCAGTCAGACTCAGAACATAACAGTCTGTGTGTATCTGCAAGCATGTTTGTGTGTCTGTCTGTTTGTGTCTGCAAGTGCTTGTGTTTGTATGTGTGTGTATGTGTGTGTATCTGCAAGCATGTTTGTGTCTGCCTGTCTGTGTTTGTGTGTGTAAAGCTGCGAGCGTGTGTGTGGGTTCACTCGGCCGTTTATCACTCAGCCACACACAGGGCTTCTGAGAGCATAAGAGATGTAGCAGCAGTGGTGGTATCTCAGAATGTCTCATCTTGTTTTTGTTTGTGTGGGGGAGTGACACATAAGCAGGGGAGGGTGTCGTCCTCCTTGTTGTTTCTTTATTAATAAGGGACATCAAGGTAAAACGAGCGGGAACTCCATGCGACGCTGCTCAAAGAAAAACTCCCTCTTATTTTATGTGGGCGGCAGTGTAGTATAATGATTAAGGAACTGGCCTTGTAACCGGAAGGTTGCAGGTTTGATTCCCAGGTAGGTACACTGCTGTTGTACCCTTGAGCTGAAGGTACTTTACCTGCATTGCTTCTGTATACATGCAGCTGTATAAATGGATACTATGTAAAAGAATAATACAAATGCTGTGTATTTCACTCTGGATAAGACGTTCTGCTAAAGGCCTGTAATGTCATTTTACTTTGATTTAATATTCCCCATTTACACCTGCAACAAGACAGGGTCAGGTGTGCATAGTCAGGTGTGCATAGTCAGGTGTGCATAATCAGGTGTGCATATTCAGGTGTGCATAATCAGGTGTGCATATTCCCCCTATTTTTAATGGGGAACATCGACGCACGGCAGGAACCAGATTCACTCTGTTGCCAGATATGGAGTAGATGTGGATGGATCCCTTTAAGGGTTGTTTCTCCTGACTTTTTTTCTCATAGAGTTCTATAGGAAAATGAGTCAGGAGAAATAACCCTTGCAGTGATCCATCCACATCTACTCCATATCTGGAAACAGAGTGATGGTTTGGGGCTCGTTCGATAGCTCAGACCCTTGATGACTTACAGCCATTTAGCCAGCCATGTGTTCCATACTGTACCAGTGTAATTTACGGCTGAATCTAGTCTCACCCCCCAATTCCCATAGAGATCCATTCAAATGCAGAGCTTATAGTATCGCTTGTAACAGTACCTGGAAATAAGATATCGAGAGTCTTTTAATGTTGATGGGTCACAGACTTCAGGAAGTAACAGCATGCAAAGGATATGCGACCAAATATTAAATATGATACTTTAAAAATATGTTAAAGGAAAGGGTATGAATACTTATGTAAATGAAAGATTACAGTTTTCGATTTTTAATACATTTGCAAAAATGTCTAAAAACATGTTTTCACTTTATCATTATGGGCTATTTTGTGTAGAATTTTGAGACGAAAAAATGTACTCAATCTATTGTAGAATATGTCTGTAATGTGATAAAACGTGGAGAAGGTGAAAGGTGTATTCAGACTTTCTGGCTTGACTGTATATATACAGTGAGCACTATAATTAATTGGGCAGTGACACATTTTTTGTTATGTATTCTACTATAATGTAGAATCATCATTTTTAATATTTGGTCGCATATCCTTTGCATGCCATGACTTCCTGATGTCTGTGACCCAATAATATCAAAAAACTCAAAAGCGATACTATAATGTCTCTGCATTTGAATGGATCTCTATGGGAATTGGGGGGTGGGACTAGATTTAGCTGTAAATTATGCTGGAACAGTATAGAACACATGGTTGGTAAAATGGCTGTAAGGTATCAAGGGTCTGAGGTATGAAACGAGCCTCCAACTATCACTCTGCTGCCAGATATGCTGTAGATATGGATGGATCACTGCAAGGGTTGTTTCTCCTGACTCATTTTCCTATTGAACTCTATGGAAAAATAAGTCTGGAGAAACAACCCTTCAAGTTATCCATCTTTTATTCGACATTATGTTAAACTCTCCAATATTTTTTGATGCCTGGAAATGGGGGGGGGCTATGTACAAAAGGTTCTATAATTTCTAAACGGTTAATCTGATATGGATGAAAATACCCCCAAATTAAACTGACAGTCTGCACTTGAACCCCATTGTCATTGTATCCTTTCAAACTCAAAGTACTAGAGTACAGAACCAAAATAACAAAAAATGTGTCACTGTCCAATGAATTATGGCACTCACTGCATATATACATTTCATTTTAAAAAAATGATTTGCCCACCACCACCCACTGCTTTGGAGGTCCACTTTATAATAATTTATTTATAATTATATGTGACCCCCCTCAAGATCCAATCCACACCCTCACCCTCCCCCACACCCCTTATTCATCCGCTCGTTTATAGTTTGTAATAAAAGGCAAGATTCTTGGATGACTGTTAATTTTGCCTCCCAGTGTAGAAACATGCGTTTATATGCAAATTCACATGTGAAAAGTCTTGTTACAGGTTCTGATGTCAGGCTCTCCATAACAAAAATTTTTAAGAAAAACACAAAAACGTGCATTTATTTTAATAGTCTTTCTTTCAAGCACCTTAGTTGAGCTGTGAAGTTGAACCAGAATGTAATTTATTATTGGTTTTATAAGGGGAAAAAAACACAATAATCCAATCATTGTTTTTTTAATGTTTTTTTTTTTGGGATTGAAACACAGGCCTGGATTCAATCAATGTCAATCAAAGTTTCCAATTTTTCAACTGAATTACAAATAACTGCATTGCCTACCTTTTTTTGTTCTACATTTTACATTTATTTTGATGATTGACTGTTGATCTCACCTCTCACTTCTCAACTATATGTTTGTGAGTTAGAAAAGAAGTACACATTTTGAAAAAAATATGATGAGAAATAAAGAATCCAGGTCATATTTATTTATTTAGTATTTATTTGAACGGGGATGTTACCAGGCAAATTTATGGAATACCTTGGTCTCTTCTGTACATGTGAATATACATCACTCATGTGGACTCAGTTTCACTGTGTGGTTTAGGTAATGTTAATGGAGCTGTTCATTTAATTATATTCAGTGACACTAAAGACAGATCAGTGCCAGATTCAAACCTCCAACAAAATGTATAGGTAGGGTTACTGGACACACAATTAAATGCAAGTGTTGGTTCAATACTGATCTTAAATTTAGTTTAATTCAATAGGTTTTGGTAGGGTTAATGTACCTTCTGCTGTTAATTCCTTGTGTAATAAATGTGTGTGTGTGTGTGTGTGTGTGTGTGTGTGTGTGTATGTGTATGAAGACCATAGTAAAGGTAGTCATTTGTATGCTAGCCTCCTGAGAGTGTGCACTGCAAACTAACCTTAATTGAATAACATTAAATTATTAAATTATGTATTATCTCACCAGGCATCGACAGTCAAGAGACATTACCCACAGATGAACCATGAAGAGGCGTTAAATTTCAATATTAAATTCCGATCCGTGCTTGCTTAACGGCTCAATCAGTGATGTGGGGGTGGGGCGGGAACACAGAGGCAAGATGGCAGCCTATAAATAGTGGTCCGTAGGAAATTGTAGAAACCAATTTAGCCCCTTCGTAACAAAGTCATAAGCGCTACCCTTGCCTCACCATGCCTCTATCACAAGCAAAGGATTATGGGCTGTATTTCCAGGCATTTTCATGGAGTGGTTAACCTGCAGGGGGGAGTGCACAAACTGCCGAATCTCTCCTTGGGGAGATTTTAGTATGACAGAGGTATTCTTGCAGGAGATTTTAATAAAACGCATACAAGCATTCCCAGACCAGAGAGTGAATAGGATTTTTGGGAGTTTAGGCACCAAACTTTCATTTGGGGTCCTGTTACATTATAGGAGACTTGGATTTACCTGTTTGTTTCTTCTAAAAAAAACAACAACCAGAACTTAGAACTTACTGGTCAATAGTTGTGTGACACTTTGAGTCTGATGTCACTTCCTACTGTTGAAGAAAGGGGGTATTTGGGCCAAACGAAAGATAAAAGTAAAGGCATAAAAACTGCTTAATTTTCTGCTTTTGTCACCTAGGTGACCTTTGTGGAAAGCTTGTTCTGTGGGGTGAATTTGGGCAGCTGTCCCACTGCGTTTGTCTTCCTGTCCTGGTACACTGCATGTGTCTTTCTGTCCCGGTACACTGCGTGTGTCTTCCTGTCCCGGTACACTGCGTGTGTCTTCTTGTCCCGATACAAAGAACTTTTAAAGAACGTGTCGATTAAAGGCTGCGGTATTTATGTCCATCGCTCAAGATCTTGTTCTTTTTTCCTGTAATATCCCACTGTCTGTGGAAGGCAGTCCAGCAGGGCATTAGGAGGATCCCGTTCCCTCTGTCTCTATAAGGCAGTCCAGCAGGGCTATAGCAGGATCCCCTTCCCTCTGTCTCGGTAAGGCAGTCCAGCAGGGCTATAGCAGGATCCCCTTCCCTCTGTCTCGGTAAGGCAGTCCAGCAGGGCTATAGCAGGATCCCCTTCCCTCTGTCTCGGTAAGGCAGTCCAGCAGGGCTATAGCAGGATCCCCTTCCCTCTGTCTCTATAAGGCAGTCCAGCAGGGCTATAGCAGGATCCCCTTCCCTCTGTCTCGGTAAGGCAGTCCAGCAGGGCATTAGGAGGATCCCCTTCCCTCTGTCTCCGTAAAGCAGTCCAGCAGGGCTATAGCAGGATCCCCTTCCCTCTGTCTGTGTAAGGCAGTCCAGCAGGGCTATAGCAGGATCCCCTTCCCTCTGTCTCCGTAAGGCAGTCCAGCAGGGCATTAGGAGGATCCCCTTCCCTCTGTCTGTGTAAGGCAGTCCAGCAGGGCTATAGCAGGATCCCCTTCCCTCTGTCTGTGTAAGGCAGTCCAGCAGGGCATTAGGAGGATCCCCTTCCCTCTGTCTGTGTAAGGCAGTCCAGCAGGGCTATAGCAGGATCCCCTTCCCTCTGTCTCTCTAAGGCAGTCCAACAGGGCATTAGGAGGATCCCTTCATTCTCAAGGTCCTGGGAGGGTTGGGATGGTGTGGTGACTAGGGGTATGCAGCGATGCCACTATCTGTATCTGTATCTGTTCGACTATCAACAATATCTGTATCTGTGTCCGGATTTGAAACCGGAAGTGGGCGTGGCTTCAACCGGAAGTTGTGTTGCGTACAGGAAATGTGATCTTTTGTAGTATAAAATGCATTGTTATTGCATTGAGTATTCACCCCCCTCACTGTCTTCTTTATTTTTTTCAAAACTTTTTATAAGAACTATATTCTGTACGTTATACTTATTTAACTACTGTTTTGTTTTGTTAAAGGTTGTTTTTGTTAACCTATTTGAACCCCACACCCCCTAACTGGGGGACACTGAACAATAATTTTGGATAAGAACTGAAAAAAATCTGTGGTACAATATATAATCAACTCAGAATGAAAAGGCAGTTTTATAAAAACATCAAACCATTCCATTATACATTTGAATGGAAACTATTTCCACAATAACAGCCCCTTCTGACTGTTGTGATTTCATATTGTGCTTTTTTTTGTTATTTTTTTATTTTACTATATGAACTTGTATACATAAATGATTATGTATAGTAATATTATCATCATTACTATTACTATTATTGTGCTTTATAAAATGAAAAGAGAAGACTTAAGGATTATAGCCTAATGATTTATTGAGAAAACAGTAAAATTAACAGTCCAACAAGATGCATTTCTGAGCTAGCAGTAACAACAAAGTTCTAGAACACTTGAAAAGCTTTTAGTTCAAGAAAATTTAAAAAGTCTGGATATGGCTGCATTTTAATTAGTTAAACCGATCACCACGACAAGCCTAGTTAAAAAAAAAAATTCTGCAGTGTAAAACGTCCCATATCGAAAGGCTCCATCCCTAATTATATATTTTAATGTTTTTAAAAAAAAAATAAACAATCCAATGTTTAATTCTGTAAAGTTCAGAAGAGGCATACAGACAGGTGGGCACTGAATCAAAAATGTTCCTGCTGCAATTGAATTATTTCCCGCATCCGAATATGAACTGGCAACTTCAGATCCATGCACTTCCGGATTTCGGTTTCAGCTTCGGGCATACCCCTAGTGGTGACAAGGAAAAAACCGGACTTCGTTGTTGAAGCTCACTTCCTGGTCTTGTTGAGAGTGTTGCTCTCTGGCGCCAGTGTGGTTGGCTCCAGTATAGGTCTTTCAGGCCTATAGAGCTCCGTAGTCTCGCCCCCTCCTATCTCTGGCTGGTCCCGGAAGACTGCCCGACCAAACTTTGACATATATGTGATACAAAGTTCATTATATTCTCACCACCGCATTTAAATCAAATTTGAATCGTATAATTCATGAGTTTGAGAAACATGACTACACTACCCAGAATCCCCGGTCGTACATCGCCAGCTCCCGCTTTTGCTAGCTATCGCAGTAGTAGCTACCGGCCGCTCTGCTAGCGAAAATGGCTATCACTCGGTCTGCTCTTGTAACTTATTATGGAAGTAGCTACCGGCCAAAGAAGTAGCTACCGGCCGCTCTGCTAGCGAAAATGGCTATTACTTTGTCTTATTATGGAAGTGAAACAAAGAATATCACCAAGGGCGAGAATCACTATCAGTCTGGCCATGTCGAAAGTATCAGCTTTATGGCTTTCACTTCAGCAGTGTTGGTGAGCAAGTGTTGGAGCCGGATGTTGTAGTCATTTTAGTTGTTTTTTTAAAAACATGTTTGTTGTTTATTTGTTGGGCATAATTTCAAATGACCAATTTTAGAAATATTTTTTAAATGTGACAACCCCTCTCTTGGGTGTTTTGAATGTGTAGCGGCCTGAATATAGAAAAAAACATTTTCAGTCCATTGACTCCCATTGTATTTTTACCGAAAAGTGGCACCAGACGTTCGTCACCAAAGTGGGTGGGACTACGGAGCTCTATTATTCAATGCAAGGTAATGGTGCCACATGCGGTCAAAATACAAACTCAGTAAATTTTGTTCCACAAGAACATTTAGTCACAATAGGTGCCTTTTCTTCGTCTAATGTCTCCCCATGTGGCTATTTGTTTTGCCAAGTTATTGTGCCGCTTGGACAGTATTTTAATATTTTGTGGACCAATCCGGGACAGCTCACGGCACTTCATAGGTACCACACGTCATTAGTATCTCACGCACGTAGTGGACAAACCGGACCCGGACGTAATGACCATATAAGGGACTCCCTGCTCCCTACTGCCCAGTCTCTGGCTCCAATGGTTGTACATCTTGGCCGAACTTCCACGGTTTCAAAAGCCCATGGAAGGCCAATGGATGATGTCACAGTCACATTGTCCATATCAAAAGCCCATGGAAGGTCAATGGATGATGTCACAGTCACATTGTCCATATCAAAAGCCCATGGAAGGTCAATGGATGATGTCACAGTCACATTGTCCATATTTGTTTTCCACAGTCTATTAGCTCTGCCTCCATTGCTATAACTCGAGTCAGGCAGGCGAGATACTCGGGAATGGGGTGGAGGGCTCATATTTTCCATCTTTGGCTGACTGGGACGTTTATAATGATTAAATTTTAACTTTGAATACTTCATAAAAACTTTATTACCCACAGAGGAGGGCTATTTGGACTATAGTCAGCCTCGCATATAAAATTAAATGCCAGCAGAAAATTGGAACAGTGCAGAAAGACAATTAAGGAATTTTATATTCTGATTCGTCTGCATAAACTTGCCACATCTTGCTATGTATTGCCATACATTATTGATGGTATTGTATGTCCCTGTAGATGAGAGCGGCTATAACACAATCAAAGTGATTGTATTATAATGTAAAGTATGTATGATGACGTTACATAATGCCAGAAACACTATAATGAAAAGATAACCATTGATTTCAAAAACACTCATTATAGAAAGAGTAATGCTTTAGATGTAATATTTAAAATCCATTGCCATTCATAAGGTTGAAATATTCTGTTCTGAGTCACATTGTTTTTGTGTGTGTGTGTGTGTGTGTGTGTGTGTGTGTGTGTACATGTCTATGTATCTGTGTGTGCATTTTAATGAGTATACGAGTATATATAATGTATATAAATGATTTTAAATAGATAGAAGTGGTAATGGCTACATCTGCAGTATGCACATATGCACACACACACACACACACACACACACACACACACACACACACACACACACACACACACACACTGTGTAAGGTGTTATGCGATGTGCATTTGTATTGATTGAGAGCTTCCAGTGAAAGAGGAACAATCTGGGTCTGGTTCAAGTGATTTTGGTTCGGTTGTGGTTGTTGTGGTCCAGATTGACTGAGCTATCCTCTTTAAGTCACATCTGAAAAACCCCCCAAAAACCCAATTAAAATACTAGAAAAATACAAGTGCCTGTTCCTGTTCCTGTTGATGTCACAGAGAGAACATAGTTCTGGAACCCAAATGCATTGGGAACGGAGGTAGTTCACGACCCAGAAATGTTTCTAACTTTTAAAATGACAAATACAGTTTTAAAAAAAAAAAAATTTTTTTTTTAAAGAGAGAGAATTTGAAGGTCTATCATCCCTGAGATTCCATTGTCCGCTCGTGTCCGGCCAGGAGACCTGGGAAATCTGGGAAGCCTCCGGTCCAGACAGCAGACTCTGAGAGAGAAAGACCAGCAGCAGCGGATTTGAATTCCATTCAAGACACTGTCTGCCAGTGCGTTAGGAGGAGAGTTAGCTAAAGGACATGAAAAGTGCTCCCTCAGATAACACATTTGTCACTGTCTCCTTGAAGACCAGCAGTGTCACACTCCACACACCCGAGTTGTTTGCTCCTCCGAATTGTGACCTAGATGGAGGGTTCAGGCTTTTTAAATTTTTATTTTAGAAGTTTTGCGAGATGAGAAAGTAGGAGAGAAGGGAGGGCTGGTGTGTGCGGTCTGGTCTGACTGTGCTGGGGATCACAGACATCAGGAGGCCATGGCATGCAAAGGATATTGCCAATAATTGTGGCACACGTGGTTTTGTTAAAAATGATTATTTCTTGATGAGGGATTTTTTTTTCCATAATAAATTCACTTCAATTAAAGGTTGGATTTTTCTAATTTTTTCAGTGTGAGATTAAGCTAATTCACCAAACGGTGACCCTTTTTACTCATCTTTACCAGGGATGCCAATAATAGTGGAGGGCACTGTATAAACATACACACACATACATGTGTGTGCACATGCACACACATGTATACCTGCCCACACCAGGACTAATGCACATGGTATATACACACATACATGTGCACATACACACACACACACACACACACACACACATACACACACACACGTGCACGTGTATACCTGCCCACACACACACACGTGCACATGTATACCTGCACACACCAGGACAAATACACATGCTGTATACACACATACGTGTGCACATGCACACACACACAAACACACACACACACACACACACACGTGTATACCTGCTCACACTAGGACTAATGCCCATGCTGTATACACACATACATGTGCACATGTGCACATGCACACACACACACACACACGTGTATACCTGCCCACACTAGGACTAATGCCCATGCTGTATACACACATACATGTGCACATGCACACACACACACACACACACACACACAGACACACACACACACACACACACATGCACACACACACACACACACACACACACACACACACACACATGCACGTGTATACCTGCCCACACCAGGACTAATGCACATGCTGTATACACACATACATGTGCACATGCACACACACACACACACACATGCACACACACACACACACACATGCACACACACACACACACACATGCACGTGTATACCTGCCCACACCAGGACTAATCCACATGGTATATCTGCAGCAGGCAGCTTGCACAGACTCCTTAGTGTTTCTGCAGGAGGGGAGTGTTTGCACTTGTTAGGGTGTCTCTGAGGTTCCTTTCATCCTGGCTCAGCTCCAGGGCTGTAGAAGAAAAGAGGAAGTGTTATTTTCAGAAGTTGCAGCATAGTTCCGCAGTGTCATTATTCCAGTGTCATTATTCCAGTGTCATACTCCAATATCCGCATAAAGGTGTGCCACGGCTCAGCTGCAATCTTGATATGGAGAAAGATGCTTGTTGTGCACTGTCGCTTTTTTGCCCTTGTGCCATTAGCCGCTCACTGCCGACCGACCGTTGATGATTACATACATTTTAAACTTTGAAACAGAAGCTCTTGGCAGATTTTCATGCAGTCTGGTTCAGAATTACTCCTGCCATTTGAACAGGGGGCGCAGAGTGGCCCTGTGATTGAAGCACTATGTCTGTAATCAGAGACGTGCAGAGTGGCCCTGTGATTAAAGCATTATGTCTGTAATCAGAGACGTGCAGTGGCCCTGTGAATGAAGCATTATGTCTGTAATCAGAGACGTGCAGACTGGCCCTGTGATTGAAGCACTATGTCTGTAATCAGAGACGTGCAGAGTGGCCCTGTGATTAAAGCATTATGTCTGTAATCAGAGACGTGCAGAGTGGCCCTGTGATTGAAGCACTATGTCTGTAATCAGAGACATGCAGTGGCCCTGTGATTGAAGCACTATGTCTGTAATCAGAGACGTGCAGTGGCCCTGTGATTGAAGCATTATGTCTGTAATCAGAGACGTGCAGAGTGGCCCTGTGATTAAAGCATTATGTCTGTAATCAGAGACGTGCAGAGTGGCTCTGTGATTGAAGCACTATGTCTGTAATCAGAGACGTGCAGAGTGGCCCTGTGATTAAAGCATTATGTCTGTAATCAGAGACATGCAGAGTGGCCCTGTGATTGAAGCACTATGTCTGTAATCAGAGATGTGCAGTGGCCCTGTGATTGAAGCACTATGTCTGTAATCAGAAACGTGCAGTGGCCCTGTGATTGAAGCATTATGTCTGTAATCAGAGACATGCAGAGTGGCCCTGTGATTGAAGCACTATGTCTGTAATCAGAGACGTGCAGTGGCCCTGTGATTGAAGCATTATGTCTGTAATCAGAGACGTGCAGAGTGGCCCTGTGATTGAAGCATTATGTCTGTAATCAGAGACGTGCAGAGTGGCCCTGTCATTGAAGCACTATGTCTGTAATCAGAGACGTGCAGTGGCCCTGTGATTGAAGCATTATGTCTGTAATCAGAGACGTGCAGAGTGGCCCTGTGATTGAAGCATTATGTCTGTAATCAGAGACGTGCAGAGTGGCCCTGTCATTGAAGCACTATGTCTGTAATCAGAGATGTGCAGAGTGGCCCTGTGATTGAAGCATTATGTCTGTAATCAGAGATGTGCAGAGAGATGTGTGTGTGTGTGTGTGTTTGTGTGTTTGGGTGGGTGGGTGCATTGTGTTTGCGTGTGTTTGTGTGTTTGTGTGTGTGTGTGTGTGTGTGTGTGTGTGTGTGTGTGTGAGTGTTTGTGTGTGTGTGTGTGTGTGTGTGTGTGTGTGTGTGTGTGTGTGTGTGTGTTGGGCTGGACCGGGAGAGTCAATAGCTGAAGCAGTATATATTGTAACTCCATCTGTCAGAAAATATTTGCTGCCACTGAATCGATCATCTCCTTCTGCGGTTGTATATCCCTGGCAGGATTCCAGCATGACGAATGTGTGTCCGTGATTAAAAACTCGGGTCGCTCACGTTGCGCTGCAACCAATCCGGCCGACAGATCTCTGGACTCCTCGCTCATCCAGATTATTTTCAGTTTCCTCCGTCACCTTACTGGGGTGAAGAAAAGGATGTAGCCAGCCATAAGCGCCCCCCCCCCCCTCTGTGTGGGTCTCTCTGCAGTAGAAACAGTCCTGATTAGTTGGGGGTAGATCAATGTTCTCTTGAGTGAGGCTCTTAACCCAAAGTACTCAAATAAATACCCATCAGAATGAATGGGGTGCATGTAAAACACAAGCTGTGTGTCTAAGCAGACATGCGGCGTTGGCGTTCTGTAAGTGTGTGAAGAATCTCAGTCTGGCAGAGGTGATGTTGCCATAGACATGCTCTGGAGTAGATCTCTGTTTTAATTATTTATTTAGTTTTTTAGTTATTTTGCTTCCTCAGCTCAGCTTCTCTTTCACAGCATGCATAAGATAATTAAGGGCTCCTGTCTATGCGCGAATAACCCAGCGACATGCCGTCGTCCGCTCGTTTTGCTCCCCGCCGTCTGTCCATCCATGGGTGTCGGGACTCGTCTGTCCCACGCACGCCCCTGCACCCTCTCCGCTAACTATCTCTCCGTTTGGACTGGACTTGCTCGGCACTGATGATGAGGGTGCTGATGATGTCAGCTCTTTCTGTATCCTATATCGCATGCTGGTATTCATGGACATACTTAAGTACATAAAAACCTGCACATACATACTGTATAAATCACTGATTTACACCTGGGACACCAGGTGAGTTAAATCTCTGGCCAATCAGTGGCATTGATCTATCAGCGATCAAGTAGAAAAGAAAACCAGCAGTACGGCTGACCTTGAAGGTCAGATTTGAGTAGGTTTAGCCTGTCATTCTTTTCTTAGTGTTCTGGAAGGAATGCAGGAATTATTCTTCATATTTTAAAGTTTTTTTTCTTCCTCTATTCTGCTGAACAATTCCAGGCCATTTAGAGGAGGACAGGGGGTCTGCTGATTGGCTGCTGTGTGTGATTGTAATAGCGTTAACTTAATGGCTTTTATCATCACCAGCGAGCTGCAGAAGGCTTTCTTCTGGCTCTCCAGTACTCTCTGCCATTTATCGGCTGTCCCGTTTCCGTGCCGATCCAAAGGGTATGTTCTGGAACGTTACAGAAGATTCCGGAATGGCGAGCCACAGACTGTCGGCGCACTAAGCAGATAGTCAGCTCTGCATTCCGCTTCAGTTTTTCAAGCACAACGTGTCCTGATTCGATGGAGGTGCAATCAATCCCCGTAAACGTTATTTAAACATTATTATGAATATGCATGAAGGGGAAACATCTATAGCCGCAGTACCCATCTGCTACTGACTGGATATCTCCTAGAATAAGCCAGTACGCAGGACAGAAGAAGTGTGAGAGTCGAACATCTGGTGTGCTTATAGAACATCTGTGGTGTGGTGCGGTTGTTGGTGTGTGGTTTTCTGTATGTGGCAGAGCGGTTTAATGAAAAAGTTTGGCATCCGCCTGGTTATTTTAGCAGTTCTGCCTCCATTCTGCAGTCATTGTTCAGGAAAGGCAATATGACAAAGATGAGATATGGCATATATGACTCCTACTTGGCATGTGTAAGTTTGCAACATGTTCTGATGTGGGATGTGGATAGTCATGCGGCATAACTCCTTGTCAAATAGCCCTCCAAGGTTTTTCTCGACCTGCATCGCGGCAACCATTTTCCCATTTTCACAATGACCTGCTGTACATCGACATCAGAGGTCGAAAATTTGAGTCATCCAATGTTCCTACTGCTCGGCAGGCTTTCATTATTTTCATTCAGAAAATTAATGTCAAGACCTCCGCTCCATATTACACAGTTATGTTTTATAAAGGACCGTTCCGTTTACTGTGAGACGGACATTCTGAACTGCTCAGGAACATTGAGGTGGAATGCTTATCACCTCATTATTGTCACACCGAAACAGACCAATGGTGATGCTCCCCTGTTGTCACGGCTTTTCAGAGCTGCGCGTGTAAACCACGGGAAGCGAAAAGTAGGCATCGCATCACCTGCACTTTACCGCCATCTCAGGAGAGCTGCGTTTTACCGCCATCTCAGGATAGCTGCATTTTACCGCCATCTCAGGAGAGCTGCGTTTTACCGCCATCTCAGGAGAGCTCCGTTTTACCGCCATCTCAGGAGAGCTGCGTTTTACCGCCGTCTCAGGAGAGCTGCGTTTTACCGCCGTCTCAGGAGAGCTGCACTTTACCGCCGTCTCAGGAGAGCTGCACTTTACCGCCGTCTCAGGAGAGCTGCGTTTTACCACCGTCTCAGGAGAGCTGCTCTTTACCGCCATCTCAGGAGAGCTGCGTTTTACCACCGTCTCAGGAGAGCTGCTCTTTACCGCCGTCTCAGGAGAGCTGCTCTTTACCGCCGTCTCAGGAGAGCTGCGTTTTACCGCCATCTCAGGATAGCTGCATTTTACCGCCATCTCAGGAGAGCTGCGTTTTACCGCCATCTCAGGAGAGCTGCGTTTTTCCGCCATCTCAGGAGAGCTGCACTTTACCGCCGTCTCAGGAGAGCTGCGTTTTACCACCGTCTCAGCAGTGGCGCCGCCAAGGGGGGGCCAGGGGGGGCCACGGCCACCCTGAGAAAATCGCTGGCCCCCCCACTGGCCCCCCCTGGCGGCTCGCGAGTCGCATATGCATAATATGCTTCCGAGTATGTATAATATGCTTTTATCTGATATTTTACATTAGGTACTATTCATTTAAATCAATAAGTATATTTTTCATAATAGTTAATGTGAAAGAAAATAACAAACGCATAGCCAGCCAGCCGCTTTTGACCGTCCGTCATTGCGTCACACTCCGACCCCTCCCCCGCATGGACAGCAGCAGCTGAGCTCAGCGAGTTGAGTTGAGTTGAGACAACCAGACTGCTAACGGGTACGTCATACAATACTTGCTTATAGTAAAAAATAAAATAAAAAATTATGTATTTAGTAAACTGTTCGTTTTTTGACGGTGTCGAATTGCCTAGCTAGCTAAATTAGGGTTTAGCTAGCTAGTTTATGCCTTAAAGGAACACGCCAACTTTTTTATTTGAAGATGATGGATACCCTTCTCCTCTTTGTGCGTGCAGGAGGAAGCATAGAGACCCGCACCGTTAGCCTAGCTTAGCCGCAATCACTGGAAGAGGGTTAGTCCTGTTAGCCTAGCTCCCTCAAAAGTGACGAAATACATTTTCCAACAACCATTTGCCATCTTCCCAAAAAGTTGGCGTATTTATTTAAGGTTACTCTGCAGCATATAGAGTGTTAGCTAACTATAGTTAGAGTTATCGTAGCGTTCTAGAACGATTGTCAAGTCACTTGATTAGCTTGACGAGCGCATTCACGTGAAGGGGGGTTCAAATCTGCTGGGGGCTCAAAAAACGACTGCATGATCGTCACCCGAGGCAGGTGAGCCTGCCGCTGTCTCTGATTCTAATTGGCACAGTGACATTGGTCCTGAGTTGGCAGCTGGACAGCAGGAGGAGAAGACGGAACAGGCCAGAGAAACGTGACCCAGACAGGGTGATAGCAACATAGGCGGCCTTTGCTATGTTTCATTCGATTTGTAGAAAGAAAATGTTAACGTTATACCGAAAGCCTTGGGTAGGCATAGCCTACATACAGTACGCAAAGGAAAAGGCACCGAATGTTTATTTGTAACAGTTTCAACTTTTTAACAATAGCCTATAGGCTAGCCTATTATTGTTTCTATATCAGAACAAAATTTTTGTAGTGTGTAGAAAAGGTACATTTTATGCATGTTATTGTCCGACTGTGGCAAGATGGTTGTAAACGGGTTTTGTATGCACAAGCGGCAACACTGTAGCAATCCTGCATTGGAAATTTGAGGGTTTAAAGTTGTTTAGAATTTCAGAAAAATATAAATAGGCTACTATAATTGAAACAACAACCAGTTTAATAGAGCTCACAGTCTTCCTTGAGCCATATAAGGAGGTGTTCCACGAGATGTTTAAACTTTGCAAAATTGCCCTTGCATTACCTGTGAGCACTGCAGCATGTGAGCGCAGTTTTTTTGTGCTAAAGTTAATCAAGACTGTCTTGAGAAATACAATGAATGACGAGCGATTGAGCAATTTGGGGGTGTTAAGTATAGAGTCAAGAAGGGCTAGGGCCATAAATCTTGATGAATTTGTGGATGTGTTTGCCAAAAGACACAGCAACAGGCGAATAAAGCTGTATTGAAAAGAGTGTAGCCTAATAAAGCAGGGCTATGAATAGGTTGTGAGTAGGCTATAGTAAAATGTATATTGTTGTCCATGATTATGCTTTTTTGTTTTTCATTTTTGGACAAATATTTTTGTTTACAAAAAGACACAGCAACAGCGGAATAAAGCTGTATTGAAAAGAATTGGAGGCCTCTGTGTGGTGTTTTTAAACTTCCCAGTATATGTTTTGTTCCTTACAATCAATGTACTCCTTCAAATTAAAGCTGTATATTTGTCTTTTTAAGGAAAAGGACAACTAGCCTATTTGAAGAACAATGAATCGCCTAACACATGTATACAAATACAAAACACATTAAAACAGGATTGTTGTGGGACTCAAAATGTTAACTGTACCGGTATTAGTCTGTGCACATCAGATAATTAGGAACATTAACTGTAAAATAAGAAACCAAAGTATATCAGTATGCGATTCCTTAACTCTCATATTGACATAGTTTTCAACTAGCCTATATACTACAACAACATAATAGAATTCCTGAAATTCAGTTATGGCTTTTGGTTTTGGTGTGCCACCCCAAGATTTTCAGTGCCCTGGCCCCCCCTATGAAAAACTTCTGGGGGCGCCACTGCGTCTCAGGAGAGCTGCTCTTTACCGCCGTCTCAGGAGAGCTGCTCTTTACCGCCGTCTCAGGAGAGCTGCGTTTTACCGCCATCTCAGGAGAGCTGCGTTTTACCGCCATCTCAGGAGAGCTGCGTTTTACCGCCGTCTCAGGAGAGCTGCACTTTACTGCCGTCTCAGGAGAGCTGCACTTTACCGCCGTCTCAGGAGAGCTGCGTTTTACCACCGTCTCAGGAGAGCTGCTCTTTACCGCCATCTCAGGAGAGCTGCGTTTTACCACCGTCTCAGGAGAGCTGCTCTTTACCGCCGTCTCAGGAGAGCTGCTCTTTACCGCCGTCTCAGGATAGCTGCATTTTACCGCCATCTCAGGAGAGCTGCGTTTTACCGCCATCTCAGGAGAGCTGCGTTTTTCCGCCATCTCAGGAGAGCTGCACTTTTCCGCCGTCTCAGGAGAGCTGCACTTTACCGCCGTCTCAGGAGAGCTGCGTTTTACCACCGTCTCAGGAGAGCTGCTCTTTACCGCCGTCTCAGGAGAGCTGCTCTTTACCGCCGTCTCAGGAGAGCTGCGTTTTACCGCCATCTCAGGAGAGCTGCGTTTTACCGCCATCTCAGGAGAGCTGCGTTTTACCGCCGTCTCAGTAGAGCTGCACTTTACTGCCGTCTCAGGAGAGCTGCACTTTACCGCCGTCTCAGGAGAGCTGCGTTTTACCACCGTCTCAGGAGAGCTGCTCTTTACCGCCGTCTCAGGAGAGCTGCTCTTTACCGCCGTCTCAGGAGAGCTGCGTTTTACCACCGTCGCAGGAGAGCTGCGTTTTACCGCCGTCTCAGGAGAGATGCGTTTTACCGCCGTCGCAGGAGAGCTGCGTTTTACCGCCGTCTCAGGAGAGCTGCGTTTTACCGCCGTCTCAAGAGAGCTGCGTTTTACCGCCGTCTCAGGAGAGCTGCGTTTTACCGCCGTCTCAGGAGAGCTGCGTTATACCGCCATCTCAGGAGAGCTGCGTTATACCGCCGTCTCAGGAGAGCTGCGTTTTACCGCCGTCTCAGGAGAGCTGCGTTTTACCGCCGTCTCAGGAGAGCTGCGCTTTACCGCCGTCTCAGCAGAGCTGCGTTTTACCGCCGTCTCAGGAGAGCTGCGTTTTACCGCCGTCTCAGGAGAGCTGAGTTTTCCCGCTGTCTCAGGAGAGCTGCATTTTACCGGCGTCTCAGGAGAGCTGTGTTTTACCGCCGTCTCAGGAGAGCTGAGTTTTCCCGCCGTCTCAGGAGAGCTGCACTTTATCGCCGTCTCAGGAGAGCTGTGTTTTACCGCCGTCTCAGGAGAGCTGAGTTTTCCCGCCGTCTCAGGAGAGCTGCACTTTATCGCTGTCTCAGGAGAGCTGCCCTCGTTTTTCACTCATTGTGCATCTGGTTTTTCTTCTTTCACGATTTTCTCATTTCCTCTAATTTGGTGGCATCTGTGATTCTATCCAAATTATGTGCAGTGGAAACTATAATGTCCTAGTTTAAATTATAGACTCTCTTTCTCTCTCTCTCTGTCTCTCAGTCTCTCACTCGCTCTTGCTGTACCCCCCCCCCCCCCCCTCTCTCTCTCTCACACCCTGTCTCTGGCTCTCTCTTTCTCTCTCTTAATTGTCTGTCAGCCTCGTACTGCTCTCGGGAACATGACAGCAGGTCTCACCTCTGCTGTCTCAGTGCAAACAGCAGGTGATGACAGGTTTGAGGCCCACATGCCACCGCAGGCTGTGATTGGCCTGTTGCTAAAGAGAAATCGAGTCTGGTGCTTTAACCCTTTTTGCAGTCTTTTTCTAAATTCTAAGTCAATGTTCTAGATCTGCTTTCAGTTACCAGGAGTGATTGTTACATCAGCACTAGAATGTTCAGTTGAGAACATTCTAAACACATGTTTGTGATCTCACAACTTAAAAGGCTAAAGAGGAGAGTGGCGAGAACACAGGTACAAACATCTGTGGCAAACTAGTGGGTTGGTGACCTCAGAGTTTGCCAGTTTGATTCCCAGGTGGGGCACTGCTTATCGTACACAGTGCTATGACTTCAGTTGTTATCCATCCTTAATTTTGTCATTTTAAACTATTCTTTTATCCGGATTTGTAAGGTACTCTGGATAAGAGTGTCTGTTAAATGTCTATATGTGCAAAATCACAAGTTGTGAATGTAATTGAAACTCACGCATGTGAAAATGCAATCTGTGTGTGTGTGTGTGATTGTGCATTTACCCGACCCCCTGACTGCGTAGTTACCCCCCCTCCGACTGCACATTTACCCTACCCCCTGACTGCGTAGTTACCCCCCGACTGCACATTTACCCGCTCTATGCATTCACTGCACTATGCAGAATACCTGGCCCCAACAGTCTCTTTTCTTTGTTGCCATGGTTATTGATGTGTTTACCTGTTGCTATGGCAGCTGTACAGGGTTCCGCGCTGGCCCTGCTCTGAAAGCTATGCGCAGGAACTTTTCTCCTCATCTGACATGGCTTTCTTTCCCCCACCCTGGCAATTAGAAAAGGGTTTTGTTTTCCTCCCGGTGCTTATCAGAAAGGCCACGCTGAGTTATATTAATATGCATAAGGGAAGCACACAGAGAGGCGGAGCGGAGAACATCATCCCTTAGGCATGGAAATTGGTGATTTGGTTTTTGGTGGGGGGTGGGTGCATATCAACGAGTGATATCAGTGATCGACGAGTGTGTGGGGGGGAGAGGTGGGGGGTGGGGAGTACTGTGATATTTGTTGTTTTAAAGGAGAAGAGATAGCCCACCCTCACTTTAATCAGACGGGAATCATAGATGGGATCACAGCACAGAGAGGGTTCAGATATCAACTCTTTTCTATATATCCAGACCCGGTTCTAGGCATAGGGGGGGATGGCGGTTCGCTAAGGTACCATCACTCTGTTGTGTGTGTGTGTGTATGTGTGTGTGTGTGTGTGTGTGTGTGTGTGTGTGTGTGCGGGGTGGTGGGGGGTCATGAAATGAAGGGGGGTGAAAGTCCTAGTGTTGTGTCCATGTTAGTCGGCACTAAGTGGCTAAGCTAACACAGTTTGACAAACATAAAATCACAGTTTTGCATCGACAAGGCCATTCTCAGCGAGCACATGCGTGATGTGGTGTTCAAGCTGGGCAAGTTGCAGACAGAAAATACAACGGAGGAGCCGAAAAGCAGGAGGCACGGTGGTGCATCGGTTAGCACGGTCGCCTCACAGCAAGAAGGTACTGAGTTTGAATCCCGGCTAAGGGCCTTTCTGTGTGGAGTTTGCATGTTCTCCCCGTGTCAGCGTGGGTTTCCTCCGGGTACTCCAGTTTCCTCCCACAGTCCAAAGACATGCAGGTTAGGCTAATTTGGGACTCTAAATTGCCCGTAGGTATGAGTGTGTGAGTGAATGGTGTCTGTGCCCTGTGATGGATTGGCAACCTGTCCAGGGTGTATTCTAGGCTCCAGCCTCCCTGCGACCCTGACCAGGAATAAGCTGGTTAGATAATGGACCATCTCGGAACCTATCAACTAAATGATTTAGCCTCTGGGAGCGTACAGTGAATCTCAGGGCTCGGAAGTACCAGCTACAGGAAGAGCCTTCCCTTCCAGAAGTTCTGTTGTGTTTCTAGTCCAATAGGCAACTCTTTGAACGAGAATGCAATGGAGATTACAGACGAACTTTTGAACAGGATTATTCCACAAATTAGTAGGATACATTCTATTCAAAGTTTCAAACCACTGTAACGCCTTTGAAATATTTACTGGACAAGCGGGCGTATTTTGTCTGCCGACAGGTAACGGTAAAAGTTTAATCTTTCAAACATGGCCCACAGTGACAGCTTGTTTGCTACAGGCTAATAACTACACAACCTATGGATGGGAAACTTCTGTATCGATTTTATATGTTTAATGTGTCTTGAAGCTTACCGCACTAGAACTGCGCCTCCCGGTTCCCTTTTTTCCAGACACGCTGGATCGTTATCGGTGGTAGATATCCGCTGTGTATCTCCATAGGCTTTCCAATCAACATACCTCAGCATGGGCTCTTTTCTCGACGGCACTTCTGGAACGCACCGTGGCTTGGACCAAGTGAAAATAGATGGGATAGCAGTTTTCTTCAGTATCCTTCGTGTTTCTGTACCCATAAGTTCAGCACATAAATCTCGTTCGTATAGTCTTCATTCAAGAAATGTTTACTGCAAACCCAGATATTTCTCAATGCGGTTGCGGGTGTATGTATGTCATATCTTTCATTTCTAATTGCTATTAGACATTTCTTGCGCATGTTCCAATCTTTAATTGGAAGTCTGTGGAACGCATGTCCTTTTGCACTTATGCACTGAGGGACAATACACCAAGGCATTTTCAGTCACAGCCCTAGATTACTTTTAGAAATTATTCCTGCTGAATCAGAGAGAATGCTACGATTTCAATATGATGAGGGAACTGAGGTTTGAGGGGCGTGGTGCGTTTGGGTAGCTGATAGCAGTACGGTGCGGCTGAAGGTACAATTTCGGAAACTTTTGACTGCAATATATATGCAATGCTTTCATAGCTAAATCATACATCGCCAAACTCAGAAGAACCTAATGAGGATGATAATGAGGATGGTCATATCATATCATTTAGTCATATCAGACTTTTATCTATATCAGTGAATCTGATCAATTTCAAACCTTCCAGTATACAGTTCAGAACTGCAGCTGTAATTAACCACCACTTATGTAGATCAGTGTGTCTGGAGATAAGGGAACCGGGAGGCGCAGTTCTAGTGCGGTAAGCTCCAAGACTCACATTAAACATATAAAATCGATATAAAAGTTCAAAAAATAAAACCAGTTAACTATTGCTCCATAACCGGCTAATTCAGAGTCCAGAATCTTCAAGAAAATAAGTGGAGTAAATAAGTTTAATTAATAAAGTAAATTAAGCAGAATGTAGCTACTTTTTTTCCCTCAGTGACTACTGGATGGCCAACGTGGTATCACCCGTACTCGTCACATAGTGACGCTTGGGCAGAAGCCTCGGCATCTCTCCTCTGATGGCAAAGATAGCCATTTGCGTCGAATATTGACGGTTGTGGCCACATAACTTTTTTTGTTGGTTGTGGCACTTCAATATTATGCTTTTTTTTTCTTCATCCGGAACGCGCTTTTTTCATTACACCCACCAACTTCGGTAAGTAACGTTGTGGCTAATGTTAGCTAACGGATAAATTATGTTATTATAACTACAGTTCGGGCATGAGCCCAAGTTACCTGAACTCATGCGATACATGACTGGGTAATTATATATGCCTAGTTACATTATCACTGAATTAGCTACGCAGTTTGGTGTTTATATGTGCAAAGTTTAATCTGTTTCGTTTTTTTAAATTAATTAACATTAGGCCATCTACTGCGAACAATAGATTAGTCTCTTCTGTGTGAAGTTGCATGGCTATATCGGTTTTTACTGGCACATCGTTTTTGTCGGATGTTCTCCTCGTCCACATGTATGCCTTTTCTCTGTATTTTCTCAGGCGATTCAGCCATTTTGTACCGATCATATCTCCACCGTTACAAAAAGTTTAATTGTAGACTATTGGTACATTAGTCTACCCATGTGGTGTTTCCCATCGATTTTGTTTACGTGCGCACCGCCCAACCGTGATTGGTCAGGCTAATCAGCTTCCGTAAGCTTCCGTATTTTGGCACCAAAAGTATGCGCTTCGACCGGGAGAACAAGTCTATTAAGAAACGGTCTTGTAGAGCGTGTCACAGCTAAGATAGCATTCCTTCGGAAGAGCGAAAAGCTGAAAAGATTGCAGTATGTGAAAGACGATATAAGCAAAGGGGTGACAACCAGTAGCAGACAGTCTTATGGAGCGATGAGTCCAAATTTTTTATTTTTGGTTTACAAAAACCAGCCGTTATGTCAGAAGAAGAGTTTGCGGGAAGTACACTGATACCTGTCTGCAACCTTCTGTGGAGCACAGTGGAGCGGCTCTGTCATGGTCTGGAGGAGCTTGAATCTCAGTCCCGCCCCCCCGTATGGGACTACAGGGACTCATAACCCCCGCTCTTACCGCAGTCTTATCCATTTCATCCATGTCACACCAGGCTGTTACTGGGTCAAATCCCAACTCTTGAGACCAGTAACAATAAAAAAGACCCATCACAAATCGCCAACGACAGATGCACTGTAAAAGAAGAAATTTAACATAAAAACAGCTGAGAATACTCAAAAAAACTTTACTTCACTAAACTTTTTAATTTTGAGCTTAATTTACATTTGCCTACTCGTGAGTTCAGGAAACTTTTAATGGAAAATCTTAACACACTATTTAAAGTTTTTCTGACAATGAAATTTACGTTTTTTGAAAAACGACTAGTGAATGTTAGTTGGCATGACGTGAAAATGTAAATTAAGCTCTAAAAATGTAGTGAAGTAAGTTGCCTTTAAGTTGAAATGACTGTGTGCTGTTTTTTTTGTCAGTGTTCTGTTTTATATGTGTAATGACTTGATAACTGTGCTCATCTTTTCCCTTTTGAATTCATGTTCGAATAATAAACATGTCAGTGCAAGAAAATAATGCGATCGCAAAATAAAATTGGCGCGGGATCGACTGACAATCAAGCACAAAATGGGACGTAAAAAAAAAAGTGTTACTGTCCAATCAAATCATGGGGGTGGGACAATAAGCAGCTAAGTGTGACAATGCTTTGCTACTCAAATCATTCATATTCATATTTTCATCTTTTTCAGCTCATTATCCCCCCACACACACACACAGTTTACATAATGACAATGCGGTTTTTAACTGTCACATAAGGGAAAAGAGATAGAAGAAGACGCAAAACACTCTTTTTCTTTTTTTAAATGTAAATGTCTCCCGCTGTTGAGGCAGATGTGCTGTAGTGTTTGGCTTTTGAGTCGGTGAATGAGCGAGCTTGAGTACAGCAGACTGCGAATGAGACCAATAAATCAAATTATACCGTCTGCGAAATCAGCCGCAAAGAAAGAGTATTCAAAAACAAAACGTGTAGACGATTCGCACTCCTCCTAGAAAAAATGCCTGCGGCAGTCAATTTGCCCAGCGTCTCGGTCAAAAGAGTTTGTTTTAGGCGACGTTCACAGGCGATGTTCCCGAAATGAAACAGTGTGACAAAAAAGAAAAAGAAAAATAGGGATACGAAGCCAAGGCACCAGACAACGGGACACAAGAATGCCTTCTTTCTCTACGTGCCTCTTTTCAGAATGAGGGCCGAATGAAACATTACGCGCACCAGACAGAGACGCTAGGTTTTGTTCCTCAGGGGATTTGAAACCATGACTAGAACCGGGTTTGGGTTATCCAGCGGTTCAAGTAGAACTGGATAGACACGGTTCTGCCCCCCCCCCGCTCCCCCTCCTGGATAACAAGAAGGCCTACTGAAATTAGCTCATGATTTTTATCCTGAAAGCACAGGGTCTTGATTTTTTTTTTTTAAATGTCCCTTCTCTGGTGCAAAGCTAATCCCTTGCTGGCTAATGTCTCCCACCTCTGAGATTAAATGATGGACCTCAAAGCAAAGCTAATCCCTTGCTGGCTAATGTCTCCCACCTCTGAGATTAAATGATTGACCCCAAAGCAAAGCTAATCCCTTGCTGGCTAATGTCTCCCACCTCTGAGATTAAATGATGGACCTCAAAGCAAAGCTAATCCCTTGCTGGCTAATGTCTCCCACCTCTGAGATTAAATGATGGACCTCAAAGCAAAGCTAATCCCTTGCTGGCTAATGTCTCCCACCTCTGAGATTAAATGATGGACCTCAAAGCAAAGGTAATCCCTTGCTGGCTAATGTCTCCCACCTCTGAGATTAAATGATTGACCCCAAAGCAAAGCTAATCCCTTGCTGGCTAATGTCTCCCACCTCTGAGATTAAATGATTGACCCCAAAGCAAAGCTAATCCCTTGCTGGCTAATGTCTCCCACCGCTGAGATTAAATGATGGACCTCAAAGCAAAGCTAATCCCTTGCTGGCTAATGTCTCCCACCTCTGAGATTAAATGATTGACCCCAAAGCAAAGCTAATCCCTTGCTGGCTAATGTCTCCCACCGCTGAGATTAAATGATGGACCCCAAAGCAAAGCTAATCCCTTGCTGGCTAATGTCTCCCACCTCTGAGATTAAATGATGGACCTCAAAGCAAAGCTAATCCCTTGCTGGCTAATGTCTCCCACCTCTGAGATTAAATGATGGACCTCAAAGCAAAGCTAATCCCTTGCTGGCTAATGTCTCCCACCTCTGAGATTAAATGATTGACCCCAAAGCAAAGCTAATCCCTTGCTGGCTAATGTCTCCCACCGCTGAGATTAAATGATGGACCCCAAAGCAAAGCTAATCCCTTGCTGGCTAATGTCTCCCACCTCTGAGATTAAATGATGGACCTCAAAGCAAAGCTAATCCCTTGCTGGCTAATGTCTCCCACCTCTGAGATTAAATGATGGACCCCAAAGCAAAGCTAATCCCTTGCTGGCTAATGTCTCCCACCTCTGAGATTAAATGATGGACCTCAAAGCAAAGCTAATCCCTTGCTTGCTCATGTCTCCCACCTCTGAGATTAAATGATGGACCTCAAAGCAAAGCTAATCCCTTGCTGGCTAATGTCTCCCACCTCTGAGATTAAATGATGGACCTCAAAGCAAAGCTAATCCCTTGCTGGCTAATGTCTACCACCTCTGAGATTAAATGATTGACCTCAAAGCAAAGCTAATCCCTTGCTGGCTAATGTCTCCCACCTCTGAGATTAAATGATGGACCTCAAAGCAAAGCTAATCCCTTGCTGGCTAATGTCTACCACCTCTGAGATTAAATGATTGACCCCAAAGCAAAGCTAATCCCTTGCTGGCTAATGTCTCCCACCTCTGAGATTAAATGATTGACCTCAAAGCAAAGCTAATCCCTTGCTGGCTAATGTCTCCCACCTCTGAGATTAAATGATTGACCCCAAAGCAAAGCTAATCCCTTGCTGGCTAATGTCTCCCACCTCTGAGATTAAATGATTGACCCCAAAGCAAAGCTAATCCCTTGCTGGCTAATGTCTCCCACCGCTGAGATTAAATGATGGACCTCAAAGCAAAGCTAATCCCTTGCTGGCTAATGTCTCCCACCTCTGAGATTAAATGATTGACCCCAAAGCAAAGCTAATCCCTTGCTGGCTAATGTCTCCCACCGCTCAGATTAAATGATGGACCCCAAAGCAAAGCTAATCCCTTGCTGGCTAATGTCTCCCACCTCTGAGATTAAATGATGGACCTCAAAGCAAAGCTAATCCCTTGCTTGCTCATGTCTCCCACCTCTGAGATTAAATGATGGACCTCAAAGCAAAGCTAATCCCTTGCTGGCTAATGTCTCCCACCTCTGAGATTAAATGATGGACCTCAAAGCAAAGCTAATCCCTTGCTGGCTAATGTCTACCACCTCTGAGATTAAATGATGGACCTCAAAGCAAAGCTAATCCCTTGCTGGCTAATGTCTCCCACCTCTGAGATTAAATGATGGACCTCAAAGCAAAGCTAATCCCTTGCTGGCTAATGTCTACCACCTCTGAGATTAAATGATTGACCCCAAAGCAAAGCTAATCCCTTGCTGGCTAATGTCTCCCACCTCTGAGATTAAATGATGGACCTCAAAGCAAAGCTAATCCCTTGCTGGCTAATGTCTCCCACCGCTGAGATTAAATGATGGACCCCAAAGCAAAGCTAATCCCTTGCTGGCTAATGTCTCCCACCTCTGAGATTAAATGATGGACCTCAAAGCAAAGCTAATCCCTTGCTGGCTAATGTCTCCCACCTCTGAGATTAAATGATGGACCCCAAAGCAAAGCTAATCCCTTGCTGGCTAATGTCTCCCACCTCTGAGATTAAATGATGGACCTCAAAGCAAAGCTAATCCCTTGCTTGCTCATGTCTCCCACCTCTGAGATTAAATGATGGACCTCAAAGCAAAGCTAATCCCTTGCTGGCTAATGTCTCCCACCTCTGAGATTAAATGATGGACCTCAAAGCAAAGCTAATCCCTTGCTGGCTAATGTCTACCACCTCTGAGATTAAATGATTGACCTCAAAGCAAAGCTAATCCCTTGCTGGCTAATGTCTCCCACCTCTGAGATTAAATGATTGACCTCAAAGCAAAGCTAATCCCTTGCTGGCTAATGTCTACCACCTCTGAGATTAAATGATTGACCCCAAAGCAAAGCTAATCCCTTGCTGGCTAATGTCTCCCACCTCTGAGATTAAATGATTGACCTCAAAGCAAAGCTAATCCCTTGCTGGCTAATGTCTCCCACCTCTGAGATTAAATGATTGACCCCAAAGCAAAGCTAATCCCTTGCTGGCTAATGTCTCCCACCTCTGAGATTAAATGATTGACCCCAAAGCAAAGCTAATCCCTTGCTGGCTAATGTCTCCCACCGCTCAGATTAAATGATGGACCCCAAAGCAAAGCTAATCCCTTGCTGGCTAATGTCTCCCACCTCTGAGATTAAATGATGGACCTCAAAGCAAAGCTAATCCCTTGCTTGCTCATGTCTCCCACCTCTGAGATTAAATGATGGACCTCAAAGCAAAGCTAATCCCTTGCTGGCTAATGTCTCCCACCTCTGAGATTAAATGATGGACCTCAAAGCAAAGCTAATCCCTTGCTGGCTAATGTCTACCACCTCTGAGATTAAATGATTGACCCCAAAGCAAAGCTAATCCCTTGCTGGCTAATGTCTCCCACCTCTGAGATTAAATGATGGACCTCAAAGCAAAGCTAATCCCTTGCTGGCTAATGTCTCCCACCTCTGAGATTAAATGATGGACCTCAAAGCAAAGCTAATCCCTTGCTGGCTAATGTCTCCCACCTCTGAGATTAAATGATGGACCTCAAAGCAAAACTAATCCCTTGCTGTCTAATGTCTTCCACCTCTGAGATCAAATGATGGACCTCAAAGCAAAGCTAATCCCTTGCTTGCTCATGTCTCCCACCTCTGAGATTAAATGATGGACCTCAAAGCAAAGCTAATCCCTTGCTGACTAATGTCTCCCACCTCTGAGATTAAATGATGGACCCCAAATTACAGACGCCAAACTTGCCTATTACGGTTCTTGCTGTTTGTTTGGCTTGTGCATATTATTCTATTCCTAAAAAATTCCTGAAATTATTTTTAAAAATTGTTTAAAGAAAAATGATTACTTCTCAATGAAATGAAGCCAGCATGTTTGTCTTAACAAACCTTTTGACAAATGTGGCAGCTGGAGCTTGGCTAATTTATTGTTTGAGGAGCCATCGACCCAGGATCTGGGCTAGTCTGGTTTCTGGAAAATATACTGAGCACCCTTGAACTCGCTAGCAAGTGTCAGGAGCACTTTTCATAAATGAGACCAAACAGCCAATCAGGAGTAGAAATAAAAACCTGAATGGTTTCCCATATAGTTTGAGTTACCATCCCTTAATAAATATACAATATATGTATATATCCCCTATACATATACAGTATGTAGCCTACTGCAGTGCAGGTGACAGAGTGAGACTGCTGGGGACTGTAGTTTTCCGTTTTGCTGGCACAAATCCCCCCGCAACATGCTTACCGTTTCTTCACGGCAACACTCTGTGGAATTTCTTGTGGAAATGGAATCGTTCATTCCCAAGTCTTGATATTGATCAGAAACAACAAACGGATGTGTCATGCAGCGAATCTCAGGGAGAGTGACGTATGACAAAGCAAAAAGCGCTTAAATCAAATACTACAAAGGAATGTGGTTAACTAGCATTTGAAAGACCCGTTTCCCATTCATTTTTGTGTCATTACACACAGATCTATGCGTCAGATAATAACGAGAGGTTAAATGTAGCTGTCTGTTGTCTGTTTCCTTGATATCCCTTATATAGCCTACAGCAGTGTCACCTGCCTAATTGTTTATTATACATGTGTACTTTTGGGAGTTTTCTGCTTCTGAAAGCAGGCTAGCTATGTCTGTTAGCGCCATGGTGACAAGCATTCATGTCCCAGCCTCCTAGGCCCTCCCACCATCCTCCCCCACTTCCTGTCCCAGCCTCCTAGCCCCTCCCACCATCCTCCCCCACTTCCTGTCTCAGCTTCTTAGCCCCTCCCACCATCCTCCCCCACTTCCTGTCCCAGCCTCCTAGCCCCTCCCACCATCCTCCCCCACTTCCTGTCTCAGCTTCCTAGCCCCTCCTCACACTGCTCCTCTCTGTTTCTCCCCTCGCCCACAGGCCTGGCTGACAGAGATCCATGACTACGCCCAGCAGGAAGTAGTGCTCATGCTCCTGGGCAACAAGGTGAGGCTGGCAGCCTATAAGCGAATAGGAAGGAGAGATTGATGGATGGCATGAATACAGTTATCTACGCTGAGGCAAAAACAAGAGCCTGATAGATTGGCGAGTGAACAGCCGTGGACAGGTGATAATTGTGAGATTGAGAGACGGCCCGAAGCGCTGTGCGGTGCGTCATTAAAATTCTTCCCCAGAATCTTTAACTCATTAATATTCACACCTGCCCTGAACCTCCATTTAAAGTCACCTTCCAGAACGTTTCGTTTTAGCCAGTGACGAAAACAGGAGAATGCAGGTAAATATCAGACAGGTGGGACATGAGGGATGATATTTGAGAAGATTGAGATGAGAAGCTTAGGCAGTGTGTGTGCTGGATCTGGAGCTGGATAGATTATGCACTGATCCAGTGAGACAGCTGACATGAATCCTCCATGTTGGCTTGCATATTGACTTATAATACAGTAAGTGCATACAGTAAATATATTGAACTATTTTGTTATTTTCTATTGTAAACCAAATATAAATAACATATTAAACTGCTGATCTTGCATAAAAAAATTAATTGAGAGGTTTAGAGTGCTGGATAGTGTTCTGGTCAATTCTGGGTTTAGTTCAGAGGTGAGTGCTGGGTTTAGTGCAGGGGCTCTGGTTAGTTCTGGGATTAGTTCAGAGGTGAGTGCTGGGTTTAGTGCAGGGGCTCTCGTTAGTTCTGGGATTAGTTCAGAGGTGAGTGCTGGGTTTAGTGCAGGGGCTCTGGTCAGTTCTGGGATTAGTTCAGAGGTGAGTGCTGGGTTTAGTGCAGGGGCTCTGGTCAGTTCTGGGATTAGTTCAGAGGTGAGTGCTGGGTTTAGTGCAGGGGCTCTGGTCAGTTCTGGGATTAGTTCAGAGGTGAGTGCTGGTTTTAGTGTTATTTCCGATGTCTTTCAGGCTGATTCCACACATGAGAGAGTGGTGAAGCGAGAGGAGGGGGAGAAACTGGCCAAGGTGAGTTTGTGAAATACACACACATGCACACACACACACATGCACACACACACACACACACACACGCATATGTATGAGGGGCCGTTTAGGCCATAATTCATACTCACTCTCACATACATATATACTCTCTCTCACATACATATATACTCTCTCACACATACATATATACTCTCTCTCACATACATACATACTCTCTCACACATACATATATACTCTCTCACACATACATATATACTCACTCTCACATACATATATACTCTCTCTCACATACATACATACTCTCTCACACATACATACATACTCTCTCACACATACATATATACTCTCACACATACATATTCTCACTCTCACATACATATATTATCACTTCCACATATATATATTTATGTATGTATGAAATAAAAAGTATAGTGGAAACGGAAGGCACTTACATGAAAAGGAAGTCACTTACATGAAATGGAAAGATTGTGATTGGCTCAGAACTGGCTGGTACCATAGATATAAACAACTACTAGATTCATAATTTGCCCTGTTAAGTTACGTCTGCACTGCTACCATAATATGCCATACAGACTCTTGTCCAGTTCCCACGCACCATGGAGAGGGAAGACCAGAGACATGTATTACAACAGGAAATCGGAGTAGTCCATAATATACTATCGCTGCCTAAAACAGGCAGTGTATTGTCCTCATCTCTTGAGGCCAGGTCAGTGCTGTATCATTCTGCGCCTTCTCACAGCGAGATGAGAGCGCTAGCATTAACGCTAGTGTAGCTACCTCAAGAATCCTCAGCAGGCCAGCTTGGACTTGCTCGGAGACAGTCTGCAGTCCTGCACGATATAACACTCCACAACACTTTGACACCTGACTCTCGGTCGAGGAAAAGGTATCAACTAACGTTAGCTTGCTACCAAGTTTAATCACTGTGTAAACAGACAAATGAACCGTTATCATTTCGTAATCACGTAGTAATGCTAAAAGATAATCACACCACTTGCTAACGTTAGCTAACTAACTAACAAAAGAAAAACGGCCTTGGCTACTTAGACTTGCATTAAACAAGCTAACGTTCGAAAGTGATGTGATTATTTTTTAGCATTAGCTAGTACATGATTACCAAATTATAACGGTTCACTTGTCTGTTTGCGCAGTGAATGAACTCAGTAGTAAGCTAACGTTAGTTGTTACCTTTTCCTCTGCCGAGAGTCCCAGGTGCCAAAGTGTTGTCGAGTGTCTGTGGACATTAGCCTACACTCACTGGAGTGAACATTGCCGTCTAAATAGTGCTCTCATCTCGCTGTAAGCTGTGTTGTGAGTAGGCTAGACTACAGGGCTGATGCTGGCCTCTCAAGAAGCACTGACTGTTTCAGGTGACGATAATATAAGATTTATGGATTACTCCGATTGCCGGTTGGAGGCTAATAACTTTACTGGTCTGCTCCCTCCATGGTGCACGGACGCTGGACAACAGCCTACCAGCCATGGATATAAAAACGTAGATCTATGGCATCAGCCGCTGTGTAACGTTTCAGCGATACTAATATTGAAAAACTATGTAGGCTATGTAAAAAGAAACAATCATTCATTACTTTTTTTTAGTTGTGTGAAAGTGTCCACATTCTGGAATGAGTTAAATAGCCTGGCCACCGTCGGGCGGTCAAGATTCACGTAAACAAACGGTAGTGTATTGACAGATGCAGACTTCCTCCGATAAAATGGACTGTAACTCGCTTAATTCTCAACTAATTTGAAACATTTTATAAACGTGATAAATGTATGCATAACACATGTTAACCTGAATTCCAAATTTCTCACAACATATACGTATTTGTAAAACGCCCTTTGAACTATTATGCTAAAGTTGTCAAAATGTTGTCAGAGCTAAGGATGATTGTATTGTTTAAAGCTGCTAGAAAGCAGTAGAGGGTGGTTCTTAATTATTAGCTTGGTAGCTTTGATTATTATAACCGTATTAGGCCAGCTGCAAATCTTGGATGTAGTTTGAATCACAAATGGAGAGCGATTTTCCAGCTTGGAAGCAAAGTGGTGGAAGTCAGATCGCCCAGCTAACAAGGCGTCGTATGACATGGGTATCGGCTGGAAGACGTACAAAATATTACATTTCCACGAAGGTGTGCTCACGGCATATACATAATATGACAATGAGCATAGTAGATTCTAATGTAAAACCACAAGTGTGCCTAGAGTGTAATGCTGTGTAAAATGCAATAAACGATGTACAATTAATACAATCCTGAATGTCTTTATTTAGCAAAAAAGAAATGACTTGCATGAAATGTACAAATGGATAATATAATTTGTTTTGGGAAGTAGACATTGAATCAATGTTGAATTGATTAAGAGCTGAAAACGCCCAAAAACTTGAACAAATAAGTGCTTCAATAGGCACAACATAGAACATACGTGGTCAGTCTTTCTT
Source organism: Ilyophis sp. 1 JC-2022 (assembly GCA_022702515.1). Classification (NCBI taxonomy): domain Eukaryota; kingdom Metazoa; phylum Chordata; class Actinopteri; order Anguilliformes; family Synaphobranchidae; genus Ilyophis; species Ilyophis sp. 1 JC-2022. The sequence continues at coordinate 68,138,311 of CM040405.1, read as the reverse complement.
TAAGGCTTGACATCGGTTACAGTTCTGTTCCACTGTTGTTTGCATTTGTGACAAAACCAGCGGCCATTTGCAGCAGGTGCATGAGTCCAACACAACCAAGGTGGTTACACTTTAACATAACATAACATAAGGTATCACCTTAACATAACAGCTAACGTTACCGTTAATGTTTATAGTTTGCGTGTCTGCAAAGATGGCAGATAATACCCACAACACAAGGCTGTTTATACGCAGATCGTGGCCGTGCAGATTTGAATAGGGCAACTGAGGATCTGTTTGTAATAGGTATATCTATGGTACCAGCCAGCTTCTGAGCCAATCACAATCTTTCCATTTCATGTAAGTGACTTCCTTTTCATGTAAGTGCCTTCCGTTTCCACTATACTTTTTATTTCATACATACATAAATATATGTATGTATGTGGAAGTGATAATATATGTATGTGAGAGTGAGAATATGTATGTGTGAGAGTATATATGTATGTGAGAGAGAGTATATATGTATGTGTGAGAGAGTATGTATGTGTGTGTGAGAGAGTATGTATGTATGTGAGAGAGAGTATATATGTATGTGAGAGAGAGTATATATGTATGTGAGAGAGAGTATATATGTATGTGAGAGAGAGTATATATGTATGTGAGAGAGAGTATATATGTATGTGTGAGAGAGTATGTATGTGTGTGTGAGAGAGTATGTATGTATGTGAGAGAGAGTATATATGTATGTGAGAGAGAGTATATATGTATGTGTGAGAAAGTATGTATGTATGTGAGAGTGAGAATATGTATGTGTGAGAGTATGTATGTATGTGTGAGAGAGTATATATGTATGTGAGAGAGAGTATATATGTATGTGAGAGTATGAATTATGGCCTAAACGGCCCCTCATACATATGCACGCACACACACACATATACATGCACACACACACATATACATGCACACACACACACGCTCAAACACACGCACACACACACACACACACACACACACACAGAGACACACACACATACACACGTACACACACGCTAATGTACACTCATACACAGTTTTTCCTTCCTCTCACTCAGCACTAGGGCTGTCTCTTTTTCGTTTGATAATTAATCAACTTGTCCGAATCTCAACTAAAAACGTCTAATATGTAATGAAGTTTGAATTTGTAATCCTTTTGCCTAAGCAAAATAAGGAGCCCAGTTGCACTTTGCGGTCAGCCGTGTGACATTCTGAGACTGATCAACAACAGGCCACGTTATTATTTATTTATTATTATTTTGTCTGGAGGGGAAGCCTAATTAAATTATTTGTGTGGGTCATGCTATCCACATAGCCTGTAGGCTATACATTCAAAAAGGAGGAGCCAAGAAAAATTCAAAGACGTATCTCCCCTCCATAGGAGATCAGTCAGGTCAGTTTAGTTTAAGTAAGCTGTGCCATTGTTGTGAATTAATGATGGACTCATGCGTTATCATTTTTCTTTAGTTTGAGCAACGGTTGATCTACCAAGTAATTTCATTTCTGCATTGTTATGATCTTTCCTGGTTATGATCTTCTTAAACCTCAAGATACTGTTGTCATCATTTCTTAGCCTTGCACGTTTAAGCTATTTAGCTACACGTTTAATGGGAAATGAAAACTGGGCTATAATATTTATTCATTTAGGCATTTTGATGGCAGAACATTTGAACATATTTTTCTATTATTAACTCAGTTACAGCCCTGCTCAGTACATACTATTATTAACTCAGTTACAGCCCTGCTCAGTACATACTATTATTAACTCAGTAACAGCCCTGCTCAGTACATACTATTATTAACTCAGTTACAGCCCTGCTCAGTACATACTATTATTAACTCAGTTACAGCCCTGCTCAGTACATACTATTATTAACTCAGTTACAGCCCTGCTCAGTACATACTATTATTAACTCAGTTACAGCCCTGCTCAGTACATACTATTATTAACTCAGTTACAGCCCTGCTCAGTACATACTATTATTAACTCAGTTACAGCCCTGCTCAGTACATACTATTATTAACTCAGTTACAGCCCTGCTCGGTACATACTATTATTAACTCAGTTACAGCCCTGCTCAGTACATACTATTATTAACTCAGTAACAGCCCTGCTCAGTACATAACATTGTTATATTACATTACTGGCATTTATTTAGCAGATGCTCTTAGCCAGACCGACTGACACAGCTTTTTGCATTATTACATAGTATCCATTTATACCGCTGGATATATACTGAAGCAGTTCAGGTGAAGGATCTTGCTCAAGGGTACAATGGCAGTGTCCTACCTGGGAATCAAACATTTAACCTTTCAGCTACAAGACCAGTTCCTTAACCATTATACTGCGTTGCCACCCCCTAATTAACATGGCTGTGAATACAGGTGGAATAAGAGAGTTTATGAACAGGACGCCACGTTGTTCCAGTTTAAAAACATGGAGCCGAAACAAAAGTAACGTAGTGGGTCTAATCAATCAGGTGCCGGCTGTTTTTGTTGTGGGCGACAACAATTAGCCATATGACATAGAGGTACCTCCAAAAAGGTACTCTGACATCATGATTTGGGCGGGGGCAGTGTGGGGAGCAGAAAGGAAATTTCAACCATTAGGGGCAGCACAAAGACGCTTTTCTACCAGTTTCTCCCTATTTATGTTATTATTTCAGAATTGTTGAAATAACGAATGCATAAATAAGTTTCATTATAAGGTAGTCATACAAACAAGTTTATGTGATAAAAAAGTGATAATATATTATTATAATAATAATATATCAGTGTGTACTGTTCTCGAGCACTATAATAATAACATATCAGTGTGTTAAAGAATAGAATACCTTTAACACACTGAACACACTAAAGAATACCTTAAAAAGTAACAATAATAAATAACATATAAATGCATTCACTGGTACAGTACAAACATCCTTATGAATGGTTCATAAGCATTTGAACAGCACAGCAAAAATTCTAGTGTAAATCTAGTACTAGTGTAAATCTAGTACTAGTACTAGTACTAAATCTAGTACTCTACCATTTTTTCTGTGAGGAATTGTGAAATCAACTTGACATAATCATGTAATCTGTTACGCCTTCTCATAATATGTTACGTCTTCTCATAATATGTAATGGCCCTGTCACACTATTGTGTATGAGAGAAACGTATGAGTTGCGTATGTAAATTCATAAAATAATTTTCATACACACAAAAAGCCCTTGAAAATAGCGTATGGCCAGCGTATGGCTAGCGTATGCCTAGTGTATGCTTAGCGTATAAACCATACGTCCGAATACGCACCAAATTTTTAAGCATGCTTAAAAAACTTTTTGTGCCTCGCCGTATGCCAGCGTATGCCACCGTATGCGACCATGCTTGAAACGTATACAACCTATGCCTAACGTACCCCTAGCGTATGTCAGCGTATATCAGCATATGAGTGATATTTTTCATACGCTGGCATACGCTAGTATGATACGCAATAGTGTGACAGGGCCATTACGTCTTCACATAATCTGTTACGTCACATTTGAGAATATCTTTTAAATTTAAAAAACTTTAAACTGATTGCATATTAATGCCAAAATGACATTGAACCTGTCAATACGTTGGCTCTTAACTGTAATTTTGTATTTTGTAAGAGTATATTTACAATGACTGACAGTCTGAACATTTCTTTCCGCCTGTCCTCTCTACCATTGTTAACACAGTGAGATTTTACCAAACAGGTGTTACGTCATCCTCCTTTACATTACATTTACATTACAGTATGTTTCATTCATTTGACAGGCGCACTTATCCAGAATCACTTACAATATAAGAGCAACATAAGAGTATTCGACTCATTAATACTGGTTAACAACATTCACAGAGTAAAAAGGTTAACAACAGTTAAGCGCTAGCTCATGTTATTCTAACTATTCTAACCAAGAGCCAAGAATAATAAATACGCACAGACTACACCCATAACAGGACCTGTGACCAGAAACATTCATCATAAAAATATCATAACCCAAAAACCCAAAAAAGCTAAATTAATACAAGAGGTGGGATGATTAGCGGGTGGGGGCATGTCTGAACGGGTGGATCTTAAGTGTGCCTTGTAAGATGACCATTGATTCCTCACATAGCACTGCATTTGCTTGGTATTTTAAACATTACAAAATATTAACAAAGTGAGTCTTCGGTCTGCCTTGTAAGATGGCGATCGATTCCTCACATAGCACTGCATTTGCTTAGTATTTTAAACATTACGAAGTGTTAACAAAGTGAGTCTTCAGTCTGCCTTGTAAGATGGCGATCGATTCCTCACATAGCACTGCATTTGCTTAGTATTTTAAACATTACGAAGTGTTAACAAAGTGAGTCTTCAGTCTGCCTTGTAAGATGGCGATCGATTCCTCACATAGCACTGCATTTGCTTCGTGTTAAAAACATTATGACGTGATAAGGGGAGGTACGACAGGTGAATAAGGGGGAAAAAATTTCTTTCCTGCAATCAAAAGGAAGCTTCATATTTTGAACATGGACACAAATGCAAAAATATTTTGTATTATGGCTTTTTTTATTTTCTCTGAATATATGCAAATTAGCTATGAACAGTGGATTAAGTCAGTTCATTTCAATGTGATGAATAACTCAATAGCTGGAAATTTACAGAGGGGTTTTTAAAAATGTTGTTTTCTTGGTGAATTATGTATAAAAAATCATTATGTACAGTATATGCTGAAAAATTCAGATTTTTTTGCTATATTTTCACACAAAATAGAGTTATACGCACTTTAAGAAGGCTTGAGGAATGTGTGTGTTTCTGTGGCAGGAGTTTGGAGTGCCCTTCATGGAGACCAGCGCAAAGTCTGGGCTCAACGTGGACCTGGCTTTCACCGCCGTCGCAAAGTGAGTTGATGGGGTGCATGAGTACAAGACTGGGGTGCAAGACTGGGGTGCATGAAAGAAAGTAATCTTTTACTGATCCATGGCAAATGATCCCCGTCCCTATCCCCAGCGTGAGCCAGGCATACTGACTCCCGTCCAGGGGCCACATGTTTAAAAATAATGCGTAAAAGAACGCTCAGGAAGAAAGTCAGAAATCTACTTACGAAAAGTTTTGCATTTTCTGCCTATCGGTCAGAGTGTCTCCATATCACACGGACTCCAAACATTGTGTATGTACGGTGTCCAGCGTGTGCATATTTCTGCTCAGCTCTGTTTATACATGTGGCCCCAGGAGTGCATTGACCTCCGACACAAATGTTTAAAAATATTTTTCAATAAAGGTTCCTACATTATAAATACAACATTGAACAACTCATATCCAAACTCTCACTCTCTCTCCCCCCTCTCTTTCTCTCTCTCTCCCTCTCTCTCCCCCCCTCTCTGTCCCATCTCTCTCTCTCTCCCCCCTCCCTCTCTCTCCCCCCTCTCCCCTTTCTCTCTCTCCCTCTCTCTCCCCCCCTCTCTGTCCCATCTCTCTCTCTCTCTCTCCCCCTCCCCCCCTCTCTCTCTCCCCCCCTCTCTCTCTCCCCTCCCCCCCTCTCTCTCTCTCCCCTCCCCCCTCTCTCTCTCTCTCCCCTCCCTTTCTCTCTCCTCCCTCTCCCCCCCCTCTCTCTGTCAGAGAGCTGAAGCACAGGTCCATGAAGGAGCCGAGTGAACCAAAGTTTCAGCTTCATGAGTACGTCAACAAGGAGATGACCAAGACCACCGGCTGCTGCGGATCCTAAACCACCAAGCGTGTGTGTGTGTGTGTGTGTGTGTGTGTGTGTGTTTGCATCTCTTTGTGTGTGTGTGCGCATGTGCATGTACATGTGTAGGTCTCTGTGTGTGTGTGTGTGTGTGTGTGTGCGTGTACGTGCACGTGCACGTGCATACATTCTTTTGTGGGAGAGGTCCATCTTAAAGTTTGTTTAAATAACTGGGGAGGACTAAGGATGCTGGAGTTTGATTTTCAGCTGTAATATTAACTACCAGAGTCATCCTAATGATTTCTTACCCTCATTAAAGTTTTGTGGCGAGTATGTTCACTTCAATTTTCTGGTGCTGAGTGTGAATTCTAATCTGTATAAGGAAAACAGCAAGGTGTGTGTGTGTGTGTGTGTGTGTGTGTGTGTGTGTGTATGTGCGCTTGTGTGCGCATGTGCGTGTGCATGTCTGCGTGTGTGTGTCTGTGTGTGTGTGTGTGCGTGTTCATGTCTGCGTGTGTGTGTTTGTGTGTGTGTGTATGTATGTGTGTGTGTGTGTGTGTGTGTTCATGCATGCGTATGGACATGTGAAATATAAAGCGAGAGAGGCAGAGAAATATCTACTGTAGGTTCCGTCTTATGTGTCAAATTTGGAGTTTTGTATTTAAATATTGATGCTGCTGTGGCTCTGGGCCTTGCCAGCAGGGGCAGTGTGGAGCTTTGAATGTAGGCTTGTCATTGCTATGTTGCGTTAGCCTGATGTGTGTCTGGTCTGGTGTGTGCTTGTGTTCTGCAGCTTCTCTTGTCACATGAACAACACTATAAAAAATAAATAAATAAAAGTTGAGTGCTCAAAGTTTCAACGCAACTTACTTCACTACATTTTTTGTGTTTTGAGCTTAACTTTTTTTTTTAGTTTTTAAATTATACCAACGAACATTCATTTTTCAAAAACACTTACATTTCATTGTAAGAAAAACAACAAAAAAAAGTTTTTCTAACAATTAAATTTAAGTTTTCTGAAAAACAACTAATGAATGTTAGTTGGCATAATTAACTTGATTGAAAATCTAAATTGAAATTTTGAATATTCTCAACTTTATTTTTAACAGTGAAACATCACTTCCCCAAACTGACCTGCCTCCTTTTACATCTGTGAGTGTACTGCAGAGCTTCACTGCAGCAAATACCCCACCTATACACACTAATACCCCCACAAATACCCCACCTATACACACTAATACCCCAGCAAATACCGCACCTATACATACTAATACCCCAGCAAATATCCCACCTATACACACTAATACCCCAGCAAATACAGCACCTATACATACTAATACCCCAGCAAATATCACACCTATACACACTAATACCCTGGCAAATACCCCACCTATACACACTAATGCCCCAGCAAATACCCCACCTATACACACTAATGCCCCAGCAAATACCAACCTATACACACTAATACCCCAGCAAATACCCCACCTATACACACTAATGCCCCAGCAAATACCCCACCTATATACACTAATACCCAGCAAATACCCCACCTATACACACTAATACCCAGCAAATACGCCACCTATATACACTAATGCCCCAGCAAATACCCCACCTATACACACTAATGCCCCAGCAAATACCCCACCTATACACACTGATACCCCAGCAAATACCCACCTATACACACTAATACCCCAGCAAATATCCCACCTATACACACTAATGCCCCAGCAAATACCCACCTATACACACTAATACCCCAGCAAATACCCCACCTATACACACTAATACCCAGCAAATACCCCACCTATACACACTAATGCCCCAGCAAATACCCACCTATACACACTAATACCCCAGCAAATACCCCACCTATACACACTAATGCCCCAGCAAATACCCCACCTATATACACTAATACCCAGCAAATACCCCACCTATACACACTAATACCCAGCAAATACCCACCTATACACACAAATACCCCACCTATACACACTAATGCCCCAGCAAATACCCCACCTATATACACTAATACCCAGCAAATACCCCACATAAACACACTAATACCCCACCTATACACACTAATACCCAGAAAATACCCCACATAAACACACTGATACCCAAGCAAATACCCCACCTATACACACTAATACCCCAGCAAATACCCCACCTATACACACTGATACCCCAGCAAATACCCCACATAAACACACTAATACCCCAGCAAATACCCCACATAAACAAGCAAACACCCCACAGTCAAATATCCCACACCAATATTCCACACAGTTTACCCTCACGCTTACCCCCAGGTTAAGACCTGACACAAATACCCCAGCTAGATACCCCAGGACCAAATAGCCCTCAGAAGTATGCTGTGCAAACATCTCAGCAATTTGTCCCTCTACAAATGCCCCATGACGTAAACACTACCACTGCATACTGTAAATACCCTGGTTTCAGTTGCCCTGCATAGAGCCATTACTCATACTGTAAATACACAAGTACTCAAAAAAAACCTGTTTGTACCTATAAGTACCCATATGTACTGATAAATACCCTCAAATACCCCCGTATGATTTTTTAAAAAGAATATTTGTTCTTTAACTCTTTTTTTCCTGTTGTCGTGGCTTCTGTGTAGTTAGTATCCAGTGTACATCACCATAATGTGAAAGGAATTTTGTGCAATATATTTATATGTGTATGTGTATGTATATTGTATCACCTGTTCAGCGAATCAGAAATGCCCATCGTTTATCAACGTGTCAGTGTATGCCGTGTGGAGGTATGTCGGACCATGCTTAATGTGGAACCCCCGGAATGTAAGGATCAGTCATCTCTGAGTGATCACACAGCCGATCACAGACGCTCCATCAAACCACTTCGAGCAGCCAGGAGCGGCCACTGACGTCATCGCAGTTCGACCGCACTGGTTGGGTTGGAGGTGACTGGCTGTCAATGACTGCGTGCTCTACCTGAGCAGGCAAGGGTCGATGCACACTCTTCACCCCCCTCTCCCTGGACGAGAAACTTATCATGCAAAACAAGAGGTGAAAAAACTGTATTTGTCAGTTTGTAGTTTGCATAACATGTAATGTAAATATGTCATTAACTCCTTAGACAAAAAAAACGTTTGCTGAGGAAGTAGAACTAGCAGCCTCGAATATAAATATTAAGTGCTTAATTAAAATCCATAGATTAATGCCCATTTAATGAAGTTAACACACTTTGTTTATTGTGAGATCTATAAATGTTGAAGAGAAGAAAAAAAATTAAAAACTAATGACCGATGAATGAAGGGAAATAAGTTTGACATTTTTCATTATTCATAGAGCTACAGTATTGTATTAGTCTTTGAAAATTAGTGTGTATTGCTTCTTTGTGAAAACTAATAATAGGTCTCATAATATGGGCAAGGTGCGTTAGCGTTAACTTGTCACTAAATGTCATGATCGGTGTTATTTTTAATCAATTTGAACGTCTGAACTGGGTATTGACCCAGAAGTTTTGTTTTTTTGACTCATGCTAAAACTAAGTGGTCCTTGGTGTTTGTCTAATTTAGTGTTATAGCAATGTTCTGTGACAAACATGTTCAGATTGTATGCCGTTTTATATGCATGAGTTACAATTTCTGCTATAAAAACCAACAAAACACTAATAATAATTCACTATATGATGCATTTAAATGGGTTGATAGACACAATGGTGTAGCCTACTTTTATCTTATTGTAATGTTATCAACATTTTTTATGTACCTACAATGAAATGAACGATAATAAAGCTTATGATGTACAATGGTGGTCGATTGTGTTTTTACAGAACGCACGCAGAATAGCCCACGTTATTTCTCCTTTTATATATTTTCTTGTACTGTAGAGAACACGGAAAGAAATTCACTGCCGCAGCCGAAGACAACATGCGGCACTTCTACACCATTAGCCTACTAGACATTTTCTTTGGCCACATTCTGACATTTCACTCTCACTGAATGGTGGTTGCTTCATCTCTGAAGACAAATTGTGCTTTTAGTGAACAAAACGAAAGTTTTTTTCTCTCAGATCGTTTTCTTCAGCGAGTAGGCTAGCTGGTTAATGCTACTGTCGCGAGAACATTCCGTGTTAGCTGGACAGGGCAGCGATTGGCTCAGAACAGTTTGGCACAATTTTTTTTTACATAGCCTAAATGTCTCCCTCTATAGACTGGAAGTAGGCTACATAGTGGTCAGTTGCATGGTCAGGAACGTTGTGCGCTTGTGTATTATCTTTTTATTTGGGCTATACTTCCCCCGGGTTTATGCCCCACCGGGATTCCTGAACTAAGCACTTTGCGCCCGGTCATGTTTTCGCCCTGGATAAAACTGTCTGTCCATTGCCTTCTATTTTATGGTGCATGCATTTTATATTTCTTCTGATTCAGTCTTAGGCTATGTGTGATCTCATGTTTTTACGATCTTCATTAAAAATAGTTTTTGTTCATTTTGATCACATACAGGGGGATGCAGTGTATGGTATATGCGAGTATACGCAGTATACACACTTCTCTCTTAGTGGGCATCGAGTATACTCACTTCTTAATCCCCACTGGTGCACGTGTCAATTAGTAGTCATTGATTTCCTAAATTAGAGTATACCCACTTCTCTAGAGTACACTCACTTATCCAGGCACTACTACACCACTGAGGGGAGGCATAGTGGTGCAGTGGCTTGCACTTTCGCCTCACAGCAAGAAGGTACCGTGTCTGAATCCTGGCCCGAGGGCTCTTCTGTGTGTGGAGTTTGCATGTTCTCCCCGTGTCCGCGTGGGTTTGCTCCCGCAGTCCAAAGACACGTAGGCTAGGCTAATTGGAGACTATAAGTATGAGTGCGTGAGTGAATGGTGTGTGTGCCCTGCGATGGATTAGTGACCTGTCCAGGGTGTATTCTAGCCTCTCGCCCAATGCATGCTGGGATATGCTAATCTAATGTTGCTGATTACATATTAATTAATGTCTCGCCGCGAACCACAATGTCACGTACATTGTACGCTGTGCATGCAACTACTTGTAATTGAAACGTAGCCTACAGGCTGTTTTGCATACTTCCGGGTAGGAGATGAGTGGAGGAAAAGAGGTGAGGAGTGAAGAATATTGGGACGCACCTCGGGTTAGATCATGGATGGATGGATCGCATACCTGTGTGTGCCCGTGCATGCCTGTATACTCGTAGCCTAATGCACAGCCCTTTTGACTTAATTGACACTGTAATACCATTGCCACTGTTTGTGTGTTGCTGCTGCCCCCATGTGGATGTATAAGGTAACAGAACGGAGCTACTGCGTTAATAAGCTGTTTACTCCATAATATGGCCTTCTAACACATACAGTATATCGTGGCCAAAAAAGAATACAAACCTAAGCCACTGCTGGACACAACCAGAGATATTATGCTTTCATCTTCCGGAAAAGTGCTTCAATAGGAACAAAAACGTGTGTCTGTGTTTTTCATGAATTTAGGCTCTGAGAACTTGTAATAGATGTCAGCGTATGTGTATGTACTGATGATTTTTAGGCTCTGAGAACTTGTAATAGATGTCAGCGTATGTGTAAGTACTGATCATTTTTGTTTTGGTTCTTGGTTAGCATAGTTCAGTGGTTCTTAATCTTGGTCCTGGGGACCCCTGTGAATGCTGGTTTGATTTGAGAACCACTGATAGTTAACCTGTTCTGTTTTGGTGATGTTATATCTCATGTTATATCCGACAGACGCATAACGCTGGTTCACTCCTGTACTTGAGCGCAGTACAATCTTTAGGACACGCTTGCACTCTGTGGCTGTAGCTGGTGCTTATACAAAATGGCAGATCAAGTTATCCATTTAAATAATTAAGAGCAGAAACGGATTGGCCCTTGTTGTGCACCCCTGTTGTGTCTTTCCTCGCTGCTCTGGAAATGTTGTTAGCCAGGTATGGCACTATTTATTAGGGTCACCGTATATTGGATTTTTTAAAATGAAAAAGAACAGGACCGGGGCGGACAGGTGTTATGAACATAATACTGGGCTATTTGTTTGTTTATATACGGTCTAGAAACAAGCAAAACCTAACCAACATTTTTAGGAGTTTAGAAATCCTAACTGGACAGATATTTTTGGTCCCAAAAATAAGAAATGTTTGGGAAAAAGGAAGGTCAGCCTACATTTGATTATAGTAATCAGATGAATGCGCTTGTGTTTGTCCTGCTTAAGTAAGGTGCTCTGGATAAGATCGATAAGATCGATAAGATACATATGAATTTCGACCACTGATCGGCCACAAACGGGGACTATCAGTGGTCAAAACATACACTTCACCGTTCACGTGGCTTGAGCAATAACCCTTATGAGAATCCTTTCAAATTCTTGTCTAAGCCCCTGATGAACTGGAGATGCCGTAGAAAAACTTGATAGCCCACAATTTTTAGGCATACTTCACAACAATGTGTCTGAGTTCTGCGGGTGATGAGGATGATGATGATGATGATGATGATGATTGATGACAGCACTTCACCCAGATGGAGTATCTCCACAGAATTAGCACGCTTTGGGCCATTTTGTTTGTTTTTTTGATAAACTGACCCTTCAATGCAATGGAGACATCTATATGCAGCACCAGAGCACAGGTTTAATGAAAAGACCAGAGCATATCATTTCCACGGCATGGCGCAGCTGTAAAATCAGATAACGTAGAAATTTATCATGATTTCAGAAAGCAATAAATGTAGCAGGGCTGCTTGTGCTTTATTATATCTGGAGATATTATGTGCAATCAGAAAGTCACTGACCTGAGAGCCAGTTATGCCCACAAATACCAAGCGCCTAATGTTTAATATTGAGAGCTGGCTCCCATGTGGTGCATAATCATTCTAATTGAATGCAGGAGACGGTGATAAAATGCTGTGGATGCTCCACACTGTAACAGAGCACCAGAAACTCCTGTCAACCTCCTTATTTCCGGTCATTAGGAAATATAGAGGACCGATGGATTGCATGTGCTGACCCTCTAGTTTGTTGACAGAATCTGTTATGGAATTTCTCTTTGGAGGTGTGTGTATGTGTGTGTGCGTGTGTGCATTTTTTTTTTTTTTTTTTTGTGCGTCATTGATTGAAGTTTACAGTAGAGCACCCTTGAAGCCAGACTGGCCAGTCAATAATAACATGAGCGACAAGATCTAGGGCATTACCTTCACGGGGGCCTTCTAGTGTTCAATCTGTGTTAAGACGAGGATGTCCAACCCTGTTCCTGGAGATCGACGGTCCTGTAGGCTTTCATTTCAACCCTAATTGCGCACACCTGATTCTACTAATTAGCAGCTCAACAAGAGCGCTAGCTGTTGAATGAGGTGCATTTGTTAGGGTTGGAGTGAAAACCTAAAGGATGGTAGATGTTGCAGGAACAGGCTTGGGGGCCACTGATATACACCTAGAGGATGGTAGATGTTGCAGGAACAGGCTTGGGGGCCACTGATATACACCTAGAGGATGGTAGATCTAGCAAGAACAGGCTTAGGGACCACAAATATACACCTAGAGGATGGTAGATCTAGCAGGAACAGGCTTGGGGGCCACTGATATACACCTAGAGGATGGTAGATGTGTTCAGGAACAGGCTTGTGGACCACAAATATACACCTAGAGCAGGGATGTCAAACTCATTCCATCGAGGGCCGAGTGTATGCAGGTTTTTGTTCCAACTGTGCCCTACACCAGCTGATTTCACTAATTAGCTCAGCTCTTCATCCAAGGAGGTGAACTAATTAGTGGAATCAGCAAGTTTTGGTTAGAACAAAAACTTGCATACACTCGGCCCTCGATGGAATGAGTTTGACACCGCTGACCTAGAGGATGGTAGATGTGTTCAGGAACAGGCTTGGGGGCCACTTGTTTCTCTGCCCTTTGCCTCGCCTCCGTTTCCACAGACACCTCTCTGTCGTTTGAAGAAAGTAACCACGGCATTTAATTTTTTATTTTTACCAATTGTTATTGGAGAGGTTAATTTTCTGGGCATTCAGCACATCTCGTCTTTGGCTCCATGGGTCCATTTCTTAGTCATTATCAATTGTGTACCTTTATTTGTGCACCAAATTACAGACGTGTAAAATCCAGGTTCAGAAAGTAAAAGTTCCCCCCTCCCCCCAGTATTTTGTTCCAATCACCTGGATTTGCTAATTAGCATAATTCTTCAGCCAGGAGGTACCTTGGACAGTTGGCTTTTGATGTTAACATTGGGCGCGTTAAGTAACTGAGCGCTCATTTTGAATCACTTAACGTTCTGCTCTACCTGAGAACTGAGCAACTGTCAACAACCGTCTGAGTACTGACAGCTCTGTCAGCAGAGCGCGCTCACATACATACAGGCCTACACACACTGACGCTGTATTTTTCAATGGAAATTTATCAAAGTAGCACCAAAATGATTGTGTGACAGTCAAATTTACTTGAACACATTGATTTTACCATTAAATCGCTATTTTATATTACGATGTGTATAATCGTCCATGTAGGCTACTTGGGTCCATACAAAGATTTTATAGTTTTGAGATATGCCAACTGCATGAATTTCACGTTTCACCTCTAGGGGCGACTATGAGCACTAAAACTGGGCTAAACAGAGTATAATGAATGGGGGTCAATGGAGGTTTTCCATAAAACCTACTGTATTCGAGATTTATTTTTTTAAATTTGTGAGTTGAAGCAAATTCACAGACAGCAGATAAGAAAATATGCTTTTCTACACACATAGATTAATGAAATCTTGAACAGTTTAGAAAAAATGACTTTTCTTCTCTGGTTATGCAAATGTTAACATGAATATTCATGACCACTTTGGACGTGAGACTAAAAAAAACAAGATGGACGGTCCCACAGCCAGCCGAAATTGTTCGGTACAGCACAAGAATGACAATTATGTGGGTGAACAAAGTACTAGCGGTACATCACCTTATATCTTACAGACAATCTGGTTTTAACAAGAATCTTCTAGAGAATATATGGTTTTACTGAGCAAGCGAGAGCTGCTGGCTAGTTGGCTACCGTTGACTGAGGAGCCGACGGTAATGAATATTCATGAACCGGCGAACTCATCAACATTGCGTAGCATCAATCCTAATGGCAATGTTTTGAAAGTGAGATCATAACACAACCATCGATTCCATGTCGACTTATTATGTATTAATTATAAGCATTAGGCCGTGTAACATTGCCAGTAATAATCCAATTCCGCGAAAATATTTGAAATCGACTGATGATAATTTTACAGCATTTATCCCCATTCACCTCCATGTATTTTTCCAGATTCTCCTCCGTTTAGCAGTGCCTCAGCACTGCCCCCTGCTGCTCAAATAATGCGTGTGGGTTATTTTCCTGACATCTGGAATCAAGAATTAATCACCCCTATATTTAAAGGTGGAGACAAATTGGACCCCAACAACTACCGAGGCATTTGTGTGAACAGTAATCTGGGGAAGGTTCTATGTAGCATAATAAACACAAGATTTCTGGACTTCCTTATCGAGCACAATGTCTTGAGTAAAAGTAAAATTGGATTTTTTCCTAAACACCGTACAACTGATCATATTTACCTGCACACACACACCCTACACACATCCCCCCCCACCCCCCCACCCCCCCCCCACACACACACACACACACACACACAAGTAGGAGGAGAAGAAGACAGCCTCCACGTGGCCTCCCCCGCAAGTAGCTAAAGAGTAGTTGCAAGGTTGCATGCCCTTTAAGCGAAACAAATGTCTTCACAACGTCCACCGACCACAGCCCCAGCGCTAGCGCTTCTCCAGCTCAACGTCGAAGGTCTCACCATTGCCAAGATCAACATCCTTGAGCAAATAGCCAGCAAAAACAATGTGACAGTGATCACCCTCCAGGAGACCCACCAGGAAAATAAGAACATCCTGAGGGTCCCTGGGTACACCTTGGCCGGCCACACCGCCAATAAACATCATGGCATTGCCACATTTGTCCGCAAAGACATGGCCTGGTCAGCTGCCGGACAATCTCCAGAGGATGCAGAGATAGAATGGATTACCACCAAAGTACAAGACACTACCATCGTCAATATCTACAAACCACCACCCAGCAGACTGATCCCATCGTCCCTGCCAGATGTCCCAGCCCCTGCCATGTATGCTGGTGACTTCAATAGCCACCATACAGACTGGGGTTACAGCAGCTCCAACGCTGATGGTGACGTCCTGGTAGACTGGGCCTCGACTGTAGATGCTATACTCCTATACGACCCAAAGGAGCCATGTACATTCTACTCTGCACGATGGAACAGCACCACCAATCCAGATCTGGCATTCACAAAATGGCATAACAACCAGTCACTCCCTGTAAGACGCATCCTGGACATGTTTCCCCGGTCACACCACCGACCGTCGCTCATCACCATTCCATCTTTGGTCCAGCCTGTGCAAGGGAGGGATGTCAAGAGGTGGAACTTCCGGAAGGCAAACTGGGCAGGCTTCACTAAACAAGTGAACAAGGCAGCTGCTGGTCTACCACACCCGTGTCCCAACAACCTGAACGATGCCTACGACTCGTACTGCAAAATGCTGCTGGCTGCCGCCAAAAACAACATCCCCCGAGGCGTGCGCAAAGCCTACGTTCCCTGCTGGGATGACGAATGTGAACAGCTACTTCGCTCCCATACAGAAGCGCAAACCAGCGAAGACAGGGACAAAGCAGCAGACGACCTTTTCTGCAGGTTAAACGAAAAACGAAGGCAACGATGGACTGAGACAGTGGAGTCAATTGACTTTACACACTCCAGTCGACGGGGGTGGCAGACTCTGAACAAGCTGACTGGAAGGTCAACAACCCCTGCACAGTGCCCCATAACGGCAAACTCCATCGCGTCGCTCCTGCTGAGTAATGGCCGCTTTCCCAACGCAGACAAGGACTTTAATAGAGCAACATCAGTAAGAGTCCATGAGCTGCTCAGGGCCCCAGGATGCGATTCCAACTTATCCACCAACTTCACGATGCAGGAAACAGATCTGGCCATACAACGCCTGAAGACTGGTAAGGCACCAGGCATAGACGGCATCCACCCAGAGTACATGAAACACCAAGGCAAGAAGGCAACTGACTGGCTCCGTTCCTTCCTTTCTGCATGCCTTCAGTACTCAAAGCTGCCAAAGATCTGGCGTCGTGCCAAGGTGATTGCCCTGCCGAAGCCAAACAAGCCGAGCGATGACCCGAAGGGATACCGGCCCATCTCACTGCTGTGCGTACCCTTCAAGCTCCTTGAGCGCCTCATCCTGGCACGCCTCACCCCAGTGATCGACCCCCAGCTGCCCAAAGAACAGGCTGGCTTTCGAAGCGGTAGGTCAACAACAGACCAGGTGACCCTTCTGTGCCACGACATAGAGGACAGCTTCCAGGCAGGAGAGAAAGCTGGTGCCGTCTTCCTGGACCTCACGGCAGCCTATGACACTGTCTGGTTGCGTGGGCTACACATGAAGCTTCTGGAGACCATCCCAGACAAGCACATGGTGAGCTTCATTATGGAGATGTTGAGCAACCGCAGCTTTCGGCTCCACACCAGCAACGGCCAAAGCAGCAGGGTGAGAAAGCTCAAGAACGGCGTCCCGCAGGGCTCAGTGCTAGCACCGATGCTTTTTAACATCTATATCCACGACCTACCCGAAACAACATCCCGGAAGTACGGTTACGCAGATGACCTGGCCATCTTGCTCAGCAAGCCATCCTGGGAAGCAGTGGAAGAGGGCCTATCTGAGGACATGAACATTCTGTCCTCATACTTTAAGAACTGGCGCCTCAAGCTCAGTGCTGAGAAGACCGTATCCACAATGTTCCACCTTTACAACAAGGAAGCAACCCGCGAAATTAACATCATGGTCGAAGATTCCCGTCTGCAGTCCCAGTCCTCCCCGACATATCTTGGAGTGAAGCTTGACAGAACACTGTCTTTTAAACAACACCTGGAAAGCGTCAAGGGAAAGACCACCGCCCGTGCCGCATTGATACGGTGTCTAGCCGGTACTACGTGGGGAGCCTCCACAAAGACACTGCGCATCTCCACCGAGGCCTTGGTGTTCCCCGTCGCTGAGTACTGTGCCCCAGTCTGGAGCCGTAGCCCTCATGCCAAGAAGCTGGACGCTGCCCTCAACACCGCCCTACGGACTGTCTCCGGATGTCTAAGAGCCACTCCAACCAACCAACTGCCTGTCCTCGCTGGAATCGCTCCAGCCGAGGTCAGACGAGAAGCAGCCACACTGGCCCTCGCTCGTAAGGCACAGATGAGTGAATCCCACCTCCTCCACAAGGTCGTCACGGAGACGCCACAGCACACGCGCCTGAAGTCCCGGCGCCCCTTTGCCACGCAGGCCCAGGAACTGCTCCGCACAACACCAGCAGACACCTCCAAGGCTTCCTGGGTGAAGGCAAGATGGAGGGACCAGTGGAAGGCAGCAGAACCATCCAGGCTTCACCAATTCATTGAGGATCCCACGGATGTTCCTGGCCAACACCTCCCCCGTAAGGAGTGGACAACCCTCAATCGCCTGAGGACAGGTGTGGGACGCTTCGGTGCAGCAATGAAGAAGTGGGGTCTCACAGACAGTGCCCACTGCGAATGTGGAGATCCATCACAGACAGTTGAGCATGTGATGACCAGCTGTCCTATGTACCGGCCACCGAATGGTGATCGTGGCTTAATTGACCTAGACAATGACACACTGGACTGGCTTGCTGCAACGGAGCTGAAGGTCTAAGGACATACGACAGAAGAAGACACAAGTAGAGAAACATGTCAACCAAAATAAGAAGAAAATATTTGCCTGTTTTATAGATTTCAAGAAGGCCTTTGATTCAATTTAGCACAATGGTTTGTTTTACAAACTTATCCAGAATGGTGTAGGGGGTAAAGTCTATGATATAATCAAATCAATGTACACCGAAAACAAATGTGGAGTCAAAATTGGAAACAAAAAGACAGAATTGTTCTCCCAGGGGCAGGGAGTGAGGCAGGGCTGCAGCTTGAGTCCCACTCTATTCAACATTTATATCAATGAATTGGCCACAGTGTTGGAAGAATCTGCAGCACCTGGACTCACGCTAGATGATAAAGAAGTAAAGATTCTTCTCTACGCAGATGACCTGGTTCTGCTGTGGCCCACAGAACATGGACTGCAGCAGAGCCTGGCTCGGGTACAGAAACACCGTCAAGCCTGGGCCCTGACACTGAACATGACTATAACCAAAATTATGATATTCCAGAGAAAATCCAGATTTCTGGGAAACAAATACTGATTCACATTAGGAAATAAAACTATAGAACACAGTAATAGTTACACTTATTTAGGTTTAAAAATAAGCTCAACAGGAAGCTTCAACTTGGCGGTAAATGAACTGAAGGAGAAAGCACGCAGGGCATTCTATGCCATAAAGAGAAATACCCAAATTATACTGCATCAGTCCTTCAACCAATTGCATTATATGGCAGTGAAGTGTGCGGTCCGCTCACAGAGCAAGATTTTGCTAAATGGGACAAACACCCCATAGAAACTCTGCATGCAGAACTTTAGTACACTGTTGCAGATTACCTGACCACAGTGAAAGAAATAAAAACAAGAACAATATTGACAAAATATAGACTCAGTGAGCACAACCTGGCCATTGAGACAAGTAGACACCGGCATACATGGCTGCCCAGAGAGGACAGGTTGTGCTCACTATGTCATATTCAAGAGGTGGAGACAGAATTTCCTTAATTTCCTCACAAAATGTATAAAATACAGTGAGGAAAGAACACGATACTTCTTTAAAATAAAATAAATTTGCCCTGAATTTGGGGTGCTTTCAGAGGTAGAGAGGCTGCCATTCCAGTTGGGGGAGAAGAGGGACTGTGTGGCTTTGGCAGCACAGCACATTGCCACTTGCCACAAAATGAGGGACAGTGAGTAATGTTACATGACTGTTTACTGTTAAATACATTTGTACTGTTTTTACTGTTTACTGTAGTTACATTTGCTATTGCTTATCTGTTGGTTATGCCAGTATATGCTTTGGCAATGTAAGTGTACCCTTGCCATGCCAATAAAGCTTATTTGAATTGAATTGAATTGAATTGACTGCCATTGCACTTTTTTCCGTGTTACATTGCAGTCATTGGAGTTGGCATATGGCTTTCTCTCTCTATGGGCTTTGGTCCATAGCCAATGGCATACTTCCGTATTGCTCCTCTCTCATCCACATCCAAAAGTGCCCAGCTACGCTCTGAGCGGCTCACAGAGAGAAACTGAGCAACCCGTTGAGTGCGTTCTTCGCTCTGAGCGAAGCTGAGCCGCTCAGTTACTTAACGTGCCTGTTACTTTTACATGTACAATATAGGCATTTATCTGAAGCTCTTATCCGGAGTGACTTACAATTTCTGCACAAAAATTATAAACCCACTTATGCCCAATTTTATATTTTTATATCGCCACACTTGCAACCCAGCCCTTCAAAAGTAGGCTACTGCACTACGTAGTACGTAGGTAGGTGCGAGAACGGAATACAGGTTGTTTCCGAAATCTGTACTGTCCCTTTAAGAAAAGAAAAAGACAGTCGATTACCGAAAATGATTTTTTTTTTTAAACATCGTTAATTGATTATTTAACCTGTCTGCTGGCTGCGAGGTGACAACAGCGGCTAGAAGTAGAAGAGTGAGAGGGACGCGAAGGGTGGTGACCGGAGACGGGTTTTGGAAGGTCAATGATGGCGGCGTGTAGTAGTGAACGGAATTCAGAGGATGAGGATGAGGTTGAGGATGACATGGATGTTGAGGAACGGAGTAGAGTAGCTCGCAGGAGAGGACGAGGTAGAGGGAAAGTGAGGATAGAAGAGCAGGTGAGGAAACCAGGTGATAAAAGTAATAAACGGAGTTTGGAGGAAAGTAGCTATGATAGTGAAGGATCGAGATCAGTTCGTAAGAAATTGGTGGGAGAAGAATTTAAAATAATACTGAAATTTAGGCGTAAAAATGAAAATATCAACTTAAGTCAAGTGGCTTTGAGCAGGGAGTTGAAAAAGAAAGTAAGAGATATTGAAATGGCTAAAATACTTAGAGATGGAAGTTTGTTTTTGAAATGTAAAAACGAAGAACAGAAAAATAGGACGTTGCAGATTGGAAATATCGGCAGGAAAACGGTGATTGAAAGAAAAGTATTGGGTGAGGATAGATTTAAATGGGGAGTGATAACAGGCAAGAATATATGATAGAAGAAGATATGGACAAGATTGCAAAGATTATCGAAGGAGGAGAAGTGAGAAGAATTAGAAGACTGTTTAGAACAGTGAATGGAAGTAAGGAAAAGAGTATCAGTACTCGTGGAGTTTCAGGGTTCATTCTTACCCAAAAGGGTAAAAAAAGGTAATATGAGCTTTTGGGTAAGGGCTTATGTACCACCACCGCTTCGTTGCTACGAATGCCAGAGATACAGGCATAGTGCCGCAGTTTGTAGGGGGAAACAAAGATGCGCTAGGTGTGGAGGAGATCATAAGTATGAAGAATGTAGGGAAAATGTGCAAGCCAAATTCTGCAACTGTGGAGGTGCTCATAGCGTGGCATATGGAGGATGTGAAGTTAAGAAAAGAGCAATGCAAATTCAGCAAATCAAAACACAAAATAGCATAACATATGCAGAGGCAGTAAAAGATGAAAGCAGAGTAGAAGAATCTGAGAGAAATTACCAACCTTCTATATTTGAAGTGCAAGGAGAAAGAAGAGTAGAGGATTCTGAGAGAACAATCGTTAACCAAACTTCTAGAGTTGGGATCGAACAGTGTAGTCAAACTAAAGGGTTAAGTACTGAAAAATTGATTTTATTCATTGCCTATGTCCTCAATTGTTCAGACCACGCTAAAAGCAAAACAGAGAAAATAAGAATAATAGTTAAGGGAGTGGAAAAGTTCTTGGAGGTGAAGGGTCTTTTTTTGGGAGCAAATTCAAAAAGAATTGAGTCCGACTCAAAGTCAGGAAACACGTTCTAAAGGACTTATGTAGGAAATCATATCGAGATGAAGAAAAGAGATTCAAATATGATTTAAGAGTCGTATTATATCAATTGTTTGGTATAATTTTAGGTTTTATTTGTTGTATTTGTTTATTTATTTATTTTATAGATATAGACCTAAGAGACATTTAATTTATGAAATCCCGATCTACACTCCAATCCGGTTGGTGGCGGTAATGCACAATTTAATTGTTTGTAAACCGCCATAAAACAAAAGAAGAAGGAGGTGACAACAGCAACAGTGGGCTGCTGTCTTCATTGAGAACAAAGTTACTTGGTATAGCTAACTGGTTAAAAAGCAAGTAATCATGTCGACTGCAATGAATTTTGGTTCTAAAACATTTAAGCCTCGTCCTCCAGACAAAGGATCGTTTCCTTTAGATCATTTCGGTGAGTTGCTAGTGCGCTAACTTCTCATTTAACGTTAGCTAAACAAACCAGACGACACTGTTTGGTTAGTTAACGTTAGTATACAATAATAGCTTTGGATATATTGGCTAGCTCGCACATGGTGACGTGACTTCGCAGCAATTTTGTCGTACACGACAACATTAAAGTACTTATCATTTTCCGTGATCCAACTGGGCCCGACAGATTCACTACCCAGCTAGCAAATCAGGCTAGCTCTCAAATCAGCCTGAATGGCGTAACATACAACGTTAGCTGACATTGCGGGCTAGGTCATTGTTGTTTTTCTGATATTTTCAGAATTGAGAGAATATTATTTTTTTAGCGATAACGTTTGTTTAGGTGCCGTTTCCCTCATTTCTAACTGTGCCATGTTGTTTGTGGAATTACAGGAGAGTGTAAACCTTTCAAAGAGAAATTCATGAAGTGCTTGAGAAACAATGGCCATGACAACTCCTTATGTCGGCTCCAGTCTAAAGAGTACCTGGAGTGCAGGATGGAAAGGTGAGTTGGTGCGTTCTTTCTAGGAGTGTGAAGCTAGAGACAATAAGCCACCTTCACGGAGCTGTTCTGGCTTTTCTCTGCTTTATTTTCTTAGGACGTTTTGTCACTCGTGTTAGAATTGATGCGCATTAAAGAAGGATAAGACATCATTCGTCTTTGTGCCCAAAAATATTTTTTCATGAACTTATGAGGTTAGATGCTTTGTCTTTTTTACCAGTGTCACATTTGGTCCGTCCATATATTGCTATTTGTAGCAAGCATTGAACTGAAGTAAAAAAAACAAAACGTTTTGTGCTGTGTGACATTGAGTCATGGACAGTAAATTATTCTTAAAATAAATTCCACTCTATCCTGTTCCCTTTTGCTCGCCCCCTTCAGGCAGTTAATGGCAAAGGAGCCACTCGAGAAATTGGGAGACAAGGATCTGGTGGACACGCCAACACAGAAGTCAAAGGAATCAGAATCGTGAGGAAGAAAGGTCTTGCGCTTCTACAGAGGATGCCCCCGTCAACACAAAAAACGAGTCTCAACATTACCGCTACCATTCAGTGTTTAGTGTCGTGGTTTTAACAGGAGTCATAACTTTCATTTGAGCTTTTATTGTTACCAGCGTTAACTTGGACCTTCAACATTGTGTGTCTTACCAGACAGATCTGAACCGAACATCCGACCTACCCGCGCCTGCGTACAGTGGTAACAAGCATTAGTACGGTGGCTGGTATATAGCAAACTGCACATGAACAATACACGTTGTTCTACATCCTTCCTCTTTAGATTGCATACCAATTCTGGAAACAGAAATAATAATATGTAAGTGAGTCTTACAACTTAAGTCTTTACCATGACACATTTGGTGAGAATAGTCAACAATTACTGTATGCATTACAGGTAGACATGAGGATGATATTCAGGTGAGTACAGTATGGTTAACTTATGTAAGCATGAGATGTTTCACTTTTTTTTATTTATTTTTTTTATTTTTTTTAACAGAACAGTTCAACAGTCTTTTCACTTTTACTGACCTATACCTTTTAACAGTCCATTGACCATGCATTGATTACTGCATGTATCTAAGTTTGGGCTTGCAAATGCGTCCTGCTCGTGTGACATACGAGTTGTCAGCAGGCTTTTGAGGGGACAGGACAGGCCTTTGAGCAGTCTCTCTGTCACCGATGATTTCTCCAGTGTTTTCGGAAGAGACGGAATGTTCTCCCTGCCATTGCCGCTCACTTGCTTGTCGAGTGGCGGCTGTTTGGTCGCTGTCGTCGACCAGTGATGGTGGCGGTTCCAGAACAGGCAGGAGGTGTCTCCGGTTCCTTCTGTAGTCCTGTCCTCCTGACTGGACGATGTAGGATCTCGGTTCATCACAGACTCGCTTCACCGTCGCCATACGATCGTGTCCTTTCTGAGTTTGCATCCTCACCACTTGCCCTTCGGAGAGCAGTTTCAGTGGTTTACTGGCCTTGTCGTACCACAACTTCTGGGATTGCCGCTTCCTGATAAGTTGTGCTTCGACAGTGTCGTTGCTTTTGATAGTGGGAACCAGCAACGACTTGCAAATTGGGAGCGTGGTGCGCGTTTGCCTGGACATGAGTCTCTCAGCTGGCGAACCAAGTGTTGTGTCACGTGGAACGTTTCGGATGTTGAGCAGGTTTAGGAAAACGTCAGTTCCTTCACGTTTGGATTTTTCCATTAACTGTTTTGCGCTACGGACAGCCCTCTCGGCTAGTCCGTTAGCCTGTGGGAACTCCGGGCTGCTGGTGATGTGGACAAAATCCCAGGTTGAGGCAAAGTCTTTAAAGCGCTGGCTTGTAAACTGGGCTCCATTGTCTGAAATTAGCTTGTGTGGACTGCCATGGACCGAGAAGTGCCGCTTTAACTTCGTTATCACGGTGGTGGATGTCATGTTGCATAGCAGATCTATCTCGAACCACCCTGAGTATGAATCTACTAGCACTAAGTAGTGCTGACCATTCCACTCGAAAATGTCTGTGGCTACAGTTGACCATGGCAAATCCGGAACAGGGTGAAGTTTGAGTGGCTCCTTTTGTTGGTGGGGATTTGTGCTGTTGCAGATGGAGCATGATAATGTCTCTCGCTCGATGTCCTTTGCCATAGATGGCCAAAACACAACGCTCCTGGCTCGGCGTTTTGTCGCTTCTGCGCCGGGGTGGCCTCTGTGCAGGATCGTGATGTAGTCACATCGTAGTGAATCGGGAATGACCGCTTTCGGTCCCTTCATGACGATGCCGTCTTCGACTGTCAGCTCGTCTCCGAACGTGAAGTAGTGGCGGACGTTTGCTGGCAGGTTGACATCACGTTTGGGCCATCCTTGCTTGATAATGTTGCAAAGCGCCTGTAGGTCTTTGTCTTTTGCCGTGTGTTCTCTGAGCTCTTCAAGGCGTGAGGAGGAGATGTGCTGGACAGACATTACCTCAAAGTCGGCCTCTTCATTGCTGTGCTGCTCCGTTGTCGTCATGGGGGCGCGAGACAATGTGTCTGCCAGGTACATGTGCTTGCCTTTCTTGTAGTTTAGCTGGAAGGTGTACTTTTGTAAACGCAACATCATACGCTGCAACCTCGCCGGGGCCGTGTGTATGGGTTTCGAGAGAATGGTGACCAACGGTTGGTGGTCAGTCTCAATCAGGATGTGCTTGCCATAGATATAATCATTAAATTTGGAGCATGCGAACACGACAGCTAGAAGCTCTTTCTCTATCTGCGCGTAGCGCATTTCGGTCTGTGTTAAAGTGCGAGATGCATAGGCGATGGGGACACCTTCCTGTAGGCATGCCGCGCCTAAGCCATACTGGGAAGCGTCACAGGTAATTGTTACTGGCTTGTGGACGTTGTAGTATTTCAACGTGGGCGGGTTAGCGAGAGATTTTTTGAGTGCGTCGACTGCATCTTGGTGCTGTTTGAACCAGCACCACTCGCTGTCCTTGTGTGTCAGCTGACGCAAGGGAGCAGACATCTCACTGAAGTTCGGAATGAAACGTGCCATGTAATTTACCATGCCGAGGAAGCGCTGTAAAGCCGTGACGTCTTCTGGCACTGGCATTTCGTTGATCGCTTTCGTTTTATACGGGTCTGGCTTAAGCCCATTACTTGTGAATATGTGACCGACGTAGCTAATCTCATTTAGCCTAAATTTGCATTTCAGCGGGTTTAACCTTAGGTTTACCTGACGTGCTCGATCAAGGACCTTCTTTAGGTTTTCGTCATGTTCTTTTTCTCCATTTCCCCCGACGATGATGTCATCAACTATCACCGCGCATGGGTAACCGGCGGCAAAGATTTGTTCCATCGTGTGTTGGAATACCTCACTGGCAGAACTGATGCCAAATGGCATTCTTAAAAACCTAAATCTCCCAAATGGTGTACTGAATGTTGTCAGTTTGGAGGACTTTTGATCTAGGGGAATTTGCCAAAAGGAGTTCTTTGCATCCAGTGCGGAGAACACAGTGGAATGTGGCATTTGCGCTGCCACTTCCTCTACAGTGCGCATAGGATGATGTGGTCGTTTTAGCACTTTGTTCAATTCCCGCGGGTCGATGCAAATTCGTATTTCGTCTGATTTTTTCTTGTGGGTTGCTACCATGGATGAAACCCATTCGCTTGGTTCTGAAACTGGAGCGAGGACGCCCAGGCTCGTCATCCTGTCCAGCTCCGCTTTGACCTTTTCACGCATTGCGATTGGAATTCGGCGTGCGGGTGTGATGACAGGTTGTGCTTCAGGGTCGAGCTTCATTGTGTAAGTGACCGGGAGTTTTCCTACTTTATCGTTAAAGAGATCAGCGTAGTCCGTGAATATGTGCTGTGAGAAATGTGTCTCTTCCTTCAAGCGAAGCTGATGGATTTCCTTGCCTAGTGTGAGTAAGTGCATATGAAGGCAATCCGGCAAGCCAAGCAACGGCTGCACGTTACGCTCTACCACATAGAACCGCAGGGTGTAAGACTGACCCGCTGAGTGGCAAGAAAGAAGCACTGACCCAGCTGTGGGGATTTCGTCGCCTCCATATGCAATCAGCCTTGCATTGCTGGAGCTATCCAGTTTCTCCTTAAGTCTCACTCGTCTTAAAGCGCTGTCAGAAATTACGTTGCATTTTGCACCCGTATCCACTTTAAGTTCGATCGGGTTTCCATTAATATGAACTGTGCAGAAAATTTCTTCTTCCTGAGCCACCTGTGAGTCTACGGTGTTGATCGTGTCAGTGGCTAAAGAGACTCCATCAACATAGTATGAATCGTCACTGCTGCTAGAACCCTGTGCTGTATCTACAACATTGACTGCTTTTTTCAGTTTGTACTTATATGCGCTCTGTGCTGATCTGCAGCATTGTTTGAAGTGGTTCCATTTGTTGCACTTGTGGCACTGCTGGCCAAATGCGGGGCACTTGCTTCTGTCTAGTTCATGTTTATTTCCACAGTTGCGGCAATTAACGTTTGGCTGTGGGCTTTCACGTTCCGTGTAAGTCTTTTGCTTGAATGTGCGCGGCTGTGGTTGCTTTGTTTTATTAACGCACACTGTCCACGTTTGTTGCGTTTTGCTTTGGTGCAGACAGTGTTTTCGTGCGTTGGTCTGTAAGTTCATGTATTTGACATGTTTCGATTGCCTTTGTCAGAGTTAGCTCGCTGTTGCGCAGTAGAATTTTCCTTACACTGTCATTATTTATGCCAGTCACGAGTCTGTCTTTAACTAACTCGTCCTGTAGATTTCCGAATCTGCATGTTTTCACTTTGTTTCTTAAATCGCTAACATAGGCTTCCACAGTTTCACCTTGTTTCTGGTAAAGAATATATGCCTTTCCATAGTTATGTTTGTTTGTGGGTTGCAAAGTTCGCGGAATTTTCTTTTTAAACATTACGGGCTTTCCCTTGTTTCAGCGGGGGTGATCTCGCGTCGGTTCCCCCCCTCTCCTTCATAAACAGCGGGAGCATACACGAAAGCGCGTTCACGTTCTATGGCTTCCGAGCCTGCTAAATTTAGCAAGATAAACGCTTGTGTGCGTGGTGGTTTGTCCGAGCAAGCTGCTGCAATTAATATGTCGTATTCTTGCTCAAATGTCCTCCAGTTCTCCGCAACGTTGCCATCAAACAGCAACGGATCTGGTTTGCGGAATCCTTCTGCCATTTTTTCCGGTAAGTGCGAGTAACAGTTATTTACTTTATGTCCTTTCGTTTACGATAGCATGTGGTGTAGCCTAGCGTGCAACGTGAGCTAGCTAGCAATTAGCCATGTGATATTCCGGATTCGTGCTAATGAATTGTCCTTTTACCTTTCGAAGCATTCTTTCTTAAGCGTCCTCCGATGAGACTGGTCCGAGACTTCTGACATCATGTTTAGTGTCGTGGTTTTAACAGGAGTCATAACTTTCATTTGAGCTTTTATTGTTACCAGCGTTAACTTGGACCTTCAACATTGTGTGTCTTACCAGACAGATCTGAACCGAACATCCGACCTACCCGCGCCTGCGTACAGTGGTAACAAGCATTAGTACGGTGGCTGGTATATATCAAACTGCACATGAACAATACACGTTGTTCTACACATTCAGCGACATTCCTCTATCACCGACGCTCTTGCTTTCATCTGTGAAATGTTCGGTTTTGGTCATTCCGAGACCAACGTGTGTATAAAGTGTAAATTAATGTGCCTGCTGTGTGTTTATAAATATTTTCTTAAACAAATCTTTTCACTTTTGTCTTTGCCATCACTTCTTGGTATTATGTTGAACAGTGTGAGAGTAAGAGGAGCAGGGAGAGATTGAATATGAGTTTTACACAGGTCTTATAAAGTCAATGTTGTATTTATAATGTAGGAACCTTGATTGAGAGAAACAATTGTAATTATACTAAATTTTGCAGATTCAGTTCTTAATCTTGGGTGAAAAAGCCAAACCAACCAAAGTTTACCTCCTCCCCATTTGAGGAAACTTTTAAAAAAATACTCATTAAAAAAAAAATAACTTGAGTAATAGTATTTCTCCAAAAAATAGGGATCAAAATGATTGCCACCCATAAAAAAATATTTAAAATAAAACCAAAGTGAAAATTAAATTAATTTAAAAAACAAATTGATCTCCAGCCGTGTCCGAATCAACATCCTTACATACTGTGGAGTACACGGGATAAGAAAGTTAAGTATGCAAAATGTTCTTTAAATGTAATGTACTGAAAATCACTGGAATATATACCTATTTCTGTAAAATAGTATGGAGGCTATTTTTCTCATACTGCATGTTGCATACTAAACAGCATGCAGTAAAC
Source organism: Ilyophis sp. 1 JC-2022 (assembly GCA_022702515.1). Classification (NCBI taxonomy): domain Eukaryota; kingdom Metazoa; phylum Chordata; class Actinopteri; order Anguilliformes; family Synaphobranchidae; genus Ilyophis; species Ilyophis sp. 1 JC-2022. Next base: position 68,109,379 of record CM040405.1, on the reverse strand, counting down.
TACACAGTATGCTAGTACACAGGACAGGACACAGTAGATAGTACTCTGATTTGGCCACAGCCTGAGGCTTGTCTACTAGCATACTGTATGCTGTTTAGAATGTGACATGCAGCATGCAAAAAATATCTGGCTGTCACTGTCCTGTGATGCAGTTCTATGGATGTTTGTGCCGTGTTAAGGGTGAGGTTCGGATCTGTGAACAATTTTTACCCGAATGACAAGAATTTTCTGCTCCTCTACAGAAGAGTTTGGGTACTTGCCAGTTGAAATTTTTGGCATCTGGCTTGTGTTCTGGTTCAGCTGCAAATAGTTATAGTGTACAAAAGATCATTGAGCCATCTTGTGGGGGGGGGAAAAAATAAAAAAGGGGTGAGAAAAACCCCCGTGTGCAGAAATCCAGATAGAGGTGGAGCCCCCTCTCTTGGCCAGCCTGGTGTCAACAGTTACAGATAAACTAAAATGGTCATAGAGAGGAAGTGGGGATTCTATCAGAGCAAACAACCAGGGTGCTTGGGAGAGATTCATACCAACAATAACACCAACTCGATGCTCATGAAGTTAGCGTCTCAAAAGCACAGAACATGATTGTGTATTGGAATGAGCAAGCTATAGTGTACAAAAGTTAATTCAGAGATCTGGTGACAAGGTTAACTCAGCCCTGAGAGCAGCCTCCTGGAGTGACTGTTTGTCCCATACAGGCTGCTGGGTGATTGAAGCGTCATCTGTTAACCACAGTACGCCGTATTTAGGATTGGTAATCTGAAGGAGACTTAATTTTATACCTGTTAACATATTTCCTAGCCAGGCATTAAACAAAATAAGTTGGCTGGGGAAAGGACTTAGAAAGTAATCAATCACCTTTACATTTTTGACCATTAGCAGATGATGCTCTTATTTAGAGAGATTTAATGCATACAATCCATATAAATTTACAGCTCGACATTTTTTAAAGAAATTAATGTTAGGTACCTGGCAGCACCCCAACTAGGAATCAAACCCACATGATCGGAGTGGCAAGCCCAGTTCCCTCAGCTTTAGGCTACAATTGTTTCAGGATAATAAATGTGTCTGTGATGTCAATCAGAATTAAGTACAGAAACATGTGCAATGTAAAAGGATCATGGAAAGGTGAAGACTAAACTTAATGTGAGAATTAAGAAAACTAAGAGACTGAAGACCTTTAGCGCGCAAACCTTTTAACACACACAAAACCAATAACACAACCAAGAATTGGTACAGTACATAGCAAATACCATGACCAATCTTTGGGGTGTAAAAAAGTCCAAGTGATCACAAGAATGAGAAGATCCGAGACAGGGCTTTTTCTTAGTTTAATATTAGGGGTTCTATCTTGACAATCTTAAGTGCTTGGTCTAAACGCATGGCGCAAACGCAAGTGCAAGTGCATTTAGGGCGTGTCCAGTTCCACTTTTGCTAGACAGCTTGTTTTTTGATGGGCTGAACTTAGTCTCTTCATTAATTATAGGTGTGTCTTGGGCGTAACATGCAATAAACCAATCAAAATGTCATATCCTATTCCCTTTAAAAGTCTGCTTTTCCACCTTGACGGATTGCTTATATGATAGCGAAAGAGACGCTCGTGCTTGTGTAGTTAAAGCGTGCAAGCAAGGATTAGGCTATATGGATCAATAGTATTATTCGGATTAACCATTATGAGCATATATACACAATAACAATCTTTAACATTAGGGTTTACTCAGTTACTATACTGTACATTTTTAACATATCTGTACTTCACTTTTACCCACTACATTTGAGAAAAAAAACAACAACAAAAAAACAGTACTTTCTACATATCTGTAACAACTTGCGCGCCGGGTGTAAGATAGCAGAAACTTGCGTTTGGGTTAGCGCCCCCTAGCGCCGGGTGTAAGGATAGGGCCCCAGGTGAACGAGGAAAGTCAACGCAGACCAGGGGATTATTTCTTAAAGTAAATGCAGTTGCACAGTTCATGATTACATCTCGGATTGATAATCAGGCAGAAATAATTTCTTATTGGCTGCATTTTTGTTGAGAAACATGAGGGTTTGTGGGAAGGAGGGCGATGAGCTCGTTCACTTTGCTTCGAATCTGAATCAACTGAATCTTCAATATTAACATTTACCCTGTATGGAAAACATCAGTAACTTGTATTTCAAAGGATACTAGAAATTACATTCTAGTTCACTTCTCAATGAAAATGTCAAATCACCTAAACTTTATATCCATTTCAACCAAGGAAGCACTTTGAGGGGGAGCATCCATTTCATTACCCACAATGACTAGTTCAGATACAGTTGAGGTCACATGACTGGGTAGGTCAGTTTGTCAGAAGAAAACAAGTCAAATTATCAGTGGTTCCTGGGGGACCACTGTATGCTGGTTTTGCAATCCCAGGATTTTAAAACTGTTAGTGTCTTAAAAGGTACTTCACATTTAGTGATTATTTACCTTCTTAAACCACATCATGTCAGAAACAGTTATGCATACATGTAGAATAAATGTCCCATGTTTACAATGGGCCTCATTCACCAATCACCATCAATTACTCCTTTTAAACATTTTTCCCCACAAACATTTCGGGATTAACTGACGTTTGCGTTCTGAGCTTCTGTTCTACCCAAGAAAAGAAATCCAAATTTAGAAAACATTGGTGAATGCCAGAATGTTCATAAAAATGTTTAGACGAAAAAGTTAAGAACAAATGTGTTTGTAGAATGGTTGGTGAATGAGGCCATTTGTGCTATATTACAAACAATTGAATTAAGAGGCAAGAATTATTTAACTGATTAAATTAAAGACTGAGGTGAATCAATGGGCTCCTTATTTGTGAAAGTGTGGACACATGGCCACTAAAACTAGTGATTTGTTAGACAATGAAGAATTAAGACGAAGCAAATATAACAAGCCAAATCTGCACGGTGTTAATAAGCTTAAGGAAAATATTATTTTGTTTCACCAACCGAATTAAGAGCCTAATGATTGACTTCAGTCTTTAATTTGATCAGTTAAAAACTTGTTACCTCTTTATTGCAATGTAGCACATTTAGTTTAGCATCTCTAAACATGAAAAGCACCCAATTTTAAAAAAAATGAACAGCTTGTTAAAATTCCGATATTGCAATTGTGGTTGAACAAAAAATATGCCCATGATACTGTGGTGGGGAGACATATTTAGTAATATAGCATTGTGAAGGAATTTTGTCTTTTACAATGAGTGTGTGTTAACATGGAGACAATCACTCAATTAAACAGAACTTTCATATATAATCCTTATTACCCAAATGCAGTATACGTGTGCTTGCATTCATACAAACCAAATATCTTTCGGTGTCTGTCCCTCTGAGAGGAAAACAGGCAGCCTAGAAGATAAACGGCTATGTTATTGTTAGTGAGTCTGCTTGAACATTGATATTATGGAAAGGTCAGAAGTTATCTGGCGACTCAATACTATTAAACTTAGGTCGTCAGCTAAATGTCTTTCTCTGTACTGTGATATTATACATAGATTCTGCCCCTTGTAGCAAATCAGAAGGAAAAGTTCTAAATGTCTTCTGTACTTCCTGTTCGGGGGAGATCTGGTGAGACCTCTCTCATTCTGGTTTATCTGCAAATAAACTAAGTCTTATTATACGGTTTTGTTGTGGTTCTGTTTGATCAGACTTGCTCACTGTGTGTAAAAAGGAAAATTTCCACGACAAGCATACACCTGTACAAAACATTTACTGTAACTCATGATCAAGAACATTTTGGTGAAGAACAAAAAAAGGTGAGCTTCACACCCATCAGCTGGACTGGGGTTTAGACCCGGCTCACAGCACACAGCTGGTGGGGGAAAGGGTTGAGGATGAATCCCACAGACAGCGTCAGGTCCAACTCGTCCTCGGACACCCCCGGTGGTGGTGAGAAGCGGAACCTTTGCAAGAGGAAGGTGAAGAAGAGGAAGATCTCCATCCTGGCCAGGCTCTCTCCCAGACAGGCCCGTCGCCCTGAGAGAGACAGAGAGACAGACAGATCGATCAACAAGTACGTGGAGAGGGATAAACACAGGACCTAAGAACAAGACAGAACACAAACTTTTGTATAGCTCCCGGGGAGAAAAAGAAATCCCATTACCAAAGTGTGCCTGAACTAAAAGGTTTGGGAACTACTGAGATACAAGGTATAGATATTCAAATCCTTTAATACAACAAGAGCAATAATCACAAGACATTTCAAATACTTGGGATAGTCCAGGGGCCTTTATTTACAAAAAGTACTTGGATGTCATCTTTAACGTAAGTACATTTCTTTAAATGGACGCAAGCATAATTTATAAAATTGGCTGCGCTTGTTTAAAATGGCGTACGGTTGTCGTACATACTTCTGTCTATAAATCTCAAATGAACTTCAAATTGAACAAACGTGAATGAGCTCTGCAATTGTGCCTTGGGGCTAACTGGTCACATACACTTAATAGAAAGTTTAATTTTCAACACCAATAAGCGTTCACGTGCGGCTCTCAAGTCTGCAATACTTCGGCATAAACAGCAGGTACTGTGCATACGTCAAGTGAAGACCTGATGTGGAGCTACAACCGTTTCCAGGGTCAAACGGAGTCAGTCACGTTGAAATTTTAAGTGCATCTACATTAGGCGTGTGCACAACGCGCGTACACCCTCCTGTAGGTTACACACGGGCGCGCACAAGCGTCACTAAAAATATCAAGATTACAATGTGAAATATTATTATCGTGTAGGCTATAAAAAATGCATAATAATAAAATGGCTTTCCATTTGCTGATAACACCTATATCAAGCCTAATGCGCAAATTGTCATTTACACCTAATGCGTGAATTGTCATTCAATGGAAAACTCTCGCACTGCAAGAGAGACATTTGAGTTCTGGATTCGCTGTGCATAAGGTTTTTTCCTTAGGCTACGATTAAACAACGGAGATAAAGGTCACCATGTTAACTGAATTTGAACCTTAGTAGCTATTCTTCGTCCTTCATATTTTTTTAAATTACAGTGACAAGGTTTCCATACTGTTTATTAAAACCCAGCTGATTTCGCCTGTTATTCCATAACTGAACAAAACAATTTTAAAGAGAACTGTGCGCGTCTAATTGGAGACTAAAACAAATTTGCAGCACGTTACACAATTAATTCAATTAATTTGAATGCCATTCTCTGCATGTGCGCTGCATGTTCTGTTTCCCCTGCTGTAAGTCGCACGTTTCAGTCTTCCTGGGAAAGTGGATTGTTTTAAAGCATTACGCTACGAGTAAAACAGGTTGGTCACATTTCCATAAGCAGGACATAATACAACAAGGGGAAATATACGTGAACATACGAGTTGCCAACCCATTGTATTTAGTGTCATCATTAAGGCAAAATAACGGTATTTATGTTATTAATCAATATTAGCCTACTATGCAGGTAGCCTAATGAACTTCGGATGAAGCTTGAACTTCGAAAACTCCATGAGAACAGCCTCATGGAATTGATGTTTGACACTTTCATTGCATAATCAAACAACATTCGTTGAACAAGCAGGCTAATTTGACGTTTTCTAAGGTGAGACTGAAGCCATCGATAGCTTATTCTCAGCTGTCGCAGGTCCTTTTAACGAAATGCAACCGCATACATTTTGTAAAATAATAAATAAAATGTCAGGAATTACCGGGAATTATCCTTGCTACATTTTGAAACTTCTTTACACATTTAGGGCCTGATTTACAAAGACCTTTAGCACACACAAAACCAATAACATGACCAAAGATTGGTCATGGTATTTATTATGTACCCAATTCTTGGTCGTGTTATTGGTTTTGTGTGTGCGAAAGGTCTTTGTAAATCAAGGCCCTAAATATGCTTTGTGCCCAAAATACACACTGGTAAACTATCAAAAATGGACTAGGACACACCCTAAATGGACTTTACGTCATGCGCCAAGATAGAGCCCATGATTTCAATTAATGTTTTACACTCCAGAAAGGATATGGTTGTACTTTGTTGGCAAGTTTACTTTAGAAAATGTACAGGTTTTAAAATGTTAACTGCTGCTACAGATTTCTTTACAATTCACAAAGACATTTATATCAAGAAACATCATGTACAATAGAGAAAGGGGGGATGAATAAATAAATGCAGACAAAAATAAGTAATATTTTTACCTAGAAAATAGCGTACATATAGCATTTTTACAAACGTATCCAGACATGTTTGTGGGTCAGATGATGGCAAATAGGTAATAGCACCAATTATCTTAACATATAGTAGTGAGTTCCACAAAAAGTTCCTGAGTACCAGAAAAGGTCCTGCAGGGGGAAAGGGCTTTAGTACAATACTAAACTAAAGTGTGTGTGTCTCTCCTCTGAATGCAAACAGCAACCTGTGGATCAGGAAGCTGATGTCATAGCTGCAGCATTATTGCATTGGTTAAAGATCAGTACATTGCCATGTACTGCACTGAGCTCTACCTGCAGAGAAGGGCATGAAGGCGTCTCTCCTGATGAAGCAGCCCTTCTCATCCAGGAAGTGACCAGGGTTGAAGCTGTGGGGGGTCTCCCACTCTTCCTCATCCTGCAGCACTGACATCAGGAGTGGGATCACCATAGTTCCCTAAACACACACGCACAACCACAAATGAATAGGGGTCCAAGCAGCGCAGCTGATTAAAGACAATGATTAATTAAATTTAAATCAGGAGCAGATTTAAATATAATAATTGAGCCTTGCAAACTTTCTTTAAACCAGGAAGAGGAGAACAGTGCCAAGAGGGAGGGATACAGATGAGGGGAGGTGATAGAACCTTCTTGATGAAGTATCCCTGGAAGGTGACATCACAGCGGGTGGAGTGGAAAGTCATGGGGACAATGTGAGCCAGTCTCTGGATCTCGTGGATCATGGCGTCTGTGTAGGGCAGGTTCCTCCGGTCCTCCACCCGGGGTTCCCGTACCCCAATGACCCGATTCAGCTCCTCCTGAACCTCGTCTGCATATAGAGACTTTTACTTTAAAAAGCTCTTTAATAGTTACATTTTTAAAAATTGCCCACTTAAGAAATCAACAAAACCTCTGAACCCAACAAGACTTTAAACAAGCATGTGATAAGCTGCGACCATATGCCAAAGTATCTGTATGTGCAGGTATAGTGTATTGCAGAAATATAATCGGACAGACCGACCAAATTACCCATGGAGTGACTTCTTCTAGCTGCTGGTCACAGCTAAAAATTACTCCAGTAAAAGTAGAAAGTCCCCCATTCAAACACCACTTAAAATGTAAGTACCAAAAGTAAACAAACATAATAACCGTTTAGACAATGTACAACCTTAACGTTTGGCCACCACCCAGTAACGTTAGCAGCTAGTTTGCTAACATTGTCATAATTTCTTCTTACCGTGAAGATCCCCGACCCGTTTACAATTTGAGACAGATGTTAAGGTAAATCTATCACCACAAGTCAGCAATTATACCGGAAAATGTCCTTTTTGAAAACAAAAACTAATGAAAATAAAAAGGCTAGTCTGTTACTGCATACCTGTTTTTGCCAAAGCTGCATCATAGCTACAGTGGCGCCCCCAGAAATTTTTCATCGGGGTGGCCAGATGGGGCCACTGAAAATCTTGGGGTGGCACACCAAAACCAAAAGCCATAACTGAATTTCAGGAATTCTATTATGTTGATGTAGTATATAGGCTAGTGGAAAACGATGTCAATATGAGAGTTAAGGAATCGCATACTGATATACTTTGGTTTCTTATTTTACAGTTAATGTTACTAATTATCTGATGTGCACAGACTAATACCGGTACCGTTAACATTTTGAGTTCCACAGCAATCCTGTTTTAATGTGTTATGTATATGCATATACATAGGCGATTCATTGTTTTTCAAATAGGCTAGTAGTTGTCCTTTTCCTTAAAAAGACAAATATACAGCTTTAATTTGAAGGAGTAGCTACATTGATTATAAGGAACAAAACATTTGTCAACAAGTCGTCCATTTTCACTGTAAGAATTTTTTTTATGACAACATCACCTCTATTTCGCTAGCTTAGCCTACTTTTTACAGTTACAACCTGCATGAGAAGAGTAGCCTATCATTGAAAGCTGATTGCTTTTTCTTTGTCTCACCGTTTGTTTGAAATCTACACGCATACAACGATGAAAAATTATCGTTCTTTGGATGCCCACAACTTTTTTTGTGAGTGGATGATAATATTTTGCATTTGAAAATATAATACTGTAACGTTATAGCACTCCGATTTATTCACATTCCACTACAAACCATTTGCATATGGTCAAAATGTTTTAGCGTTTTTTACAGCAATATTAGTTAGCCGTCCATTGACAATTGGATAACTTATTTGACTTAGGCTACCTGTGAAACAATGCCTGCTGCACACATAAGCATGTGGAGTTTCAGGGTCACACATTTTTCCCTTTCTTCCTGCCGACGCCTCACGTCTTATTGCTCAGATCCACTTTTCTCACTTATGGGCTCCGTTTTGCGGTTCGGAATCTTATAAAACCGCAACTCTGGGTTTTTTGCCTTGTTTGTAGTGCATCCCACCAAACAACAACTTTTAGGCATTTTTATGCTGTTGGCTATCGGATCGAAATGAAAAGAAGGCACCAGCACGTCAAGTCAATGGAGGGCGAGAGCGGGATGTGTCCCCCCCCCCATGAGCGTGGCCTATTTGCGCTCAGTCTCCTGGCAGTGCGCTGCGCTTAAGCGGCTGGCTGGCTATACATTTGTTATTTTCTTACACATGCATGAACTATTATGAAAAATATAATTACTGATTTAAATGAATAGTACCTAATGTAAAATATCAGATAGCAGCATATTATGCATATGCGACTCGCGAGGGGGGGCCAGCGATTTTATCAGGGTGGCCGTGGCCCCCCTGGCCACCCCTTGGCGGCGCCACTGGACATCGCTATTGGCTAACATGCGCCCCCCTAATATCTCTGTACTCTGCCATCTAACGTTAGCTGTCATAACAATATGTAAAAGTAGGCTATGACTAACCGTCCGGTATATCATACCAAACCAATATTAGATGGATTCATTGATAGACGGTGTCTGGATCATATTCGCTTTGACAGAGAGGCGATTTGTGTCAGCACAGCTTCTCCAAAATTATTAAATTGAAGACGTCGTATATAGGCTGTTGTGTTCAACCACCGTATGCTAACCGACATAACTTCATTCGGTAAATCGTTAAAAAAAGATTCGATTATTAACTAAATCCAACCATTTATTTGTTTACTTAATAATATTGCGTGCAATCACTGTCCAGCGATTATCTATTTTGATTGTGTGATGGGTACCAGAAACAGGTCATTAGAATACCATGCTCTGTGCCATCCACATTTGAGAAACGCAGGTTACAATACAGCGTATCTCATCCTGCGTTAAATCCGCGCAGGAGAGGCACTTAAACTCATGACTTAAATTGGCCATCTCTGAATCCGGCCCTAAATTATCGGCACATCATTTCACACAGAATTTACTGAAACGATCGTTAGCTGCTCCACTTTTGCTTGGTATGTAGACTCGTATCTTGGCAAACGTTACCATTAATATAAAATAAAGGATAAATAAAAAAAATAAAAAAATAATAGTTATTAACATAAGTTACACTAGGCTAGGCTATATCAATTTCAAACAGACACATTTAAACGTGTTAATATGGTGTATTCTATATGTCCAATTTATTGAGTTGGACTAACATCCAAAATTAAGTTATCAACTTGCCGCTGATCAAACATTGCTAGTTTACAACAACAAAAAAGTTACATACAAGTTCAAGTTGCAATAAGACTAACGCTTGCTAATTTGTATTGCTTTGCCAAGATGAAAGTGAAATGAAAGAACCAGACACACAATTAGACGCACTTAGTAGGCTACGTTAAATCGTTGTTAATCTGTAGGCCTACAGCGTCCTTGCGACAGTTCTCTGTAAAAAGCGCTATACAAAATAAAAAAAATAAAAATTGAATTAATGATCAAGCCTGCCGCTTTGTGATATCCTGCCAAGGAGATACACATTTTGGCCCAGGGTTGCGCGCGCATCCTTTTTTTACAAACAAGAAATGGGTCTATAGCCTACGTGAGATTTCCACACAAGCACTTCCCAGGCAGGAGCCGTCGTCACACGCAGCACCACCTACAGAATAGCCAAAGCTACTTATTGCACTAGGCTGAGAAAGCCATCGCCGGGGCAAGACCTTCAGCGCCCGGGATGCACTTTATGACCTAGTTCTCCACTGATGAGAATTAAACACATGCAGGATGTGGTACTGTTAATAAGATCCATTTAATTGGGTTTCATCGCCTTTATTGCCTGAACATTTAAACATTGTAATGCCTTTCTTGGTTTAAAACCCATCCTACAAGCAGACGTTTTCATCAGTTTTCATAATCAGACTCCTATGGCACTTTAATTCACTTGATTGATGTAATGATTCCGTTGGATGTCTTTGTTTGTGTGGTGTGGGTCTGCCCCACTGTCTGTCTTTTTTGTTGTTGCTGGGGCTACAACTGAAGTTCCCTAGCGGGAAAATCAAAGTTATTCTATTCTATCTCCATTTGTAGACTACGTTTAAATTCAGAAAACAATGAACGGTCGTATCGGATTACCAAAGCCGAATCACATTTAATATAACAATGATTTTGATCTATTTTTTTAGGTTTTGGATTATTTAAAAAATTATAATATTTAAAGCAATATACATTGAAAACTCCCACCAGAAAACAGGAGAACTCGATGCTGGTAATTGGGTATGCCACTGGTAACTAATTCCAATGTTTTTACAGCTTCTTACGCCTGTTGCTTTAATCTGCAATAGCCATGCTGTGCAGCAACGTCGACCGGCAACTTATTCCCAGTCACATAATAATAATAATAATAATAATAATAATAATAATAATATATTTACTGTGTAAAGAGAAAAATCGCTGTAAATCTAAATAAACTTCAATATGAATATAGCAACACTAAACACAGGCGTAATTCACACGTAAAAAATATATTTGCTGTACCGTAGTAGTATTCACTGTCACATAAAATAAGAGGCAATAACTGTCCACGTACAGAACACATGTAGCCTACACATGCATCTCGCAATTTCTCAATAATTAAATCGACCCCCATTGAGGGCCAAATATAGCATAATAGCCTCCATGAGATGTATTTCACCGCTAATTTCATTCGTGCAAGGCCGTTCCCAGGTGGAAATGGGGTTATCAAAGCGGACTGAAAAAAGCTCCGCCCTTTTCGAAGATAATTAGGCGATCACTCTCGCAAGGTGTTTAACGAACGGCCTAGGCAGTACTACAACTACAATCTGCTATTTGGACACGGCTTTTATTATCATTATTGTGTTCATTATTAGCCTACTCCACATTGTGTCACTTTTTGTAGAGCATTGCTTTGATTTACAAATAACATTCGTACATGACGTCACAGTGGAAAAGCGATATTACGCAGAAGGATTTGCTGGACCAGTGCTTGACATTCTTACAGAACGTCACAATGGAAAGACGATTTTACGATCGGGTTTATGATATAAAGAGCTATCTAAATGATTTTAACACTATTGCTACAGTTTCTGGAAGAAGTTACTTCTACTAGCGCTGGCGATTTTTGGAAAAACTCGTGGCAATCATGGACCCAATGAGAAATTTAAGTTCTCGGGTAAGTGGTTACATGGCCCACATGTAATAATACAGTATGACTGTGTCCGAAATAGCTTACTATTTACTATCTAGTGTACTATTTTGGTTGTCAGCCATTTTGGTCTAGTGTCCGAATTCTCTAATAAAATTTCGTATACATTTTAGTACGCTAGAAATATCCCACAATGCACCGTAACGTATGCTTAGAGTGGCGCGCATCTGACCGGCGCTAGCCGGATTTAAAGTTTGCAATAGCAATATTATTTTAGTGAGCTGCAGCTCGTCTTTGGGCATTGCTTAATAAAACGAACTGGGTTCATTGGCGATTTTAGCATGACATTTCTGGAGAGGCAGTTTTGTATGATGTCACCATCAAAAAATAAAGATGTTATGGGCTGCGCTGTAGGCCTAAGTGCCAGGGAGCAGACAGATTTCAAAACTGAATACAATGTATGCTTCAGCACAACACAGAACCCTACATTGAGGTTGCCTATACTGCAACAAAGTAATAGGATGAGACAAGACACGTTTCTTCAATAACTTGCATGCTTTATCAAAACCGTAAATACAAGCATATGACATGTTTTTAGCTTGTAGGAAAGTGCAAACAAGTTTGATAAAGTTCATCCAGAACTAATGCAATTATAGCCAAGCTAAAAAAAAAAAAAAAAACGCAAAGCATGCCAACGGCATATTATAATACCGAGAATTATCAGACAAATGTCAAATAAATATGCAAACATTTGATCCAAACATTTGGTCTTGCTTTAGCGATGTTGCACACATACACACAAAGGAAACTAGGAGTGTGAGTCAAGTGTGTTATATTTATACACGCCAATTTCACCATTGAATCTCTGTTTTGTATTAAATATACAATTAAGTTTGCCACAACGTTCAGATGTTACGAGTATCTTGCACAACAGCGCCCCACCTGCCCCTAATGTAAAACTGCCACTGATTAGGTTTAATGTCAAAAGCAGGATCTGTACATGAGTTGTGTTTTAAGAACTGGCTAGATGGGTATGTTTTGTAGCTATACGTTACTCTAGTGGACATTTGTGTGTTTAAAAGTCGGTGAAATGCTGTAATTATCCGGTTCAGGTGAAAAACCGGATAAATTTGGTTGAAAAGTGAAAGTTTTTTATCCGGCTAGGATGTAGCCAGGCTATAGCCAGGTAAAGCCTGAGCTAAATTACTGCTAAATTGAGCTAAATCGTAACGTTTTATGTCAAAACGTCTGTCAACCTGAGAATTACACCCCTCCAGACGTCTATATTCCGGCTTTTGGTACACGACAGACTTGTTGCTTAGGTGACGATGCTGAATAACAATAAAAGACAAATTCATTGTTTACTTAGTACACTATTTAGCGCCCTATATGGGCAGTCACTAGTTGGGGATTAGGGATTAGTGAATTGTGAGTGATTTCGGGCACAGCCTATGTATTGTATGGCTATTTTGCCAGAGGCACAAATGGTATTTATGGTTTTTATAGCTTTAATTGATTTATATGCAGGGGTATTTGTAAATAAAACACAAAATTTAGTTTTAATGCAAAATTATAGTGGCAACTAATGAAATGCCTAAGGTTTAGATAGCTAAATATGAATGCAGAACACAGTGTTTTAATGGTAACTGGAAAAGCACTACATTGGACTAATAACTAATTTGACAATGGACAATGGCTTCTTGTGCTAAGATTTATTTTTCTGTATTTCTTTCTGTAACTAGATGAAAGAATGCGAGACTGCACTCAGAGGCATGGAAGCAGTTCTTGAATTGAAGAGAGGGATTCTCAAGGAGAAAGAAGAAAGGAAGATAGACGTGGAGCTGTTTAAGCTGGCGCTGAAAATTCAGGGAGATGTTGAGTACAACATGGCGATGAAGATGAAACAGATGGAAATGGAGAAGAAGGAAATGGAGGAAAAGTTCAGTTTGGAGAGAGAACATTGGGACCGGAGCAGACAGAATATGGAGCGGCGGCAAGCGGAAATTCAGGAAAAAGGGCATTTAGAAAGAGAAAAGATGGAGGCTGAAAAAGAGAAGATGGAGAGAGAGGGGAAGATATTTGAGGAAGAAAAGAACTTACTGAAGGAGGCTCAAGTGAATTTTAAGGAGGAGAAAGAAAAAATGGAGAGAACCCTAAAGATGAAGAGACAGCAGATGGAGCAGGAGAGTGAGAGAATGAGAGCAGCGATGATGGAGTTAGTGGACATGGAGGAGGAAGTAATCTGGCCCAAAACACCAAAGCTTGTGTTAATGGATGATGTAACTTTGGAGCCAGAACCACTGGTGGACATGAAGAAAAACAAAAAGAGATTCTCGTCTTTCTTCAGAAGAGCGAAGAAAGAGGACAAGGAGTGCCTTCTTGAATTGGAAAACGGAAAGGAAAAGATATCTTGTGCAAAAAAAATGAGATCATTTCTTGCGAGGGTCTGGAGAAGGAAGAGCTAAAGAACAGTACAGACAGCATATGGAATCGTATGTATTCATTTTTACATTTGATTTTGGATAATATACTATACATTGCTAAGATTGAAATTGAGCATCAGTCTAATTGAAGTTAACTTTATTCTAGGAGCTGGAACATCGACTGGATGAGAGAAAAGAAGGAGACTTGGGACTCGCAACTAAAGCGTCTGACATGCGTGCGTGCACAACAACACACACCCCCACACAGACACACAGGTTGAATCTACCTACAGGTTGAATGAATGAGCAAAGCAATCAGTATATAAGGCCATCGGAACCGTAAAAACCTGGGATTAACAATCTCTGGGATTACTGTTTTATGTGGCTGTGATAAACTTGCTGAACCCATTAGACAGCTGGGACAGAGGGGTTGAATCTAGAATCTTCAAGTAAAGAAAGAAGCTCTTGTGGGATTTTGGTTCATTTACATAACATTACATTATAGACATTTAGCAGACGCTCTTATCCAGAGCGACGTACATCGTGCATTTTCGAACTAGGAAAGACGACAGTTGGAAAGACGACAGTTGGTTAGAAACAGCACGTTCAATAGTTTTGGAAAGAAAAGATACCGGTCTGTAGTTTTGGATGTTGGAGGGGTCCAGCGTAGGTTTTTTCAGGATCGGGGTGATGCGGGCTCTCTTGAAGGATGAGGGGAAGCAGCCAGAGGTCAGGGAGGAGTTCACCAGGGAGGTCACAAACGGGAGGATATCTGGGGTGATTGCCTGGAGGAGAGATGAAGGGATAGGGTCGAGGGCACAAGTAGTGGGGCGATGGGAGATGAGGAGATGGGATACATCTGTCTGAGAAAGGGGAGAAAAGGTGGAGAAACAGGGGGGGGGGGGGACACAGAAGGGGTAGAGAGAGGAAGAGAGTGGGAAACAGTGTCTGTGAGGGGAGGGGGAGTGGGGCTGAAGGAGCTGCGGATGTCTGCGATCTTCTCATCGAAGAAATCTGCAAAGTCGTCTGCAGTGAACGAGGAATGAGGAGCAGGAGGGGGTTTGCTGAGGAGGGAGGAGAAGATAGAGAACAATTGACGGGGGTTAGAACTGTGTTAACTGTAAGTTACCTTGGCAGCGGTGACTGCTGTAGAGAACGTCGCTAGGAGAGACTGGTAAGAGGAGAGGTCTGATGCGTCTCTGGATTTCCTCCACATCCTCTCTGCTGCGCGGAGACCGGCCCTTGAGGTGCGCAGGGCGTCGGACATCCATGGGCAGGGAGGAGATGGGCGTGTGGGCCTAGAAACAAGAGGGCAGAGAGAGTCAGGTGATGTGGAGAGAGCTGTGAGCAGGGTGTCAGATGCAGAGTCGATGGGGAGTTGAGAGAAGGGTTTTGAGAGGGGGGAGGGAAGCAGTGACACAGGGAGCAAGAGAGGAGGGCGAGAGGGAGCAGAGGTTACGGCGGACAGAGACAGTGGGGGTGTGGGGATAGTAGAGCTGGGTAATATGAGGATAGTAGAGCTGGGTAATATGAGGATAGTAGAGCTGGGTAATATGAGGATAGTAGAGCTGGGTAATATGAGGATAGTAGAGCTGGGTAATATGAGGATAGTAGAGCTGGGTAATATGAGGATAGTAGTCTCTGTCCGCCGTAACCTCTGCTCCCTCTCGCCCTCCTCTCTTGCTCCCTGTGTCACTGCTTCCCTCCCCCCTCTCAAAACCCTTCTCTCAACTCCCCATCGACTCTGCATCTGACACCCTGCTCACAGCTCTCTCCACATCACTTGACTCTCTCTGCCCTCTTGTCTCTAGGCCCACACGCCCATCTCCTCCCTGGGGACGCCAGAGACCGTTGCGGAGCAACGCACGCGGAGGAGATGCGGACCTATAAAACAGCTGGACGCCGTCAGCGCGTCAGACACGTCTTTTCATCTGCTGCTGAAAGCCCACGCTCGACATCGCGCTGTTTTGGAGAACACAACTTACTAACCTAACCTTTTTAGACTAGCTAATATATTTAGTTTAGTCGTGCTATTACCGGCAGCTCAGTTCCTGACCAGCAGTAATACTAGACATAGGAACACACAGGTCCATAGAAACTGTAAATTCATTGGGATTTCCAAACAGGGTAAAATATGGTGGGTAGTTAATCTACCTGGACCGTTACGGTAACCACAAAAGCCTGTTTTGGATCGACTCTGAAATGCTGTTTGATGTGGCTGTGATAAGCTAGCTGAACCCATTAGACAGCTCGGAGGGAGGGGTTGAATCTGAAATCTTCAAGAAAAGACGTCAACAAATGAGCTCCTTTTGCTTTTATATCAAGCTGTGGGATTTGGGTTTACCTTCCATGTAGGAGGAAGAATCAGGCAAATAATGGGTTACTAAAACAAGAAACTGGGTGAACCCCATTGGATACAGCAAGTACAGTACATTCAATCCAAGAACAACAAATTCCCAACTCTACACTGTTGTGTGTGTGTGTGTGTGTGTGTGTGTGTGTGTGCGCGCGCATGGCACATGCTCATGTTCCTTGCACATTTAACATTAAGTGCATTAATGAGTTCCAGCGACCGTTCCAGCCCTGTCCCTCCTCTGGTTCAAGCCTACGCCCTGACGCAACCTGGAGTCCCAGATGTTTCACCCCGCCCCTCTGAATTTCATCTCTTCATTGGACTTTCTACTTACCAGCTAGTTTAATATCTCAAGACTTTAACCTGCTCAACCCATTTGATTATGTGCTGTGATCCCTCATTACATTTTTTTTACCATCCATTCCATCTTTAGTTAAACCGGCCAGCCAGTGGAGGATGGGCTCCCCCTCTCTAGCCAGGTTCCTCCCGAGATTTCTTCCCATCGGGGAGTTTTGTCTCGCCACTGTTTGAGTGTGTTACTCCCCACTGGGGAGTTTTCCCCTCGTTTGCTGTTTGGGGGTTCAGGCCTGGTTTTTGCCCAATTTTCTTTCTGTGTCTTTGTACAGTGTCTGTAACAGTTCTCTGTAAAAAGCGCTATACGTTCCAAGCTTGCTCCAAAATGCTTCTTTTTTGCCAATCCTGTGCTTAATAAATGTGTGTGATCTCAAATGTGTCAGTTGGGCTATTTATCAAGGTACATTCAAGCAAAATTGAACTTTGGTAGAACTTTGGGTTGTGTAGTTATCTGTCCTAGAGTCTAAATGGTGGCGAAATATGTTTGTTAGTTGCTCTGTGCTCCCCTGGGGTGATAATCCAGAATATGGTATTTGTCACTTTCCATTCACTTCAATAGCGCAGCTAAAACGGTCTCAAAATGACACTTCTAGCAAGTATACGAACAAGGTTTAACGATTATTTATGTACATTTGCAGTTTGTGCTTCCTTTCATTTTCACATTAAAACAGGCCAAATCTTTGATGAAAAAATAGATAGTCATGCCGCTGTACTATAATTTCCACCAGAAGTGAACATGTTTATAATTGTCAAAAAATTAACTCATTTGTGGGGGAAAGGGGCTGGATGAAGCTCAAGAATAAAGTCTTGGGCCTGACTTTTTAAACCTATTCATCTGGTGCTAAATTATCTGGATTTTGTAATCCTCCATTTAACAATCTAGTATTATTTAAATTGTAATGACTTTCACTTGTCAAAAAGGTAGACTGATTCTGATCCTTATTGAAAATTTGCAGTGCTTTTAAACATCTCTTGACCAGGATAAGAAACTCCAGTTTCCACTTTCCAATGCTTTATTCCTGTGCACGGGCTGTCCTACATATTTAAACTCTACATGATTTGATGACACAATGAAATATGCTAGCCCACAAAACCTTCTGTATTTATTGATATTTGTCATTCAGTAAATCAATTGCTTGACTGATAATTAATGTATACTCCTGTTTTATTGGTATGTGCGTCACATCCTCCCAAGTGAAGTTTGCAAGTGAAGTTTATGAGGGTGGAGCAAAAACTGTATTGGGACGCAGCCCAAGTGTAGTAAGTTTAAATGCTACAAAAGCAGGTCAGCAGTCAGCCAGTGGTCCTCCCTCCTGGTCCTGGAGAGCCGCAGAGCATTACTTTTTAGTGGCAATTACTTATCAACTTAAATTATTGAGATATTTGTTTGAGAAGTCGCTTGACAAAGAGGCTATGGCGACCTCTAGCTGGTGGAGGACTGAAGTACCATTGGGAACAAAGCACCAGTTGAAATGATAAATCACTTCATTAGCCAATCATTGATGAGCACGGTATCACCACAGCAGCAATGGTAGAGGCTGTAGGCAACCTCTGAATTATATCAGAAGATGGTTTTTGCATTTTATTTTATCATTTAATTATGTACTGTACACCAGGCTGTGCTTTATTTGTGTAGTGCTTGGGCCTTTGTATTGCTGGTGGTTGAGGTGAGTTTAAAAGCACTTTGTGAGAAAGGCGCTATATCAATGCAAGGCATTATTAGTATTATTATATATTGTCATTATTAAAGACACAAAATGAGAAGGTGATGTGGCAGCTGGCTCTCAACCCTCATACGACTGGGGGCTGGATTCCCCACGTAGTGCTTTCTATACTGGGATCCTGTTTCTATCCGTAACTTTCTGTGCTTTTCCCTGTTTGAATAAAGTGGGTAATAATCCTAAAGAGGACAGACTGTGCTCTCTCTTCTGTTATTACCAGTAAAACAGGCTGTTTTTACTGCTGTAATTACACAGACTCCATCCACTGTTGTAAAACCTCATATTTGTAAGTATTCCCAACTTATAATTTTTATATTTTATTTTCATACATTTAATATTCATGTTAATCATGGCCCATAGATGCTCCACAATATCTTTACAATCCTAAATGTAGAACAAAACTGAATTAAAGATAAATAAATAAGTAAATTAAACACAGATTTGTAGAAGTATTCAACCTGAGCTTTCAATTTAGTGATGTTGACCACTAGGTGGCAGCAGATGTTCATGTTGGGCTCCTAGATGTCACATTGTGTGGTCCTGGTGTGTCAGAGATGCTTCTTGTTTTTATTCCATCCAATTGTGATTGCAAGAGTTTGACAGATTATTAAGAACCTGAGCCTGTATATTCAGAATCTCCACCACATGGTCACTTGCAGGGCTCGCCCAAGTGCAGGGCGACTTGCACTTCCCCCCCTCCGTGTAAATGGCACTCGCTCGTCCCGACTGCGGAGCTTTTCCACCCTAGCTCCCCAGTGGTGGAACAAACTTCCCATTCCCCTACGTTCCATGCCGACCCTGCCTACTTTCCGTCGTGGCCTGAAAACGCACCTTTTCAGACTCCACCTGGACTAATACTTATCTAGGACCTCATGGTATGTGTTCTTGTTCAACTGTGTATTCAAGTGTATAATAGGGCGGCAGTGTGGTATAATGGTTAAGGAACTGGGTTTGTAACCGAAAGGTTGCCGGTTCGATTCCCAGGTCGGACACTGCCGTTGTACCCTTGAGCAAGGTACTTCACCTGCATTGCTTCAGTATATATCCAGCTGTATCAATGGATACTATGTATAAATGCAAAAAAATGCAAAAAAATGCTGTGTAAGTCGCTCTGGATAAGAGCGTCTGCTAAATGCCTATAATGTAATGTAATGTAATGTAATGTAATAATATTTAGAATAGAATTGTATTCGAGCTGATTTACCCAGTTCACTGTGAACTGCATTGTGTATGGGAAGAACGTGCTTTCTTATCTGTTCTGTAGTTACTTCGATGACCTTCTGTATGCACTTACTGTACGTCGCTTTGGATAAAAGCGTCTGCTAAATTAATGTAATGTAATGTAATGGAATGTAATGTCACCCGCATTCAGTCGGCCTGATGCTTAATCCACATATGTATAGTAGCTCATGGCTCAAATGGAATACAAGCAGGAAGCATTTCTAGCATTCTATGGTCCCGTTTCTCATACACGGATAACTCGGTTAGCTGGAAAACTGTGCTGAGTAAAACCCAGAAACCCCCCGTAAATGTATGAACTAGCAAAAACACTGTTCCGGGTTTTACTCAGAGCAGTTAGCCAGCTACGAGGAATAGGGCCCAAGGGGGAACCCAACGAAGCATGATTACTTAGTTAGCTGGATAGCTGCACTGTGTAGAACCCAGAGCAGCTCTTTTTACTCTAGTCCATTTTCCATATTTGGGAGGGTTCCAGGTTTTACTCAGTGCAGTTATCCAGCTAATTTAGTAATCCTGCTTTGTGAAACAGTCCCCTGAAGAGCAATGGACTGCTGGATTTCATTATGAATCAGCAGTACATTATTCCATGAAAGCAGCTTATTACACAGTTAGCACAGCTGCTTTCGTGGGTCTAAATTGGTTGCAGATTGTGAAAACAAAAACCAGGGGACTCTCCAGGGTGGACCAGTGTGGGTGAAAACCGTCTCGATACCAAAGGTGGCGGTAAAACAGGGGTGTCAAACTAAATTCCCAGGAGGCTGCAGTGTCTATGGGTTTTTGTGGTTTCCTTTCGATCAGCTGCCAATCAAAGCCTTGAGAACTAGGTGTGTGGATTTATTAGCCAATCACTGGTGCTGAGAAAACATGGAAAACCAACAGACACTGCAGCCCTCCAGCACTGGAGTTTAAAACCTGGGGGGTATTTCACAAAGCAGGATTACTGACTTAGCTGGATAACTGTACTGAGTAAAACCTGAAACCCTCCTAAATCGGATTTTACTCAGTGCAGTTATCCAGCTTATTACAGCAAAATACCCCCCTGTGCTCTAAATTATCCCTGGTGCGAATGGACAGATGGACAGACTTATGGCCTGTTCTCTTGTAATGTGCAGTGATGTTCAATGGGTATCCATGAAGAGTCACTGAACTGTAGCTAGCTTTGCTCTGCTTTAAAGTGCTGCCTGACTCACTCTAATTTCTATGTTTAGAAATTTGCAGCACGTTACACAATTAATTCACAATTAATTTTAATGCCATTCTCTGCATGTGCGCTTTAACTTCATGCAGGAGCAGGTCGGTTTCCCCTGCTGAAAATGGCAAAGTCTTCCTGGGAAAGTGTATTGTTTTCAAGCATTACGCTATACCAGTAAAACAGGTTGGTCACATTTCCATAAGCAGGACATTATAAAACAAGAGAAAATATGTGTGAACCTATGCGTTGCCAACCTGACATTTTTCAAATTAGTTCGCTTAGTTCTCTTTAAAATCGTCTTGTTCAGTTATGGAATAACAGGTGAAATCAGCGGGTTTTAAATAAGCTGAGAGTATAGAAATCTTGTCACTGTAATTTTAAAAATATGAAGGACGAAGAATAGACCAGGTTTGTGATGGTTTTAGTGCAAGCGCTTTCTGCTGGCTCAAGATAGCAATACGCCAAAAAATATCCTGACCACTCCTCATCACCAACACCAACATGCCCAGTTCACTTGCAACGGGCGCAAGAATACATGGTATTTAAACGACGTGAGCGCTAGGCGTTATAATGAACCCTGCGCCGGGTGTAAGATAGCAAAGACACTTGCGTTTGGGTAAGCGCCGTGTAGTGCCGGGTGTAAGATAGGGCCCTTGGTTTTTGCAGTGTGTGTAATCTCAGGAGACATTACAAAAAATAGATTTCATTGCCAATAATTGCAAAGGCAATGCTGAGAACCAGAGAACTCAATCTGCTATAGTACAAGAACAGATCTTCTCTTTTGGAGGAATGTAACAGAGTCACATGGTTTCTGTGTGGGTGCTGCCTATTCCTCAGTCTGAATAAGTGAGTCTCAGCTCTGATTAAGGATGCAATCACTTCCTGTGGCATAATCAACCTCAAGACTGTGATCATTTTGTTTGGGAACACATTAAGTGGAATTTTTTGTGATATCCGCCGTTCCCCTCCAGTCCACCTTTTCGTTTTGTCTTTCTTGTTTTCCCATTTCTTATGTTTCATGTCGTGTTTTCCATTTACCCTGTTCATCTCGTTTCTGTGTTCGTGCAGGCTGGGTGTGGTTCCCCGTTTAATTCCTTGTTTTTGCCCCTTTCGTATTATCCTCATATTTGCATTCCAGGACTTTGTGATGTCTGACCCAACAACATCAAAAGACTCTTGATATCTTATTTTCGGGTACTCTTACAGGCGATACTATAACTTCTCTGCATTTGAATGGATCTCTCTATGAGAATTGGGGGTGGGACTAGATTTAGCTGTCAATTATGCTGGAATAGTATATCAACACATGGTTGATAAAATTACTAAGTCTTCAAGGGTCTGAGGTATCAAACGAGCCTCAAACCATCACTCTGCTGCCAGATATGCAGTAGATATGGATGGATCACTTTAAGGGTTGTTTCTGGAAGACCGTTGATAACTTACAGCCATTTAGCCAACCATGTGTTCCGTACTGTTCTAGTGTAATTTACACTATTTAAATCTAGTCCCACCCCCCCAATCCCCATAGAGATCCATTCAAATTTCATGATGAATTCCATTTAAACTTTTATTGTTTTTGGGTGACAGACATCACAAAGTTATGACATGCAAAATATATGCGACCAAATATTAAAAAGTTATTTGTTTATTCTACATTATGTTAAACTGTAAACAATATTTTTTGATGCCGGAAAATGGGGGGGGGGGGGGGGAGACTATGTACAAAAGGTTCTATAATTTCTAAACAGTTCATCCGATATTAAGGAAAATACCCTCAAATGAAAGTTGACAGTCTGCCCTTCATTATACCTATAGCCTGCTGTTAATAAAACATACGACTTTGTTGCATGACTGGGTTATAAAAAATTCACCGTTTTGTGAATTAGCTTAATGTCACAAATAAATGTGGCTTAAAAGGGTAAATAATCTCTCTAAATATGAAAAGCACCCAATTAACCCCTTTGTTCAGATGGTCTTGCCGGCGAGACCTTTTTGCTCAACTGAGACATTCGTTGCTCCTGCAGCCAAACTATTAGTGGAAAACACAAACTCTGTGTTTTAACTTTAATGGTAGACAATTGGTGATGATTTCTGGCCAATGCGTAGTTTCTAAGTGTCACTATTTTTCCGTGGAAAGTCCATTTAACAAGCACCCCCCCACCCAGTCTATACCTACCCATGCGTGACATAGTGGACAATAGCATCTATGTTTGAGATCATCACAATCACCTGATCGTATGCCGGAAAAGCCGTGAAAAGCCCTGCTCACTCAAATGCAAAATAAACATGTGAAAGTATTCTCTCATTCTACCATGTATTCTACTAGCAATATATGCTACTAAATATTAAATTAATATACAATCCTACCATTGGTTTTACACATCGAGATGTTCCTTTCAAAATTCAGTGGTCATTTATTGTCTGGTACAATCGATTTGAGAAATATACAACAGTTTATACCGCTATTACACTATCTGAAACGTCGACTCGTAATACCCCCCATGCTCTGCAAGCCTGTCTCATTCATTACGGTTTACTCTCGTTTAATTCAATCAATCAATAAATAACCTTTATTTAAACTCGAAGGTCACTGAGGTTGCCCTCATTTACAGTGACGTCGAGTAAGAGATAAAATAACACAAAGATAAAATAATGACAACATAAAGGCACAACATAAAAGGATAAAATAAAATAAAAGATAAGAACAAGAACAAGAAATTCAGCTAAAAACAATTACATTGTGAGGTGCAAAATTCAGCAATCATAGTTTTAAAATGTCCAACAGACGGAAGAGTGTCCATTTTTAAAGTGCTTTGCAGGGCATTCCATGAGTGGGGAGCACTAACAGAGAAGGCAGTCATGCCTAGGTTAGAACAAGCTCGGGGAACATTGAGCATGAGCACCTCACTGGAACAGGTATGATATGAACCAGTGTTTGAGAGAAAAATAAAATAAATAAAAACTAATATCTATCACGCCTCATTAAAAGAGAGGGCCAACCAACCTTTTCATACAGGGAGCAATGATGTATGTTATAGCTATCACCTGTAATGAATCTGAAAGCTGAATGGTATACAGAATCAAAAAATCTAAGAGTAGAAACAGAGGCATGTCTATAGACTACATCCCAATAGTCCAGAACTGATAAAAAAAGACTGCTTCAATAATCCTCTTCCTGCATACCATAGGAAAACTGGTTCTATTCCTATATAAGAAGCCAATTTTTCATCAAGCCAGATGCTGAGATGTTTATATACAGAAACTCTCTCAATAATAGAACCATTTGCAGCAGTTATGCGCGGTCAAAATCTACGGAGAACAACATAAATTTTGTTTTGTTCTCGTTAAGAACTAGCTTAAGAGAAACAAGAGCATCTTGAATAGTATCGAAAGAATGTTGCAAATTTTCAGTAGCTAATTCCACAGAGTCAGCAATACAATACAGAATGGTATCATCAGCATAAAGATGAAATTGAGAACCACTAGCTGGGGACACAATATCATTGATATAAATAGTAAAAAGCACCTGACCTAAAATTGACCCCTGTGGAACACCTTTAGTAATTGGTAAAAAATCAGACTGGACACTCCCTAATTTCACACATTGAGATCTGCAAAATAGATCATTCCGGAACCAGTTACATGCATTTCTATCTAGGTTAATGCTACCGAATCTATTTAACAGCAAACAGTGGTCAACAGTATCAAAGGCCTTAGACAGATCTATAAACAGGGCAGCAGTGTAGTTTTTCATCTAAAGCAGAAACTATATTATCTGTAACCAAAGTGATGGCTGAGATAGTGGTTAGCTTTATAACCAGATTGGTGCAAAGATAAAATGGAGTGGCATGAAAGAAACTCTTTAAGTTGACAGTTTACAATTGATTCTAAAGTTTTAGCCAAACAAGACAGCTTAGATATTAGCCTATAACTATTAGGGTCATTATTTTCTCCACCCTTATGCAATGGGAGAACTTGCGCAGTTTTCCAACCTCTAGGAACTATACATGAAGACATAAACAGATTAAAAATATGCGTTATTTGCACAGCAATTAATGGGGCGGAGAGCTGCAGAAAAAAAGAAACCAAATTATTTTCACCAGTGGATTTCTCAGGATCAATGGCTAAAAGGGCATCAAGTACCACACTGGGAGACACAGAGCTAAAATAAAACTGGGAAGCAACAATGGGAGTAGGTACGTAAACCTGCTCAAAAGAGAGATGATTATCATTAGCAGAAGGGGATCCAAGACCTCATCCTTAAAAATATGGCCAGCTGCGGTAAAATGTCTATTAAAAGCGGAGCAAATTGCAATTTGATCATTTATAAGACTGTCATAAAATTTAACCTGAGAAGGTACAGAGGCAGAAGAATTGCTACTAATGGATTTTACCACCTTCCAAAATTTGGAAGTGTTAGTGATCAAATTAAAGTAATAGTCAGATTTATTTTTCTTCACAAGAGACATGCATTTGTTTCTAAGGACTCTAAATGCAGCCCATTGTGAGGCCTCATTTGTACGTCTAGCAAGAGACCAAGCTTTATTTCTAGACAAGAATAAGGATGACAGTTCAGAGGTAATGTAGTGGAAAAATATATAGATTATACATATAATATATCATTACAAACCACTGTAGGGCCTTCTATATGAAACAATTGTGTCAATAAGAAGATGCTTTTCTGTGTTAGGGTGTCTTGGAAAAAAACAGCTCTAAAGGCCCAAATGTGCACACAGCACACAGTCATGGCCTCACATTCAAGGGCAGACACTCACGCCAGGAAAACAAGCTCATTATTTGTATCTGCATTGATCAATAGATGACTGTCCCAAGCTAGGCACACAGTATGATCTCATCTTCCACACCTGTAAATCAAGGACATATACACACACCCACACGCAGGAAAATTGATGGGAAAAACTCACTCTCAGCAGAAAACAGCCATATTGTAAAACATGCATGACGACGCGACATACACAGAAAAGGCCTCCAGTGGGGCATGGCTCAAGCAGGGCTAAGTCTAAAAAGTGGTGAACAACACATGGTCGGGTCACAGTTTCTAAAAATATGAGGAAGGTGAAAAAGCAGACCAGGAAGGTTAAGAGAAAAAGTTGATAGTTTTTTTTAGAAATGGCCTTCATACATTCAGAGGAATGTATGAAGTCAGAACTGGACCTTTTTGCAGTACCATACACACAAACAAGCATTGAGAAGAGCATCTACGTAGAAGTACCGCCCCTGTCAGCCATTTCAGACACAGGGCCTCTACAGGTCTTTATAGCCAGTAATGGTGACGATTACCTTGACTTAAAACAATACTCCTTTATACCTTCGACGTCAGATCATCCATACAGATAGGCAGAATATTACTCAAACCGACAAGGTTGGGTCTACTTAATTATTGTGAAGCCACAATGTTTAATCAATTTGCGGCCGGCTTATGATAGCAGTGGACACATATATGAAAAAGACCCTGCGGGCGCCAACAGAAAGAGCCCTATATACGCGGCGAGCAACCGTTTCGAATTGATCTGACCCATCCACGCAGACATGCTTTTTCAGGAGAGGCTACTTATAAATGGAGTCGATATTAAAATTAAGATGGTGCGGGGTAAGGATGAGGTCTGTCTAACAAGCGCAGATGCCAAGCCACAATACCGTTTTTAAATGGTCTCTGCCTCACTATTTGTAAAAAACAAATAAAAAAAAGTTGGGGTATCTCCACCCGTTAAGCTTGGCTCTATTAATCTCTATTGTTAAATATCCAATTGATCGTGTTCGTATTAAAACTTTCAGTTTAGCAGCAGGTATTACAGTTTGCAATCAAGAAAATTTATTTCTGGGGCAGTTACCGAAATCTGTCATTTTAGGTTTGGTTGATAACAATGCCTTTATAGGGGCCCTTTCAATTTCCAAAACTATAATGCGGAATTTGTTGCAATGTATGTTGAGGGGTTTTTACAGTTCCCAGGTAAACCCTAACAACCAAATTATGGGGCCAACTCTGCGGTTCATGAATTTTATAGTTTAACGCATGCAACTGGAAGGCATCTGAAAGATACACCATTGTTTATAAATCGTCAAGAATAAACAAGCTGTTACACCCTTTATGCTTTCAACCTGACCCCGATGAAGGTTGCAGCCAGCATCTATCCCTGATCAAGACAAGCAATATGCGCCTGGAGATGAGATTCAGAAACCCTCTACCCAGAACTGTAAATGTAATAGTTTTCGCATGCTTCCACAATATCGTTGAAGTGAACCAGAGGAGGAACGTGCTGTAAGATTATTATTAATCATGAACACCAGAGAAGTAACGGCTATTTTGAGTAACAATCCTTACACTGTAAATAACTTTTATGGGGTTGTGGCCTGCAATGAGCTACTGGATAATAAACTAAATTATTTACCAGCATTGTACATTGTGAATACACCCCCCCCCCGAAATAAGCCTGGAGAACACTGGTTAGCATTGTATGTGTGTGCGGATAAAACTGGTGAATTTTTGGACTCCTACGGCAACCCTCCTATTTATTTCCCAGATAGCATCAACACTTTTCTGCAAAAGAACTGTAAACGGATTGTTTAGAACACGGAACAAATGCAAGACCTGCTCAGCACAAAGTGGGGCCAGCATTGCATATTTTACCTGCCCAACAGGGCCAAAGGGGTCCCGTTTAGCTCAATTATATCCCTATACTCTGATAATTTGAAAAAGAACAATAAGATGGTTTCAAGATATGTTGATAAAATATACTTGGATAAGTGTGCTAAAACCAGTGTACACTTAACCTGTGTACAGACTGCGTGCTGTGGTGAAATTTAAGGCCTGTCACGGTTGTTGAAAAAAGCAACACATGCATGTTTTGTTTGTATGTTACTTTATGTATTTTATTGGAAAAAAATAAATAAAAACATTTTTTACATTACATTTAACTTTTTGGTCATTTAACACACACAGAAACACACTCAACAGCATCAAAAATCTAACCACGCTGAATGGTCTAAAACAGGGGTTAAGAAAACAGACTTAAGGCCTGGTTCTGGCGTCGACATTGGAGAATATGCGGCTGTATTTGGTATTTTTTATGCAGATATCTTGCCGCGCACATGTTGATTATGTATGACAGAAAGAGGCATATTAAGCATAGCCATAGCCTCTATAAATTCACCCCAACCCCTGGGCCTTCTATCATCAGAAATCTTGTGAGGGGCGGTTATGTCCAACATATGCGAGCCACTTACTGCTTTACCCTTGAACACAAACTTTTTTATCAGATACGTGCCATTTTTCTGGCTTCTAGAGGGCACGCTATGTATGACGTCTTCAAGCCGGTTTGTGTCGGTACTGACTATTATCGCTAGAGGGGGCTCGATCGCTAACCTCAACAGGTATTCCATAAGGCTGTAACAGTCATCCTATAGTGCTTGCTTGATAGTTTTTTCAGTATAGGTTTTAGTTTCCGCTAAAAGCAGTGAGAGAAGAGATGATGTATGAAGTAACCCTTCCTTGCCTGTCCCACATCTCTTGTCCAGGAGAAATTTGTCCTGCAGGATTACATGCACAAACAACCTGACCTGAATAAAGACATGAGAGGCATTCTGGTGGACTGGATGGTTGAGGTCCAGGTGAGCCAAGCAGATCAGGGCGATGCTGGTTTGTTTAATTCTCAGTCCTTACCTTGCCCTCTTAGTCCTCGCGTCACGCTCCCCCTGCTTCGCTTGCAGGACCACGAGACGCTGTATCTAGCTGTGAAGCTGATCGACCACTACCTGTCCTGCAGTGTAGTGCTCAGGGAGTCTCTGCAGCTTATTGGCTCTACATCCATGCTCATTGCCTCCAAGTTTGAGGTGAGAGACCAATGGAAAGAAGGGGGGGGGGGTGGGGGGGGGGGGGGGGGGTGGGGGCAGAAAGGAAGTTTTTCCACAAAAAAAAGAAGAAGAACATTTGCTTATACTAGAAAGCGCACACTGTCCCATGCTGAATGTTTGAACCAGTTTGTGGGTTCTCTTAACCCGATGCTCTTACCCACCCTCATCAGGAGCGCAGTCCGCCCTGCATCGACGACTTTCTGTACATCTGCGATGATGCCTACAAGCGTGAGGAGATGATCACCATGGAGGTCAACATCCTGCAGACACTGAAGTTCGACATCAACATCCCGGTTCCTTACCGCTTCCTCCGTAGATACGCCAAGGTGAGGGCAATTTTGTATAATAGAATAAATAAATAGCCTAATGGTTCAAATAAACATATTTTATGGTGTCCAAATAAATCTTTACCAAATCTACTATTTAAAACTAACTAGTGCATTGCCCGTGTCCGTACAAAACATGCCCGTTCGGAACGGGCCGATTGCTTGGCCCCCTGTATTGATGCTTGCAGCATTCTCGAGAACCGCGCATCCAATCAACGCACAGTGCCCGTGCCTGTTCGGAACGGGCCAATTTTCCAGTTTTCGCAAGCTTGAAAAGTTTTGATATATAGCTATTGTTGTCTTGGCAACAAACCCTCTGCAGCTGATAATGTTCCAATGCACTCGAGCAGCCTCTGAAACTGATGATGTCACAGTACCCTCTAGCTGCTTCAGATTATATCCTCTTACAGTTTTTAGACTTCTTATCATAGACCGTATACAAATAGCTTCTTTTCTGGAGAACCGCTCATCTAATCATTTATTTCCTCCTTTTTAGTTAGATAAACGAAACGGGCTCCTGTACACACACACACACACACACACGTGTCAAGATCTGGCTTGTTTGTCGGATTTAGCTGGCTACACAGCCATCCATCCACCACATTTTCAGTAGGCTACTGGATTCTAGGATCTGATAAATAAATTAAAAAAGATTTATATTTGCATAGACTAATTAAATAAAATGACAAAAAGCATGCCATTATTTAACAATGAAGAAGTGTATGCCCAATGTGTTGTGCTCACTTAACTGGTGCTCTAATAATGTGATCTCAAGCTCAGTTCTTTTTATTTAATTTTATTATCTTTTTTTTTTTTTTTTTTTTAAATGAGTGATCTCCAGGTTGCTCTTCATTTTGTTAAACATATTTTTTCTAAATAGATTTAGTATAGGCCTACAGTATGCACGCCCGGCGAACTGTAGCCTACTTGCAATCAACTTATTAACGGATTAAGTATCTAAAAAAACTAAAGCTAATCCGTACAATAAGAAATAATAAACTAAATACTTTATTCAGAAAACCGCACAGTCGGAGAAACTTGCACATGAACTCAATTTCACAATAAAACATGAATGAGTAACTGCACAGTCGGAGAAACTTGCACATGAACTCAATTTCACAATAAAACATGAATGAGTAACCGCACAGTCGGAGAAACTTGCACATGAACTCAATTTCACAATAAAACATGAATGAGTAACCGCACAGTCGGAGAAACTTGCACACAAACTCAATTTCACAATAAAACATGAATGAATAACTGTCATGGTATCAACTTCAGTGTTGATGTATTTGAAATTTGTTGTTGAGTAATTTATGATTAATGCATTTTTCCCCCATTTTTGGGAATGAGCATATGCGTATGGTAAACTAACCACAAATGCTTATGATGTCTTTATATTTAAAAGTAAGCGCTTTCCAAGAGGACATTTCAACTATTTTCCGTTTCAAAACATTTGTTTGTATTTTGCAAGCATTGCCATTTTCTCAACGTTTGTCTGTTAAGTTATGTGTTGCATGCAAAGATAATTTGAGTGCTTGGCTGTATTAAAGGTCTGTATTTTGTGAAACATTGAATGGCCGCTCTGTTATAATAGTTTATGCTGTGCATGTACCCTCAGGGGATCCTTTTAATGTATAACGCCGTCTAAAAAGCATCCGCAGCAGTTGATATAGGTATACGCTTTAAAACAATCTTAAATGTTATTTACTGGAAAAGGTGTAAAGTTGTTTGCGTCCCCCTGTGGGGGTGATATCTTACCTGAGGACCTTCTCCCCAGTGTGTCCGTGCCAGCATGGAGACTCTGACGCTGGCACGGTACGTGTGTGAGCTGAGCCTGATGGCTAGCGCCTGTCTGCTGCTGGCTCTGACCATGAAGGGTCTGGGAGGATGGGTAAGGAAGCGTCTGCACGCTGCCGCTCTTCTTTCTCCTCCAGGCAACGTGCCGGTTGAGCCTCCATAAATCCCGTTGATTCATTCTGTTCATTGCTGTCTGTGCATGTGATTAACGTGATCAATGTCCCCCCAGACACCGATTCTGGAGTTCCATACAGGATACACGCTTTCAGATTTGGGCCCTTTAGTGAGGAAACTCCACTCCATTGTGGCCTGCCCCTCTGATGACAAGCTTAAAGCTGTGAGAAGCAAGTACTCCCACAGGTAAGGCGCCACAACTCCCCTGTTTTTGATTCCTATTATTAGTTGAGCTTTTCGGATGCTTCTGTCCAACAGAGCCTTTTGTTTACCTGTTCAATGTGAAGCAACCAACTAACTTCATATACTCTCAGTTCAGAAAGGTATTCTATAACTGTTTGTAACCAACGGCATCTGTTCTCTACCTACAGCGTGTTCTTTGAAACGGCAAAAATTCCTGCTGTGGATATTCAGAAACTAGAGGAAGCTTTGAAGTGAACAGAAGTTGATATGACAGAAAAAATAGGCAACAAAAAAAAAAAAGCATTGTAAATATTTCCTATTTATCCTGTGTGTGTTATGCCTCTTTTGCTTTATATGTAAAGAAAAAGTTTTTCAATTAGATAATGGCTTTGTGTTCAATATTTTTATACATATAATAATTTTATAGCCATTTTTCTATGCCCTTTGTATAAATTTGGTATAATAATTAAATTAAAATATAGGTCATGCTTGCAAGAAAAACGGTATTTCCATGACACCAAATGTGGAGTAGGATTATTTTTTTATTCCAGTTTTTATGCAACCATATGCCAGGATAAGCGGGTGGAATTATTGTTGAAGTGTTTGTTTGTGTCTGTCTATATAAATGTAAGTACTTTTTTTTATTTTTTTATCATGTCACTGTGGCTCAGCCCAATAACTTGTGAATAATACACAAGTATTATTGCTATTTTTAAATGGCTTTGTGTGTTTTGTAAATAAAGACTGTTCTGCCCTTGTTCAAACTTTGCAACTCTTCCCTTGGAGCAAGTTCTCAAAATAGTTGTTGGCAAAGCTGCAATGCAACGTTTTTGGCCAGTAGAGGGCAGTTGCACTGCATAATTGTTTGAAACTTGTATATCTAGGAAAAATAAAGGGATAATGAATAGGTAGGTAGGTCCTTTGTTTTTTTTATTCTTAGGAAAAGTCAAACATGCAAAGCATTATTTTGCGTATACAGTGAAATTACATTTTCCACGTGAACAATGCCAGGGTTTACATTCAGGGGTCATTTTATGCTTAATCTTATTATAAACTGTTACAATCATAAATATGCTTACTCAGTATTCATAAATAATGATGTACACACAAGTGCATAAGTTCACATTATAAAAATGTGCCTCTACAGTTAATTATGCTTTTCTGCTTTTTAAGGTTTGATTAAAAATTAAAAATAAGCAATTTTGTAAGGGATGTTAGATGTAGCATTGGTTTGTTAGATACGGACAGTAGTTCTCTTTCTCGAGATCACAAATAAATCTTTCCAACTTCTCATTTCAAAAAGAAAGTTAATTTTTTATATTTCATTCAGTACTTCAGTACACACCTCCAGCACATTGGTTTATGTATATAATGTCTTTTGCAAAGATGTGATAAACATACAATATTTTCCAACTGAATTTTCTCCAACTTTGGGAGTAGGTTATTGACCAGTAATTATCAAATTGCTCTCTTCCCCCATTTTTAGACTGTAGATTATGATTTAATCTCTTCCCCCATTTTTAGACTGTAGATTATGATTTATGATTTAACCTCATCTCTCTTTATGTTTGGGGAAAGTGGTGCTGCATTTGCAAGTATCTATAGAAATCTTTATTGTGCTGAGCATACTTCTCTTACTTCTTAATAACATGTAGCTCACCCTTATCAGCGGCCACACGATAAGCCGTAAGAAACTTACCGGATGTGCATTATAACAAAATACGCATGAAATTAGACCAAATGCTAAATTCTCCACAAAATGCTTATTTTAATGTCGGGAACTATGTTGTGTTAAGAAATCAAAATAAAGAAACATGCACATTACAAATGATAAACAAAATCCCCCCTCTCAAAAACATAAATAAATTAGGCTATTACACAGAATAAAAATGACACCAGCATCCAGATAATCAGCACCATACATTCACTTGTTCACATTAGTTCAGTCTAACACACAAGTAATACTTAGTTGTCATCACTATAGCCTACTGTATTTATTCCCAGGTCCAGTTCTATAATCAAATCTCTAATTATTTTACTCTCTGACACAAAAGACAGCAAGTGCACCTGTATGTCCACGTGCAATATGCTCACGGTTATGACGGTAGCAAACAAATATTGCATTCTTTTACCTCAAGCATAAAAGATAATGATTTAGTATTATTGGGCATTAATAAAGTTGCCCTCCTATAAGATGAGGGGGGTGGAGGTGGGTTAAAATTAAAATGATCTTATCCACTAATTTACTGATTAACCTATGCTTTAGCTTTATATGAAAGCATCTCATCTGGGGCTTTGAAGAAAAAAAGAATCCTCAAAATGTTCATAAATTAAACATTTTATGTCAGAAAATGCCCTGTGTGAGGTTGTGTAGAAATGCAGGAAATACACTTTAAACGCTCAAATTTGGGGGGGGGGCCAACGCTACTTCGTGCCCCTCCAACATCTCTTCATGCTCCCAACAATCAAAGCAGTCTAGAAACGACCCTGTTACATGTAACACCCTTGCCTTTGCCTAGGCTACGCACGGTGACATCGCCAGTGGCGCTGTCAGGCCAAAATGTGTCCGTGAGCCAAAATGTGTCCGGGCCAGGCATCGGAATGCTTGGAATGTCGTTGCTATGCCAACAGACACGCGAGCATTGTGACGCGATAGCATTGCACTTGCTTTGACCTCAGAATCGCCGGAGATCGTTGGACGGAGATAAATCACTACATCACTCAAATAACCATCACTATCACTCAGATAACCTTTATAATTTCCCTTTGTATAGGCTACTAAGCTTTATATTGTTAATTGTTTTCGATTTTAGATTGTGTTAGCTAGTGATTCATTTTGAAGTAGATAGTCTTTTACTGAAACTAACTAGCTAGCAATACTACATAGTAGTTTCCTGGTCAAATGTTGCTTTATAAAAAAACGAGCATCCGTTAATAATGTTAACAACGCCGGATTAAAAAAAAAACCCATTCGCCTGTTCGCACTGCAAGTTAAACCAGCGAGGTGGAAAGAGTAAGTAGGCCAATCGCGTTGTTGAATAGCCCAATAAAACTAATCTAATGTCACGTCGTACAGTAGGCCTAATTGTTATTTTTTTGTGGGCCTATTGGTAGTTTTTATGATGACCGATTAATACCGATTATTATTACGTTTCCTAAAAATGTTTTGTTACGTTGAATATTGTTTTCAATAAATGTTATTTGTTAACTTTTATTTAGTGAGTTGTTGTCATGTTTTGTAGGATAAAAGCAAGCGCGAGCTTGTCACCCGGCGATTCTGAGGTCAAAGCAAGTGCAATGCTATCGCGTCACAATGCTCGCGTGTCTGTTGGCATAGCAACGACATTCCAAGCATTCCGATGCCTGGCCCGGACACATTTTGGCTCACGGACACATTTTGGCCTGACAGCGCCCCCAGAAATTTTTCATCGGGGTGGCCAGATGGGGCCACTGAAAATCTTGGGGTGGCACACCAAAACCAAAAGCCATAACTGAATTTCAGGAATTCTATTATGTTGATGTAGTATATAGGCTAGTGGAAAACGATGTCAATATGAGAGTTAAGGAATCGCATACTGATATACTTTGGTTTCTTATTTTACAGTTAATGTTACTAATTATCTGATGTGCACAGACTAATACCGGTACCGTTAACATTTTGAGTTCCACAGCAATCCTGTTTTAATGTGTTATGTATATGCATATACATAGGCGATTCATTGTTTTTCAAATAGGCTAGTAGTTGTCCTTTTCCTTAAAAAGACAAATATACAGCTTTAATTTGAAGGAGTAGCTACATTGATTATAAGGAACAAAACATTTGTCAACAAGTCGTCCATTTTCACTGTAAGAATTTTTTTTATGACAACATCACCTCTATTTCGCTAGCTTAGCCTACTTTTTACAGTTACAACCTGCATGAGAAGAGTAGCCTACCATTGAAAGCTGATTGCTTTTTCTTTGTCTCACCGTTTGTTTGAAATCTACACGCATACAACGATGAAAAATTATCGTTCTTTGGATGCCCACAACTTTTTTTGTGAGTGGATGATAATATTTTGCACTTGAAAATATAATACTGTAACGTTATAGCACTCCGATTTATTCACATTCCACTACAAACCATTTGCATATGGTCAAAATGTTTAAGCGTTTTTTACAGCAATATTAGTTAGCCGTCCATTGACAATTGGATAACTTATTTGACTTAGGCTACCTGTGAAACAATGCCTGCTGCACACATAAGCATGTGGAGTTTCAGGGTCACACATTTTTCCCTTTCTTCCTGCCGACGCCTCACGTCTTATTGCTCAGATCCACTTTTCTCACTTATGGGCTCCGTTTTGCGGTTCGGAATCTTATAAAACCGCAACTCTGGGTTTTTTGCCTTGTTTGTAGTGCATCCCACCAAATAACAACTTTTAGGCATTTTTATGCTGTTGGCTATCGGATCGAAATGAAAAGAAGGCACCAGCACGTCAAGTCAATGGAGGGCGAGAGCGGGATGTGTTTTCCCCCCGGGATGAGCGTGGCCTATTTGCGCTCAGTCTCCTGGCAGTGCGCTGCGCTTAAGCGGCTGGCTGGCTATACATTTGTTATTTTCTTACACATGCATGAACTATTATGAAAAATATAATTACTGATTTAAATGAATAGTACCTAATGTAAAATATCAGATAGCAGCATATTATGCATATGCGACTCGCGAGGGGGGGGGGGCAGCGATTTTATCAGGGTGGCCGTGGCCCCCCCTGGCGGCGCCACTGCATAGCTATGATAACGCGGAGCTGTCAAAACAGCGCGGAAACCCTTAAGAAAATAATTAAAACCGTAGCTACGCTACGCGTAGCCTAGCGCTTTGATAACTGTCTGGACTAAACGGGCCACTTATTTCATAACTCAAGTAAGCTAAAGATATCCAGTGAGCTCAAGTAGCTTACATTAGACTAAGCCTACTAGTTCACCATTTTAATGCGCTCGTTTTGTAAGTATAAACTTTGAAGTTTACTTATTTATATATGCATTTTAGTACACGGCAAAATACGCCTTTCTGAAGTGTGTCTGTGGCTCAGCGAGTAGGTAGCTGCTCCGTGATCTTTGCTACCCGCGACGTATGTTCGAATCTGACCTTTGCTGCATGACTCGCTCCCATTACTCGTCTGTAGCCTAGGCCTACACGTTTTTGTATTATTTTTTTTGGTAGGCCTATTTAGACTAGTCTGTAGCGACTTGAGTACCTATAATATGCCCTGTTGGGATTATCTCCTGGTTTCTATGACCTAGTGATGCTGGGGTGTCTCATGATATTAATGTATAGCTAGTTAGCCTACTAGATACTTGATAAAACAATAGGTTGAGAGGACAAGGTGGACCCTACAAAGGGTTTATAAGTAGCCGAGTGTATTCTTTCTTAAAATAGGTGTAAAAGCTTTTCAGATTTATTTGACAGCCTGGAGACAAGGGGAATCGGAGCAAGTCATGCAGAAAAAGGTCAGATTCGATATACAACGTCGCGGATAGCGAAGATCACGGAGCAGCTATCAACTCACAACGCACAGAGACACACGAGAAAAGCATACCCATTTCAGAGTGTACTAAAATACATATCTAAATAAACAATAATAAAAAATACAAAAAAAGCTTATGCTTACAGAAAAGAGCGCATTAAAAATAGTGAAGTAGGCTTAGTCTAGTGTAAGCTACTTGTGCTCACTGGATATCTTTAGCTTACTTTTGAGTTTTATGAAATAAAAAGTTCGTTATCAAAGCCTACTTGTAGCCAAGCTGCGGTTTTTATTTAGTTAAGGGTTTCCCCGCCGTTAGTTTCGACAGCTCCGCGTTATCATAGCTATGATGCAGCTTTGCAGTAACAGACTAGCCTTTTTATTTTCATTCGTTTTTTGTTTTCAAAAAGGGAATTTCCCGGTATAATTGACTTGTGGCGAAAAGTGCCGCCGTGGTCATAAATTTACCTTAACATCCGTCTCACAATTGTAAACAGGTCGGGGATTTTCACGGTCAGAATAAATTTTATGACAACGTTACATGATGGGCGAATGGAAACGCTTGCCAACACAGTTAGCTAACGTGAGGAAATGTTAGTTTAGCTATAACTATCAGGCAACTCAAACACTGGCCGTTTTTAACGTTAACGCTAGCTAGTTAAAAATAACATTGAACCGCGTGCTAAATTTAACAGAGCGTTAGTCATAACGTAGTCAGTTTACCAGATAGCTAGCGTTAGCCAACTTTATCATTTGTTCGGTAACTTAAATTTAACAGATCTATAATCCGCGCAATGTAACTTTACGTAAAGGCCAGTTCAGACCAAAGATTTGCGACGCAACAAAACTTGCAGCAGCGTGAGCTACCCAGTCTCAGAAAGTCCCATTGTAGGCGATTCCGATCCGACCCACCTCATCTAATCGCAGATGGCGAGTTTAAAAACACAACGTATGTGCTAGGTTAGTTCGTTTTTCTTTTGTGTGCAAATCAGCGCGCAGTCTTTCACCAGAACGTATGCAGTCTCCAATTCGTATCCGAATGAACGATGACACCAGCTGTTCACAATCGCTACTTTCATATATTTTAGATTAATATCGCACCCAGGAAATAACTACGCCAACTCAAACACTGACGCGCAGCACACATCACTGGGTAACCCGGATCAAGCGTACTCCGAAGCAGCAGAAGTAATGCGGACACAGACCTACCACAGTGTGATTTATATTAGCTGCTGGTCGCAGCTACAAACCAAAAACAAAATCAATTTAACAAGCGCAACAGCCAAAATTACCATCGAACCAGACCACCTATTGCCCACAGAAAAATCTGCCAAGTTGTCATTCATTTTGTAAACTGCATACTCAACCCTCATCCTTGAGGTGACCAGAGATTTCAATAATATGTTGACAATTTTCTTCCCAGTCCTGACTCGACTTTTTCGCTGTGTCAGTTTTGCCTGACGCATATAAAACTCACCAGCTCACATACATTTTTCCTTCACTCTTTTGCAGAACTGTGTGCCAAAGATAAAATTTCTTCAATTTTCCCCACCCAGCAGCTAATAAGGTCCAAGATCAGCTGTATCCTTTGGCACTCTGAACAGGTCTTCCTCCTGCTGTCAAACCACACACTCTTTCGTCAACTAGTGGTTGACCAACTGTAAAACTATGATTAGCCACAATGCCGTACAGTGCGTGTGTGCTTGCCCACCCTGTATGTGGGGGTACTTGGCCATCAGCAGCAGGCCCCATCTCAGGGTGGTTCCACTGGTATCCGTCCCTGCAGCAAACAGGTTGCCGACAGTACATTTCAGGTTGTTGTTGTGGAAGTAGGAACCCGGCTGGTCTGACTCCTGAGGGAACAGGTACAGGTCACCATAGAGACCATGAACAATAATTAGAGGTGAGGTTTTACCTCTAGTTAGCAGTCGAGCTATCAAGAGAACTAAAAATTTGAAGTGCAAGTCTTCACTGAAAGATTATATTCCTTGAAGTAAAATGCTGCCTTCAAATTCAGGCACCCTCAGTCAGCATTTTGTGATGTCTACAAATTGGAATAGCACTTCAAATTGTGATTTTTACATTTACATGACAAGCATTTGGCAGGGGGTAAGGAATATTGTGGATATGATCCATGCATTACATAAGCTACTCAAAGGGCTAATTTTCACTCCCAGTATCCTTTCCTCATTCCTTAGCTCCGCCCAATGAAAGATGTGAGGAAAGGATGCAAGGATCAGATACGAGGACGGTGGAATCGAGGCAATGAATTAGGCAAACGCAACGTCCTTCCTCAGTCAAGCTTCAGCGTCGTATTATGCTTAGGCGCTCAACTATAATTATTTTTAGCCTCGTTTCATGAATAAATGTGGCTTTCATTCGTCATAAAGAATGAGTGTCATTATGGATTAAAACACTTTATAATGCATGTAAACTAACGGTAAATGTGATTTATGTAAGGGTGTACCCGCTACGTGGCAGATCTGGAGAGGTGGATCATTCATACACGTCACACTTTCCGAGAAAAGGCTTCCGCCAAGGCTACACTCCTCGTTGAAGCATCCTCCGGGAGCATCCTCCGGGAGCATCCTCCGGGAGCCTCCTCGCTCCCCCGAGGAGCATTTAGCGATTTGGAATGTCCTTAAAGATGGCGAACCTCGATCGATTTGGGGGGGAAGGCGAGGATGGTGGAGAGGACGACGGATTAAATAAGAGATTGTAATTAACCGTAAGGGTACGCCCCAATATTCTTCACTCCTCATGCCCTTTCCTCCACTCGTCTCCTACAAGGAAGTATGCAAAACAGCCTGTACGTTTAAAGTACAAGTAGCTACATGTACAGTCTACCTGACATTGCGGTTTGGGTCGAGACATTCATTAATATGTAACCATTAATACGTAATCAGCAACATTAGACTAGGACACAAAGATCTGTTTCCAGGCACAGAACTACGAAATGACACTATTTTGGACAGTTCTTTTAAATTCTAAAATGTCTTCACGCCAAACTAATTACTCTCCACGGACCAATTTTTTTTTTTTTTTGCTGAGTCCCACAGAAGAAGTTAGGGGTAACATGGTTGTTTACCTTACTTTCTGGTGTTCAGTATGATATTGGTATATAGGGGGCATTGCAGGAAAACCACGGAACTATCAAATTTGTATTTTCTTTAGGTTTGGAGAAATATTTAATTTTGCGGTCCCATTTTCAGGTCGTTTAGTGTGTGACGTCACACGCTAAACGACCTGAAAATGGGACCGCAAAATTAAATCTATGTTCCGTGGTCTATGTTCTGCAATGCCCCCTATGTGAACCTTAATGTTTGGAGGTTAAAAGCTGGTGTGACATCTCACATTGCTTATATTAAGGACTTTTTAAACGCCTATACACATCCTGGTAAATCCAGTCTCGAGGCAACTATCTGACTGACAATCATTCCAATTGAGTCTGCATGTTTAGGTACCTAGTGCACATTCTCTGGTTCCCAAAAAGCCCCATAGTCTAACATGGCATCTCCATAAATTGGCTTCATGCACCAATGAGCACCTCCCATAAGACTCCATGGAACCGATAAGCGGAAGCAGTCTCCAGTTCTTATACATCTCAACGGGTAAGCCACTTCCGTTCCCTGTGTGGAGGTCACGCGTTTCCGTTCCCACAGTGGAGGTTCTCCTGGTGGAGGTTGCCCAGCGTGCTGCAGGAAGACCCCTCTGAAGTTGTCTGAACCCACCCACACCTATATTTTCACAATGGCAGTTTGAATGCTGCATCTGTGAAAATCTCTCTGGAAAAGCTTGTCTGCTAAGTGACTCTACTGTAATGTAATGGATGCTTGTGGTTAAGGGTGACGCACAGTGCGGTTAAAGGAAGTCCTGGGCTGCATTCCAATCCCATATTTTTACTGCTTGCATCTTTTCCTCGGTCCTTTCCTCGCTCATTAGCTCCACCCAGTGGAGGCCATAAGGAAAGGATCCAAGGATCACATACGAGGACGCAGCAACCGAGGCAACATGAATTAAGCAAATGGAACGTCCTTGCTCAGTCAAGCGTCAGCTGAAGCGACGTCAATTACTAATGACGTGTTGCACAGCTGTATCACCTGTCAAAAAAAAAAAAAAAACCCGTATCAGCTGTCAGTGGCCTTTAATGCTAACGGATTGTTCTGTAGCCTATCGTATTTATAAACTATTGTTTTATTTTAGTTTTCTCCCATGCAATTTGACAGATGTGAAAATCACATGTGAAATAAGAATATTGTCTCTCAATTACAGATGTTTCTGTTTGACGTACAGTGTCCCATTAACACATCCACAACAAACGGCTATTTATCACTGTGTGAGTAAAGATCGCACGAAGCATAATTGAAATTGTAAGTAGGCTACGCCTATATTCCACACGCTCAATGGCCAATTCATCAATGGACTCGAATGCATGTTTGTTCGTTAAAATTGGAGCACATTACAAATGACACTTCCAGCCAATAACCGAGCTGATGCCGTTTAATTAATTAATCAAGCATGTATGATCTGATGGTATATAAGCGACAGATACTGATTTCAAAACTTAGATCGGCGATTTCAATAGGCTAGTATACTGGTCTGCTACTGTACGCAATCAACATTTCCGCAATGAACCTAGCGTTCGCCATAAACGCATGGCACCGGCTTCAGCGGGAACGGTGGCGTTGCCAGTTCAGGGGATCGCGACGGCTTCGCTCCGTCCTGTTCCTAAGTGAGGTAAGAATCACGTATTCTCAACAGTAGTCATAAGACAGTGCTCTTGATCAAACATGGACATTGATAAGCATGAAGCACTTTTAACAGTGGGTGGAGTAGAATTCACCTGGATAAATATACAGCAAAGTTATGTCATGCACACATAGTAATTGCATGTTCTATAATACCACACATTTACCTGCATGTCGGACTACAAACTATACATTTGGCTACTGTGGTCTGGTGTTAATCAATCAACTTGTGTGAACTGTAGGCTGCATGTACACACTTCATGTTTTTCATTTCATTCTTTTTTAGGTCGACGATCCATCAGCTGGGCATTATGCCCAAGAAAATGCCACTGTGCCAGTGCTCCAGCTTTACTTTAATGGGGAGCAGGACCTCATGGTAGACTACCGTCTGAGCCATGGCTCCATGGAAGCATTGATAATGCTACTGCCGCATGGGGGAGCGTTGGCTGGGCACACCACATAAGGGTCCAGGAGGTGCCTGCTCTTCAAGGCTTTGGAGGTGGACCACACCTTTGTACCCACGGTCATCACTGCATGTGCCATGCTCCACAACATCTGCCTGACAAAGGGGGACATCCTTGAGGTTGTCGAGGATGTTGGTGATATTGGTGTGGCTCCACCACGTCCAGTGAGGGGGGGAACAAAGCGGACATGGCCGGCGAAACCAACTGGCGGGGCAACCGTCTGCTCCAAATATGTGTCCAGTAGCACTGAATGAACATGATTATATGTAATTTGGCAATTGTTTGAAATATTATTTATACAGGAGAGCTTTTTGTTAGTGTCTCCGTTTCTTGTTATGTTTGTATATTCTCCCTGCAGCCCCTCTTTCTGTCCAGTGTTAATCCACGTTTTATTTGTTATGTTAGTGTTAATAAAATCACTTATGGATACTAACATATCAGTTTCATACATCTTTTCTGTGCCACATTTTCATTACCTTTATTTATTTCAAAACACACTATAAGCATACCACTTTGACACCAATGTATATCAACCACCTGTCGGGGAAGTGAGGATTCTGTAAAATGTCTATTTTCTGAATCCAGTGTTTCCAACGGTCAATGCCCTTCCCTGTTAAAATGTTCAGCACTCTGAATACTGAACACAGGCGATATTGCGTGCTAGAACCACTCACTTATCCTGTAGTAAAAATATATTTAACATCATTTCATAATTATTAGAAATGACAATCCTCAATTCAATCGCATAATTCGTCCATAGGACAGTAACCTGGTGGAAGCAACAAGTCAAAACAAAGTCTAATTCAGGCCTAAGAGTACATCATTTCAGTAAAATAAAAACAGTAAATTAGAATAATGACTGCAAATCATTCATTAATGAATGTAGGCTGA
Source organism: Ilyophis sp. 1 JC-2022 (assembly GCA_022702515.1). NCBI lineage: Eukaryota > Metazoa > Chordata > Actinopteri > Anguilliformes > Synaphobranchidae > Ilyophis > Ilyophis sp. 1 JC-2022. Next base: position 68,066,467 of record CM040405.1, on the reverse strand, counting down.
CTACTTAGAATTTACAAAAAGGAAGACATTCACTTGAAGTTACCAGTAAAGAGCGAGAGACCGATAAGCCAGAAATAGCCTAGGTATTACCCTCCTGAAGCTTACACGATCAGCAAAATTGTTAGTATTTGTGTGTTTCTTTTCTCCCAAATAGTTTTGTGCTGCTGAAGGGGGCACTCAGATGAAAACTATATCTTAAAAGGTAAAAACACAAGTAAAAAACAAATTGACAAACACTTGTGAACTATTTCGCTCCTCTTTTCTGGCAGCATCTTCCTTCAGGAACTGCAGAACAGCTCCCTCACCGGTCCTTCTCCTTTTGGGGGGTGGGGGACAGGCAGAGGGATATGGCCCATCATCATTCTCCAGTAGGAGGCTACTTGAGCCAGGCTGTGCATCCTCTTCCTCCTCCTCCACACACGCCCGGCTACAAGTGCCCGCCACAAATCCAGGAAGAGATGAGCCAGTGCCATCTGAGGTCTCATCAGCCACATGTGCCAGGTTTTCTGCAACACATGAGTCCATCAGGACAGGAGGATCAATAGATGGCCTCCCCCCGATGGCCTCATGCATTGCATTAAACCATGGCCATGTGGCTGCTGTGGCCTCTCCCCTGTCTGTTCCATCTCTGTAGCAGGGCATCTGAGTGCCTACAAGGAAAGATGCAAGGGTGAAGGTGAGCCGTGAGCCTATTGCACAGGCATAATTTTGTTTCAGTATGCAACAGAAACTACAAATTAGCAAAGGAAAAACATCATAAATTGAACCTCACCTTATATTTTTGCTTGAGGTTGTCCCATTTCTTTGCAATTTGGGTGGGGCTCACCTGGCCCTGTAGGCCCATCTGCAGACGAATTTCACTGAGAAAAACAACACATGTTACCATACCATACCCAAGTGCCCTACAACAATTACTGCCATGCCATAACATGTTTATGTGTTATCCATTTACAGGGGCAGGCATGCCTCTTGCCATCACACTTACATTAGGGATATCAGAAGTTGTCATTTGCATACAATTAACTACTTCAACACAAGACATGAATCATGGTGCTGAGGAGTGATTCCGTCAACATTAATCTATCACATGTAGGAACACCAATATGGACAGTGACATGGTCCTGCAAGAACATAAAAAATGGCTTATTGCCAATGTTTCTGTGTAACATATTTTAGTTCTATGTGACATCACACATTATAGAATGTCACTAATGACTCACCCCCAAGCTTTCTTTGCTACATGCCTCTTCCCCGTAAACAGATGCTCATTCTCACACCTCAGCCGAATGAGGCTGAGGGTGCTCTCATCTGTCCCTGTAAATGACACAACAGACCTGCAAGTAAAAACCAGCTAGTAATGTCTGTGTATAGCCCTAAATCACAACGGCATGTGTCAAGGGGCTTCACAAGCCCATAATTCAGACATGACATATGTAAGTAGGCTACATGATGCAAAATAGTAGCCTATCCTAATAAGCTAGCCTAATGTGCATTTCATCAGTCAAAGACAGCAAATGCAATAACATAGACTGAAATTACATTATTTCTGTCATACAAGAGTGAGGAAAAATATATTTTAAACGCAAAGCAGCTGCGTGTTCATGTTTCAGTTGTTACACTGGAAATCGAGCAGCGACTGTCGAGCCTATTTCAGTTAGCCTACTTGCCGGGATGCATTCAACAGTGTGAACATAGGCTAAACGTAACATAGCCTATTGCATAGCGTACAATATAAAATTGTATACAGTTTTGAAAGGACATGGGTTAATTGAAGCTTGCGTTTCCTATGCAGTAACGTTAGCTAACAAACTATATGGGACAGAAACATGTCCTAAATGTTACGCTTACACGCTGAACTACAATATTTGTTGTCTCTTTTTTCATGAATAAACTTGCCTTTCGTTTGTCCGAAAGAACGAGTGACATTATAAATGAAAGCGCTTTATAAATTAAATAGAAAGGAACGATAAGCACTTACATTTGTGTACGAGTGGTCCCGCCATGTTTTAAACTGTGGCAGATGTGATTGTGGATCAATCACTTTACCCCACATCTGTGCAATATTTTTCTATTTTTTTTTCTATTCTATTTGTTGTGTGTATTTATATGGCTGATGCTGATGTTATGTGGTGTGTAATTATGTGTTGTCACTTTACCTATTGTGTGTATTTATATGTCTGATGCTGATGTTATGTGGTGTGTAGTTACGTGTGCACTTTTGAGGAGTTGCTCTTCGCAATCTCGTTGTATCTTGCTATACAATGACAATAAAGGCTTTCAATTCAATTCAATTCAATTCAACACGTCACACGTTCTGAGTAAAGACTTCCGCAAAGGCTGCACTCGTGTTTCCTCACTGAAGGATTCTCCGGGAGCTTCCTCTTTCCCCACTCCTCGCTCCTTGGTGGAGCATTTAGCGGTTTGGAATGTCCTTAAAGATGGCGGACCTCGATCGATTTCCGGGTCAGACGAGGACCAAGGAGAGAGGACGGCTAAAAAATGCGATTGGAATGCAGCCCTGGTCTGGTTCTCTCTCCATACCTCTTGCTGCCGAACTAGGAAACAAAATCCCACAAATCCCCTGCAGTCCTGGGGGTCGAGTGTGTCCTTCAGTCCCTGCACCTGCCCCATAATCTCCTCAAGGCCATCTTCAGTGTTCTTCAAAATTTGGGTCCGTTTCACCAGCCACCAGCCGCAACACCAGCGCAGCCAGGGGAACATGTTGTACAGCTGCAGTAACCAGCCCCAAAGCCCAAAACAGCTCAGGATCAGAACCACAAAACACTTTGAATGTTTTTATACCAACATCACAAATTTCTCTCTTGCCAATTTAAGAAATCTCCATTTGCACCTCTGGAGTCACCTCAGTCCACATGAGGACAGACCTGTGCCAAATATTATTATTATTAACCATGTCAGTTAAACGGTTAAATAATGTGCAACACAAAATTCCAACATTTTGGATAATTCATACACATAATGCATGGTTTGGTTAAATTTACCAGAAAACCTCTGGGGTGTTTTCAAATATTACCACCCTCTATATTTGACCCAGGTTTGTGCAAAGACCAAATCACAGGAGAACAGTGTACACCTGTGATCCAGTAACTATTTCCCACAACACTACAGAGCACATGGTACTACAGCAGAGCTACACCTGACTGGTGGAGAGGCATCTCTCTCACTGAGAGAAACTGGTAGCCTATGGGCTCCTGATGTGTCATTCAGGGGAACTAATGTAGGGGTAACACGAGGAACCCTGACTGACATAACCCACCCTACCCCTGGAAAGGGGAAAAATCTACTGTCCCACCACTATGGTCTCTGTTACAGATCCCAAAAGACAGAACCCAGACTAGAGTTTGTAATGTCTTGGCAATGGGGTCCATCTGAGCCTGTAGCTTGAATCTTTACCAACTATGCCACTTGGGCCCCAATGTTGTATTATTGCCTTTCCCAGGAATAATTACAAAGCTTAAAATATCCACCTTTATGCACAATGATAATTACTTTACAGTATCAGTACCTTTATTTCAGCTGAACCAGCCAGCCGTGAAGCTATATTTGCCCTGTTGACAACTTGTTGAAAGGAGGGGTCAGCATAGTCAAAGCGGCTGCCGGACATGATGGCCCAGATTATGTTGGAGACGGCGTAATTCACTGGCAGAGTGGTGTCAAAAGGTTCACCTAAAGAAAAAATAGAAAAAAACAAAACCAAGTTTTTCCCCCCCCCACACAAAGCTCCGGTTTCTTAGTTTAAAACATAAAATCCCTTCCTCAGCCTTGCAGGCTTCAACAAATTTACCCAGCAACATTAGAGACTGCAAGTTTTATAGTTTTTAAATCAAAACTAAAGGTCTGGCATAAGACAAGGCAAACTTTTAATCAGTAACCCAGTCATTGGTATGGCCTACTGTAAAGTGTACAGAATGCTTATTTTTTCTACCCCCATTGCTTTGTACAGTATGTTGTCATGTTGATCTGTGTAATGTACAGTACATATCCCGTTTTATCCCCATAATGTACTACAGATGCAAATGAGCTACTGAGTCAACTCTGGTGCAAGTAACATATTGTGCAAGTTCCAGGCTGTTAGATAAAACTAAACTTCAGTAATAATTTACATACAGGTACGCGATTGGACAGTGGATCCTAAACAGTCCCTGGGACCCACTGTGTGCTGCGTTTTGTTACAGCATATCTCTGGATCAGTTAAGGCTGAAAACATGCATTTTAAGTTATACAACATTTGTTTTCCTTAAACCAAAGTTCAGTTCATTAGTCTCTGAACTCTTTCAACCCTTTGAACACCATTTCTGCAATTAAGAACGCCAGATTTCTCCAGTTTAAAATTTTATTCAAAATGTGTAGTTTCTAAATTAATCAATTATCATTTAGCACATTAGAGGAAAAAAAAAACATTTTGTCTGACTGATTAAATGTCCAGGGATGCGAATATGGGACATTATGTACTTCCTCATTGTGTGCTTAGGCATGTATGACATAATTTGGTTTAAGAGAGTAGATCATCCCTCAGTGGACATTAAGTGTCGAAGAGCAGACGCAATAATGGGTTGAATGAACGAGCACACAGTTGGTCCACAGGACAGAATTGGGGAACCACTCCTTGAAGAAATGCATCGTGTGACATTAAATAAATTAAATGTTGATTGAATCCAGGCCCATTTTTCTCACCCTTAAAATTCTCGAACACCTTGATGAGGTAGCGCGATTCCTCGATGATCTTCTCCTCGCTCCCCCTCTTGCCCATTCCGAAGTTGCGCAGGTTGCTGAGGGTGAAGCGTCTCATCTCCTTCCAGGAGTTTCCGTTGGCGAACGTAACTCCTGGGAGAGGGCAGAACACCATGGGGGCAGAAACTAAGATCTGAATTTCATACATATTTCTTGTAAGCAAGTGGAATGCCCCACGTTAAATTCTTAAATAAGACCAGGCTGAAAACATTTCTCTTAATAACCCATTAGTTTATGTCCTCCCTGGTGTTTGTAAGTCCAGGTGTGTGTATGACAGAGGATACACGTGCCTTCATTTTCTATTTTATTTATCCATTTTCTTTTTGTACTCAATTTCCTTAGTATTTACCCTGTTGCTATATTAAGCACATTGTGATGCTCTGTGTGTACAAATAGTGACTTAACTTCCATCTTGGTAAAAAAAAAAAAGTTGTAGTCTTGAAATCTGTAGGTCCAGTATCATGTGTGCAAATAAATGTGGAAGACAGCTCAGCAATAAGACAGAAGCAGAAACACAGACCAGCTAGCAAGCGCCCATCAGACCAGCTAGCAAGCGCCCATCAGACCAGCTAGCAAGCGCCAATCAGACCGGCTAGCAAGCGCCAATCAGACCGGCTAGCAAGCGCCCATCAGACCGGCTAGCAAGCGCCCATCAGACCGGCTAGCAAGCGCCCATCAGACCGGCTAGCAAGCGCCCATCAGACCGGCTAGCAAGCGCCCATCAGACCGGCTAGCAAGCGCCCATCAGACCGGCTAGCAAGCGCCCATCAGACCGGCTAGCAAGAGCCCATCAGACCGGCTAGCAAGCGCCCATCAGACCGGCTAGCAAGCGCCCATCAGACCGGCTAGCAAGCGCCCATCAGACCGGCTAGCAAGCGCCCATCAGACCGGCTAGCAAGCGCCCATCAGACCGGCTAGCAAGCGCCCATCAGACCGGCTAGCAAGCGCCCATCAGACCGGCTAGCAAGCGCCTATCAGACCAGCTTCTGTCAGCTCCCTGTCCACCCATGTTGTAAAAATCAGCACTACGGCAGTTGGCTGGCAGCCCGTTCCACTACTTATTTTAACAGCTGATCCTCCTCTGGAATGCCTAACCTCAACCATCAGCTAGTACACCGCTGTAGTGCAGATTTTGTGATTTTCAAAATGCCAACGACAGGCCGCTAGTGGGCATTTCAGGGCTATTCAAACGGGGCCAAAGCATCCCGCCAGAGACAGACTATTGGCCCTTTGATCAAAAGTATGTTTGAATACTCAGACTGTGGCTACATCCAGATGGATAAATGTTCTTGGTCACATTGCAGTGTACATGGAGATGGTCAAACCAACAGACGGATAGAATTGGACTGGATTGCATACCGTGTCCTTTCATGGCATCTCTAAATATGGGTAAAATTTCCCGGTCTCCAAACTCTTCAGCATAGTTGACCAGCGCCTGTTTGACAGTCTTGTAGCCTGTCAGGACGACCACTTTCTTTGGGCCCAAGTGTACAGTGAACACAGATCCATATTTCTTAGATAGCTGGGGAGAAAAGATATAAATCAACAGGATTTGAACGTCACTTCCTGTGATAGCCACCATTCTATTGTCAATATTTTAATTTAGCCTGTTATTCATAAATAACAGACAAACACAAGTCTCTAGTAGTAGGCGACACACATATTAAAAAAGTCACCCACAAAGAGAAATAATGTCCACAAATTTCAGAGCTCCCAACGATTTACAGAAACATGTTTTAATCGTGCGCTCTTCAGGTACCACCCTTTTGCCTCCTGTTATTCCAACCTTTCATTTAATTAATTTAATTTAGTTTAAAAGGAAAAATGCACAACACATTAATGTCAGCAGTTGTATCAGAGATAGTTAAAAATCTAAACTCAATCGGCTGTCCATTGACAGGTAAACAGACACTGTACAATATTTAAGACGCCAGCATGATGGTGTAGATAAAAGAACATGAAGGTATTTCACAGTAGATGATGCATATTGGGAATCACTATCTGACATGTTAATTGTGCAGCAGCACAGATTTATTTTCAGCCTACTTGGGGGGGGGGGGGGGGGGGAATTACCGGGGCTCCTTATTTCCCAGGGAAAATAATTACAACATAGACACTAATAGAAAGGCTTGTGTGGCCTAATTTACTTTTTATAAGTGGAAATTCATTCACATTTATTGAAAGATCAAAGTGCTTTAAGGGCTTTTTTTTAAATTTTATTTAAAATGAACGAACCGACCTTGAGGCGGGAAGGGTCATTCAGAATTTTAATCATAAGGCACTTCGCTGAAAATTTTATAGTTTTCTAATTATTCAGGATGTTCCACTAGATGGCCATATAGAACCTAAACCTTTATGTCTGCATTCAAGTGGCTCTGGATAAGAGGGTCTAAAATACAAATACAAACGGTCATAATGGGCTAAAATGCAGTTCCCGTTTGTGATCCGCTAGCTGAGCAGGAAGCTAAAAGATAAAACCAGGAAGTGCATGTAAAGCATAGCTGCTTAAAGGATAGATAATTCCTCATATGTGCAACATTTGCCAGTAAAAACTCGATCATACTAACCATCCATGATACTTATTAAAATAAGTAAATATTTCAAATCAGTGACCACGTTCCGTTTTGGCTTCCATTTATACGTAATGTGTATCAACTTAATTTGCCCTTGGTTGAAAAATACACATGCAGTTCTGCTAATAATTAAAACAGTAGTCTAAATAGCCAGTTAGAGATACGAACCATGGCTACTGATAATTCATGAGCAAGTTCCTGTATATTTTCAAGCACAATCAGAAACTATCTTCAGTTTTAATACTGTGCATATTTGCTTATGTTGTCTAAAAGCCCTTCTTGCAAACACTGAGAACAAAATACATTTGAGAAATCAAACAGGTTGGGAAAAAGTTACCATTCGACTTCCTTCATTTTCAACTTAAACGTTGGCGTCTACTTCACTTCTAGGCCACGTCATTTTATAAGCATTATAGCTGTGAATTTTGGAGCAAATGTATACCCAGATAGCAAGGAAGTATTGAATCAACATTGATATTGTGTTATAAGCATCAGTATCGGTCATCAACCATTTTTCAATGGTCGAATCAACATTCACTTTCTGATGGTAATGTTCACCGATGTATTTGGTTGAAATGGAAACATTGTATCAATGTAACAATAACAACCAAAGTAGTCATACTGATGAGTAACATTGATTTTTGATCAGATTCAGGTGCGCTTTCATTTTTAAAAAGTTGCATCCTACAGGCTACGCTCGTATATAGCTACAGTATGTGCATGTTACGTGGTAAGTGAATTTAATTTCTTGGTTAAATTGGTTAAGTTCAAAGTTCTAGTTGCTACGACGAGGGTGACGTATGAATAAACAAAATGAGATTTAACAGCAAAACGCATTTGTGGTTGAAGCTAATGCTGCATTCGTTTATTCATTTCCAACTAGATATCCCTGTGTAGCGTCTTTGTGACAGTTCTATACAAGCGCTATACAAATAAAATTGAATTGAATTGAATATCCGACTAAACGTAGGAAACACCCTTTCAACTAGGAAATGTCGGAAATCAGGGATCGAGAAATCAAGCCCGACCTCCCGACTAGGAAGAACTTCACATCACATCATCATGGCAGCCCACACCTCAACCGAACAGTAAAAAAAACAACGTTATTTTTAGACGACACTTCAACTTTCGTTTTTCAGCTTGAAACTATAGCTAGCTATTGCATGTATTGTGTCCATTAAGCAGAGGTTTAAAATCAATAAAGAAGTTTGCATTTTTAAAATTGATGTCAGTGTTATTTATTTTAGTAGCTATCATTAGCTATGCTAGATTACATTGATTTCACATCAGTTACGTTGATTTCCATTATTAACATACATTGTTGCAACATTATTTCAATGCACGGATTCAACGTAAACTCGATGAGCACCTGGACGCAGAATCAACATCAGAGATCAACATTGAATCAACATTGAATCAAGCCATCCCATGTTAATTCAACATTGATTCAATATTTCCTTGCTATTTGGGTATAAACATTCCAGTACGGTGCAAGCGGAAATATGGGACAGAAGCAGATCGCAAAGTTTCTCCCTACTACAGTTTTTAGGTTTTTCTAAAATCAGCTTGTCATTCACATTTTATTCTGTTGGGTCTTTTTTTCCAACCCAAAAGAAACGCATTACAAGTTCGATTTGAGCACTTTGTGTTCCCGACAAAGCTTTTTCTTAAAACTTGTTAAGCACCACTCCTGTATTTTACCAAAACATCCCCCTTTTTTGTCTTTACCTCACAGAGAGACGCATGGAGCCGTTTGAGGTCCAAGTGGAGCAGGTTCCCGAGGAGAGGCAGGGGTCTGGGTCCCGGTGGGCCTTTTCCCGCCCCAGGGGTGGAGGAGAACAGGTAGAGCACGAACAGCACCAGCACCACACCCAGAAGGGTCAAGGGTGGGGGCATCTGTGGTAAAAGCCCCTCCAACACGGCCATGGCCCCCTCTGAACTGATCAGCTACAAACTTGGGTTGTGTTCTATAAATCAGCCACCATGTCCGGGGTTCTTCGTAGAATACGTTTTTGCTGTAACGTGGTCAGCGCGTTTTAAAAGAGCTCTCGGCAGAAAATGCCAATACGCCGCTTTAAGACGATACCATGCGAGTCATAATAGGCTGCGGCTAGTTGCGCATTCATAAACATATCGATCTAATTGTGTAACTAGAAAGACCTGGTGGTGGTTTATTGTGACGTCATGCATTTTTCCGTCTTCGGCAGTGGTTCCCAAACTCGGTCGTGGAGTACCCCTGTGTATGCTGGTTTTCTTTCCGACCACAATTGCAATCCCATAATTTTAACAAGCTGTTAATTCCGTAATTAGATGGTTTTCATGGTTCCAGAAGCTATGTACTCTCTTAAGCCACACAATGACAGACATAGGTAGGTTATGCTTATTTATATGTAAAACAAATGTCCCGTGCTATATTACAAACAATTTCATTAAAATAGGTAAGAAAATTATCTAACTGGTTAAATTAAAGACTGAGGTGAATCAATGGGCTCCTTATTGTGGACACGTGGCCACTAAAACTAACCATTTACTAGATAATGAAGAATTCAAAATAAAGCAAATATAACGAGCCAAACCAGCATTGTGTTGATAAGCTTAAGGAACAAATTATAGGAGAACTTTTAAACATGTGTTCACCAACCTAATTAAGAGCCTATTGATTCACTTCAGTCTTTAATTTGATCAGTTAAAATTTTTACTTCTTTTTATGTAATTGTCTGCAATGGAGGGCAATAAGCAAAATGTTAACATGGGAAGTTTATTCTACATGGCATGCATAAATATTCACAAAGACACCTAATTCTATAGAGACCATGATTGATTAACTACTTGATTCAGGTGTCATAGTGCTGGGCTAAAATAAAAATGTGCACCCTTTTCAGATAAGATTGGACACCCTGATTTAACCTATATTACAGTGATACTCATTCCCAGTAGTGTAGTGGAGGGTATACGCACATACACGCCGTATACCCACTTATTTCTGAGTGGGCATGGCGTATATACCCATTTCTTAATTCCCTCTGAAGCCGTCCATTTTTTGCTTGAAACATTTGCCTTGGAAACTATATAAATTATAAATACAAATCCCCCCAAACAATGCCGTTTGAAGGCATGATGATATGATTCTATTATCTATTCATTTATAATTATATCACACTAGCTGCCCTCTCCACGGTCTAAGCACTTCAAGTCCGCACTTTGGTGACGTTTTCCGAGGTTGGACCAAGGGGTGCAAGTGCGTAATGGAGCATAGATAAGAAATGGGACACCCTTGCATGATATTCAGTTGCTGTGGTTACATACACATGCATCGCCATGTTTCCTGTCGCCGCTATATGTCTTTTAAAAAAAATATAAACCCACTGACAAAAATCGGTGCATTAGTCGTCTGTGGAACTTCGTTGATATCGGATGTGTTGTCTGTGGGACGTCATTCGAGAAACCAGAATGAAAGTTTATAAATCGTCTCTGTACGTTGTTTCGATCACTTTTTAATTGTGAATTGGGGTGAGGTAGAATAGGTAGTTTTACATTTAACAGTTGAGCTATGGTTTTGGTCAAGATCGGCAGATCCACGGTCTAATGTGGTGTCCACTGCACGTTAACAGGAGAGCCAAGAATGATGAACCCGTTTAGTTTTATTGTGTATTGAAATGATCTCGGAAGTCGGAATATTTCCGATATACGAGAAGAATGTATGGTGACCTTTATTAGCACAAGAATGTCAAAATCGAGCAGGGTCATAATTTCCATTTGTCCCAGGAACAGACCAGTCCTTCTGTGTCACAGAGGAGACGATTGCTCCCTCCAAGGCTGCATTCCAATCCTTTATTTTAGCTGTCCTTCTCTCCTCGGTCCTCGCCTGACCTGGAAATCGATTGAGGTCCGCCATCTTTCAGGACATTCTAAACCGCTAAATGCTCCACCGAGGAGCGAGGCTTGGGGAAAGAGGATGTCATGGTTATTGGCTGCCTTTGTGGTTCCTCTTTTTGGTTTTCCTTTTGAGCGTCGTCTCGGATTTTTTCCGCCTCCGTTCCGGTGTTTGTTTCTCGCCTGACAATTATTTCCTCCACCTGTGCTGTGTTTCCGCCGGCTATAAATGCTTAGGACTTCCGCATTTCCTCACTTCGATATTGTCATTTGTCACTGTGAGTGATGTGGAAAGAGATGTTGGCCAAGGCCTTTGTTCAGGTACATAGCTCAAGTAATATGATGGAGGAGGGGACTAGGGTGGCGTATATAGGGGTGTTGGGGGTGAGGGAAGGGAGGGATAATGCGATGGATGCTCCGTTTACATTGGCGGAGGTCAGTAGGGCTGGGTTGACGTCCCCGGGGAGGGATGAGGTGTGTTATGTGATGTTGGCCCATCTTAGTGATGTGGCACTGGGGGTGGTGCTGAGGTTATTTAATGACGTGTGGACAAAAGGGAGGTTGCCGGGCAGCTGGAAGCAGGCGGTGGTGGTTTCGGTGAGGAAACCGGGGAAGGACCCTACGAAGCCGGGAAGTTATAGGCCAGGGGTGGCCAATTCCAGGCCTCGCGGGCCGGTGTGTATGCAGGTTTTTACTGCCACCAGTTACCACGGTTCAATCAGCTAATTAGTCATACACACAATCACCGATTCACTTGTAAATTACAGAACGATAAAATGCTACAATACACGCATTGACGCATACCGGCACAAGAACATTCATCAGCTGCTTTTCATATCGCGGATATGTAGATTAAAATATCAGATCGTGTAAACGATTGGGCTAATTAAATAATTGTTAACTGGCGGCAGCAAAAACCTGCATACACACTGGCCCGCGAGGCCTGGAATTGGCCACCCCTGTTATAGGCCAATAGCATTGACGTCGCATATGTGTAAAGCAATGAAGCGTATGGTAGCTGAGAGGCTGTCATTTTACCTTGAGACGGGGGGGGGTGCACACATATACCTCAAAGGGGGCTTGAGCACCTGCCGTTTGGCCTGCTATAGAGAAGTGCCCTTTTTCAGGAAAATTTGAATTTTAAATTGTAATTTTTTTAAAATAAATAAATAAATTCCTGTTTGCGCACAGGCTGCCCTGCCGAACAGATATATTGATTGAATCAAAATATCAGGTCGGGAGATTGGTGCTCCCCGGCGATGCCCTCTACCTCTACCCTCCCTCTTGGTTTCCGCCGCAGCGGCGAGCACTGTGCATGCATAGGCACTCGACAGTCATGAGTCAGGAATGGTCATTAAAATGGGGATTCAGGTTTTCGGTGGAGAAGACTCAGTCACTTTCTTTTACGAGGAGGAAGGTGGGTCAGGGGGTCGGGTTGAAGTTGTATGGGAGTGAATTGGGAAGAGTGGGGTCCTTTAGGTTTCTGGGGGTATGGTTTGAGTCTCGACTTACTTGGGCGGTGCATGTGGAGGCAGTGGTTAATAAATGTAAAAAAGTAATTAATGTAATGAGGTGTTTAGCGGGGATGGAGTGGGGAGCGGATAGGTCGGCGTTAAGGGCGGTGTATGTGGGGTTAATTAGATCGGTGATGGATTATGGGAGTGTGGCATATGGATCTGCGTCTGCCACTGTGTTGGGGAGGCTGTATGTGGTGCAGGCAAGGGCATTGAGGATTTGCTGTGGGGCGTATCGCACCACTCCTGTGCCGGCTCTACAGGTAGAGGTAGGTGAAATGCCGTTGCGGTTGAGGAGGGCTCAGCTGGCGATGAGCTATTGGGTGTCTTTGAGGGGGCATGGGGAGAATCACCTGACGAAGGGTATTTTGAGGGAATGCTGGGAACAGGGTAGGAAGAGGATGAATAGTTTTGCTTGGGTGGGGGATAGTCAGGCTAGGGAGATGGGATTATGGGGACAGGAGTACAGTCCAACGGTGGTGTTTCCGGCGGTGCCGCCGTGGTTGTTGCCGCAGCCGGATGTGGATCTGGAGCTGTTGAAGGGGGTGGGTGGAGGGGGGGTGTCTCGTCGGGAACAGGTATGTGAATATCTAAAGAAGTGTTTTTATGGACATCTACATGTGTATACTGATGGGTCGAAGGATCCGGTGACGGAGAGGGTGGGGTGTGCTTTTGCGGTGCCGGAGTTTGGGGTGGCGGTGGGGAGGAGAGTGGATGATCAGCTGTCGGTATGTATGGGAGAAATGGTGGCAATTGTTTTAGCACTGCAGTGGGTGGAGGAGGTGAGACCAGATAGGGTAGTAGTGTGTTCGGACTCCAGTGCTGTGTTGGAGAGTTTGAAGGGTTTCAGCTCTAGATGTAGGCCGGATCTGATTTGGGAGGTGTTACAGGCTTTGTTTAGGTTGCAAAGGATGGGGCTGGTGATTAGGTTTGTGTGGGTGCCGGCGCACGTGGGGGTAGAGGGCAATGAGATGGCTGATGCCATTCCCCAGTGGTGGAACGAACTTCCCATTCCCCTACGTTCCATGCCAACCCTGCCTACGTTCCGTCGTGGCCTGAAAACGCACCTTTTCAGACTCCACCTGGACTAATACTTAGCTAGGACCTCATGGTTTGTGTTCTTGTTGAACTATGTACTCAGGATAGTCAAGTTTATAATGATTAGAATAGAATTGTATTAGAGCTGATTTACCCAGTTCACTGTGAACTGCATTGTGTTCATTACTAGGGATAGCTGCTACTGTATGTGAAAAATTTGCTTTCTTATCTGTTCTGAAGTTACTTTGATGACCTTTCTGTATGCACTTACTGTACGTCGCTTTGGATAAAAGCGTCTGCTAAATGAATGTAATGTAATGTAATGATGCCTTGGCTAGGAGGGCGGTTGGGAAGGCCGATGTTAAGGTGGGTGTGAAGATGGGTCGGGCGGAGGCAAATACAATTATTAAGGAGAGGGTGAAACGGATGTGGCAGGAGGGATGGGACTGGGAGGGCAGAGGCAGGCATTTGTATAGGGTGCAACAGACAGTGGGTAGGATCAGGCATGGGGGGAGGTGTAGAAGGGAGGAAACAATAATAACAAGGCTTCGGGTGGGGCATGCGGGTTTGAATGGGGTTTTAATGTTAATAAAAAAACATCCAGATGGGCGGTGCGGGTATTGTAAGGAGGAGGAGACGGTGGAGCATGTGCTGATGGAATGCGGGAAGTATGGGAGGGAGAGGGGGCGGATGGTGTCACGAACGAGGGAGAGGGGGGTGGTGTTCAAGATGGGGTTCTTAGAAAGACAATCTGGGGACGGGGGATATAGGCACCTATTTAGATTTTTGAGGGATTTGTTTAAAAGGGTTTAGAGGATTCTGTTTGTTTCTTTATTAATTTACTTTAAGAGTTTATTTTCCTTTTGTTTGTATTCTTGGTGGTAGTTGGGTGGTTTAATTTGTTTTGTAGGATGTTTTGTTTTGTTTGGTTTTGGGTTTAGTGGCTAGTCAGCTGGTAGGGTTTGTTTTGGGAGTGGGTTGGGTCCCTGGTCCATACTCCAGTCCGGTAGGTGGCGGTAAAGCTCCTTTAGTTGGTTTAAGACCGCCATAAAATAAATAAGAAGAAGAAGAAGAAGAATCTCCTCACTTCGATATTGTCATTATGTTGACAACGAAGTCGGTAAATGTTTAGGAATTTCGGTCACTGCATTCTTGGTTTGTTAAAATAGAGAACGCAGCAAGTCCGGTTAGAGATTTAGCAAATATAGGGTTAGATATGTTCTTTCTTTTTCTACCTATCAGTTCTCCTTGTCCTTTGTTTTGGCTGCCTGGTATCGTGTGGTTTTAAACTCTTTTTCGATACAGGTTCACATTTTATTTCTTTCCTTTTCCCATTTTCTTCTGGGCTTTATTTTTTCATTCTATTTACGTTTTGTCAATGCCTACGAGTTAGTGCGTGAGGTTTATTTTTTGTTGGTTTATTATTCTCGCTGTTTATTTGAGATGCGCTTTTTTTGAGGTTGTTCATGCCAGGGAGGTTTTGTTCCCTATCTTTTGTTTAAACTCCTTCCCCTGCGGTTAGTTTCCATTTCTGTGGTGAGTCTGTATTAGACTCGCTTTCTGATTCTCTGTCAGTTGCATTTGGTTCTCCGAACCTACACTCCAGTCACTACAGAATATCAAAGTCATGATGGAGAGACTAGCGAAGTTTACAGAAACACTAAGAACTCTAGCCAGCCAAGGCACTACAGGGGCTACCTTTGAGGAGACACTTCTCGCCTTGCAAATTCAACAAGGCCAGTTAGTGGAGCAAGTGCAGAGCCAGGGGGAATGTCTACAGAAACTCACTACTGCAGCCAATCCCCCTCCAGTGACCCCAGCACAAGCACCTCCCATTTCCATGCCACGTACACGGAAACAACCCGAACTCCAGGTACCTCCTCCTTATGGAGGGGAAATGCCACCCATTTCTCACACAGTGTTTAATTTTTTTTTCAAGCGCAGCCCTCTCGCTTTTCCACACCAGAAGCCCGGGTCACGTTTATATTATCACTGTTAGAGAGACGGGCTCTCGCTTGGGCTGATCCCCTGATTAGGTCCAACACCTCTGTCATACGTGACCCGGTTCAACTTATGAGGGAGATGCAGATAGTCTTTGACCATGAGGTCTCAGGCGAAGAGGCAGCCAGAGATTTGACTAGTTTACGCCAGGGTTCTGACACAGTAGCTTCCTTTGCGATTACGTTTCGAGCACTAGCTGGGGAAACAGGACGGCCCGACGGGGCGCTTAAATCTTTATTTCGGCAGGCGTTGTCCAAACCGATAAAAGACGCCCTAGCCATGCTCGAACCTCCTGCCACGTTCAGTGACCTGATCACGACGGCCATACGCCTGGACAACCGGATCAGGGAACGTGAGCGTGAAGAGAAAAACTGTGCCCCCCTGCATAAATCCGCGTTTCCTGTAGTCCCACCCAGTTCTCCCACCCAACCCTCCGCGGGTCAGGAAGAGCCCATGCAGGTGGGTGGGTCATCATTCCACAGAGATAAGACAGTCAAACCCCGGTGGCCTGGTGCTATTATTGCAAACGCAAGGGGCATATAAAGGAACAATGTCCCAAGTTGGCGGGAAACGAGGGGTCTCACTAGGGAGACCGAGGTCCCCAGTGAGATTAAATAGTACTCTTTCTCTGACCCTGTTACCTGTCCAATTGTGTTGGGGGGGCCGCTCTGTGAGGGTAAACGCCTTTATTGATTCTGGCGCTGTGGAATCATTTATCGACGCTAAATGGGTTAGATTTAAAAATTCCCACACATCGCCTTACCAGCTCTCATCAGGTTACAACCCTTGATAGTCGGCCTTTAGGCTCCGGGATCATTAAAGAGAGGACTGGTGAATTAGAGATGCGCATCTCTCTTCGGGATCACTCGGAGAGGATAAAACATTTTTTAATTGATTGGCCATCGTTCTTCATCAGGCTTCGTTCCTGATCTGTCCGATCTCAGTTCCAAGAATGAGTCAGAGGAGGCAGAGTTTTGCCCCCGACCAGGATAATTTTTCTACTGTGAGTAGAGAGGAGAGTCTATCCTGGGACCCCTTTGCGGAGGGGGGCCTCATGGAGGAGGATGACACTGGAAAGCTCAAACAGGTTACTGGACACGTTTGAGAAAATGCTTAAGAAAATGTAAATAGTTCACATAAGTGATTGTCAATTTGTTTTTTACTTGTGTTTTTACCTTTTAAGATATAGTTTTCATCTGAGTGTCCCCTTCAGCAGCACAGAACAATTTGGGAGAAAAAAACAAAACACAAATACTAACAATTTTGCTGATCGTGTAAGCTTCAGGAGGGTAATACCTGGGCTATTTCTGGCTTATTGGTCTCTCGCTCTTTACTGGTAACTTCAAATGTATGTCTTCCTTTTTGTAAATTCTAAGTAGTCAGCCTACATTCATTAATGAATGAATAATTTGCAGTCATTATTCTAATTGACTGTTTTTCTTTTACTGAAATTATGTACTCTTAGGCCTGAATTAGACTTTGTTTTAACTTGTTGCTTCCACCAGGTTACTGTCCGACTGACCTATGGACGAATTATGCGATTGAATTAAGGATTGCCATTTAGAATAATTATGAAATGATGTGAAATATATTTTTACTGCAGGATAAGTGAGGGGTTCTAGCACGCAATATCGCCTGTGTTCAGTATTCAGAGTGCCAAACATTTTAACAAGGGCATTGACTGTTGGAAACGCTGGATTCAGAAATTTTTTACAGAATCCTCACTTCCCCGACAGGTGGTTGACATACATTGGTGTCAAAGTGGTATGCTTATAGAGTGTTTTGAAATAAATAAAGGTTGTAATGAAAATGTGGCACAGAAAGGATGTATGAAACTGATATGTTAGTATCCAGAAGTGATTTTATTAACACTAACATAACAAATAAAACAGATGTGGATTAACACTATGGACAGGGAGAATATACAAACATAACAAGAAACGGAGACACTAACAAAAAGCTCTCCTGTATAAATAATATTTCAAACAATTGCCGAATTACATATAATCATGTTCATTCAGTGCTACTGGACACACATTTGGAGCAGACAGTTGCCCCGCCAGTCGGTCTCGCCGGCCATGTCCGCTTTGTTCTGCCCTCACTGGACGTGGTGGAGCCACACCAATATCACCAACATCCTCGACAGCCTCAAGGATGTCCCCCTTTGTCAGGCAGATGTTATGGAGCACGGCACACGGCGATGACCGTGGGTACAAAGGTGTGGTCCACCTCCAAAGCCTTGAAGAGCAGGCACCTCCTGGACCCTTAAGTGGTGTGCCCAGCCAACGCCCCCCCATGCGGCAGTAGCATTATCAATGCTTCCATGGAGCCATTTCTCAGACGGTCGTCTACCATGAGGTTCTGGTCCCCATTAAAGTAAAGCTGGAGCACTGGCACAGTGGCATTTACTTGGGCATAATGCCCAGCTGGTGGATCGTCAACCTAAAAAAGAATTAAATGAAAAACATGAAGTGTGTACATGCAGCCTACAGTTCACACAAGTTAATTGATTAACACCAAACCACAGTAGCCAAATGTACAGTTTGTAGTCCTACATGCAGGTCAATGTGTGGCATTATAGAACATGCAATTACTGTGTGCGCATGACATAACTTTGCTGTATATTTATCCAGGTGAATTCTACTCCACCCACTGTTAAAAGTGCTTCATGCTTATCAATGTCCATGTTTGATCAAGAGCACTGTCTTATGACTACTGTTGAGAATACGTGATTCTTACCTCACTTAGGAACAGGACGGCGCGACGCAGACGCGATCTCCTGAACTGACAACGACACCGTTCCTGCTGAAGCCGGTGCCGTGCGTTTAGGGCGAACGCTAGGTTCATTGCGGACATGTTTGTGACGTTAAGGATGGCAGCTTCTCCTGCGTTGCACCCGGAGAAAAAAAAACACTTGACAGAGACGATGAACTGTTTAGCCCCGTGGCTTAGTTTATTTCTTTAGCACTGCTGACACTTCTTTCGACTTGTGAACTTCTTGTCTAACAATGATGACGCCAGCATGCGTCATTACTTAGTTCTTCAGCGCCTCACAGTGGCATAATAATAATACTGCACCCCGAGTGATCTTACGTACATAACAGTACAGCCTGACACAATTTGTATAGCAACTGAGGACACATGTAAACATTTACTCCTAACACCCCCACTTGTACTCAGGTTGCTGTACTTCAAAAATTAAACAAAAAAAAATGTGGACCTCTTCACACATTTTAAACTCCAAAAATGATTCCTGCAAACTTCTTCAGTTTCAACTTAGTTACAGGTTTTGTCATTATATCTGCCACCATCTCTTCAGTAGAGCAATACACCAGAGTTACTTTCCCCTCATTCACAGTAGATCTTTTGAAATGGTACTTTATGTCCACGTGCTTAGACCGCTGTCTGCTTACAGGGTTTTTGGCTAGGGCGATTGTTCCCTGATTGTCCTCATACACTATTATTTGTGTGTATTTGTAATCATTGATACCTTCCAGTAGCTGCTCTAGATATATACACTCTTGTATGGTTGAGGCCAGAGCCATGTATTCTGCCTCACAGGTGGAGAGCGCTACTGTAGGCTGTTTCCTAGTCTTCCATGAAACTAAAGAGCTGTTCTTACTGAGGCTTACACAGTATCCTGTGGTACTACGCCTGTCGGTTGTATCAGCTGCCCAGTCGGCATCACTGTAGGCTAGTAGGCCTAGCTTCTCACTGTCGTTTCTTCTGAAACACAACTCTTTTTCTGTAGTGCCTCTGAGGTACCTTAGCACGTGTTTCAGTGACCCACTGCTCCTCTGTAGGCTCAGCAAAATATTGTGATAGTTTGCTTACCACAAAGCTTAAATCTGGCCTTGTACATGTGGTCAGGTATACAATGGGGGAAATAAGTATTGGACACGTCAACAATTTTCTTATCAAACATATTTCCAATGTAGCTATTCACATGAGATTTTGACCAGACATTGGTATTAACTCAATAAAACGACACAGCTAAAGAAATTGTAACATTCCAATCTTTAAAGAAAGTTATGTGCAATAAAGTGGAATGACACAGGAAAAAAGTATTGAACACGCTAAATTAAATGTATTTAATACTTGGTGGAAAAGCCATATTTGTAATATTTGGTCGCATATCCTTTGCATGCCATGACTTCCTGATGTCTGTGACCCAACAACATCAAAAGACTCTTGATATCTTATTTTCTGGTACTCTTACAAGCGATACTATAACAGCTCTGCATTTGAATGGATCTCGATGGGAATTGGGAGGTGAGACTAGATTTAGCTGTAAATTACACTGGAACAGTATAGAACACATGGTTGGCTAAAGGGCTGTAAGTCATCAAGGGTCTGATGTATCAAACAAGCCTTTAACCATCACTCTGCTGCCAGAAATACAGTAGATATGGATGGATAACTTGAAGGGTTTCTTCTCCTGACTTATTCAATAGGAAAATCTGTCAGGAGAAACAACCCTTAAAGTGATCCTTCCATAGCTACTGTATTTCTGGCAGCAGAGTCATGGTTAAAGGCTTGTTTGATACATCAGACCCTTGATGACTTAGAGCCCTTTAGCCAACCATGTGTTCTATACTGTTCCAGTGTAATTTACAGCTAAATCTAGTCTCACCCCCCAATTCCCATAGAGATCCATTCAAATGCAGAGCTGTTATAGTATCGCTTGTAAGAGTACCAGAAAATAAGATACCAAGAGTCTTTTGATGTTGTTGGGTCACAGACATCAGGAAGTCATGGCATGCAAAGGATATGCGACCAAATATTACAAATATGGCTTTTCCACCAAGTATTAAATACATTTAATTTAGCGTGTTCAATACTTTTTTCCTGTGTCATTCCACTTTATTGCACATAACTTTTTTTTTAAATTGGAATGTTACAATTTCTTTAGCTGTGTCGTTTTATTGAGTTAATACCAATGTCTGGTCAAAATCTCATGTGAATAGCTACATTGGAAATATGTTTGATAAGAAAATTGTTGACGTGTCCAATACTTATTTCCCCCATTGTATAAGGCTGCCTACCGCCTCTCTGTACATCCTGACATCATCCATTTTTACTGCATTCTCATTATAGTCTAGTTTCTGATCACAGGGCGTTTCTCTGGGCCTACAGTTTTGCATATTAAACCGCTCCAGTATCTTATTAACATACTTTTCCTGTGACATCTTTACACATCCATCAGACTGATTGAAATCGATACCCAGAAAGTGTTTTAGCCTGCCTAAATCTTTCATTTTAAATTTGGCTGAGAGCATCTCTTTCACTTCCTTTAATATTTTTTCATTGCTAGCTGCAATTATCAGGTCATCGACCCATATAATTATCATCACCTTCCCACCTTCTGTCTCTTTGGCATAGAAACAGTGGTCTGCTGGGTTTTTGTGTAAAATTATTTTCAGTTCGACAATCGTGCAAAATCCTATTCCAATTTCGGCCAGATTGTTTTAGACCATAAAGAGATTTTTCCAGCTTACACACTAGACCTTCACCTTTTTCTTCATAACCCTTTGATGTAGATTTCATAATTTATGGGAGCGTGCAAGTATGCTGTTTTTACATCCATCTGATGTAGTACCAGGTCCTCCTGTGCTGCTTTCTGTAACAACACTCTTACACTCGTCAAGTTGGTCGTGGGGGAAAAAGTCTCTCCATAGTCGATCCCCATCCTCTGGCTGTAGCCCTTGGCCACAAACCTTGCTTTGTATTTGTCCGTTCCTTCAATATCACTTTTGATAATGTAAACCCATTTACCCCCCACTGTCTTTTTGCCTTTTGGCAGATTTGTCAGGGTAAACGTGTTGTTTTTGTTTAACGACTAGATTTCTTCATCCATGGCTTTGACCCACTCTTTTGAGTCAGCTGACGCCATAGCTTCCTTAAATGTCTGTGGGACGCCACATACTGCTCTGTAGCAGTAGTCTATGATAGTATGAATCCCATCACTATCACTGTCTTCAGTTAAGAAGTCCTTTAAGTGACTCGGTTTCCTCCTGTCTCTAGTCGGATACCTCCCACTCTCAGATTCATCATTTGTCACACTTAGTTGTGTTTGGTTACTGTCGTCAGACATAGTCACTGGACTATCACTTTGTGCACTTTGACCTCGTACACTCGGCTCTTGAGCATTCTCTGTTCTCTTATTAACCTCCTGTGTGATCCTGCTAGCCCTAGGCTGCCTCACACCGTCATAGTCATCATTTGGGTCGCCGTTTGGACTGCGTAGTTCCATAGCCGTTTTGGTAGCTGACTTTCAATTAGCATACACCTACCCATCTCAAAAAGAGTACGCCAGCCCCTCTCAGCGGTACCGTTCTGGTGGGGTGAAGATTCCTTCGATGAGAAGATCGCAGACATCCACAGCTCCTTCAGCCCCACTCCCCCTCCCCTCACAGACACTGTTTCCCACTCTCTTCCTCTCTCTACCCCTTCTGTGTCCCCCCCCTGTTTCTCCACCTTTTCTCCCCTTTCTCAGACCGATGTGTCCCATCTCCTACTCTCCCATCGCCCCACTACTTGTGCCCTCGACCCTATCCCTTCATCTCTCCTCCAGGCAATCACCCCAGATATCCTCCCGTTTCTGACCTCCCTGGTGAACTCCTCCCTGACCTCTGGCTGTTTCCCCTCATCCTTCAAAAGAGCCCACATCACCCCGATCCTGAAAAAACCTACGCTGGACCCCTCCAACATCCAAAACTACAGACCGGTATCTCTTCTTTCTTTTCTTTCCAAAACTATCGAACGTGCTGTTTCTAACCAACTGTCGTCTTTCCTTACCCAGAACAACCTGCTAGACCCCCACCAGTCCGGCTTCAAACCTGGCCACTCAATGGAGACAGCACTCCTCTCCGTCAGCGAGATGCTTCACGCAGCTCGGGCAGCCTCCCTCTCCTCTGTGCTAATACTTCTAGACCTCTCTGCCGCCTTCGACACCGTAGATCACTCCATCCTCCTGTCGTCCCTGTCTGCAGCGGGGATCGGCGGCTCGGCCCTGGCCTGGATTGAGTCCTACCTCTCGGAAAGCTCCTCCCAGGTTGCCTGGGCTGGTAAAGTATCGGCACCCCGTCCCCTTACCACAGGAGTCCCCCAGGGCTCAGTCCTTGGTTCCCTCCTTTTCTCCACCTACACCAAATCCCTTGGCCCTGTTATCACTGCTCATGGTCTTTCTTACCACTGCTATGCTGACGATACTCAACTCTTTCTCTCCTTCTCACCCTCTGACACTCAGGTATCAGCCCGCATCTCCGCTTGCCTGAGAGACATCCAGAGCTGGATGGACAACTGCCATCTCAAGCTTAATCCTGGCAAGACTGAGCTCATCTACATTCCCGCTCTAACCTCTCCTCCTCTCAATCTCTCTATTTCCCTAGGAGACACTCCACTGACCCCAACGCCCTGTGCCAGGAACCTCAGAGTCGTGATGGACAACAGGCTGTCCCTCTCCGAGAACATCGCAGCAGTAACCCGGGCATGCAGGTTCTTCCTGGACAACATCAGGAGAATCCGCCCCTTCCTCACCACCCACTCAACCCAGCTCCTGGTCCAAGCAATGGTGCTGTCCCGCCTGGACTATTGCAACTCTCTCCTGGCTGGCCTGCCAGCATCGGCCATTAGACCCCTTCAGCTTATCCAGAACGCAGCAGCGCGCCTGGTCTTCAACCTCCCCCGACACTCCCATGTCACCCCCCTACTCATTGACCTCCACTGGCTACCGGTGATGGCTCGCATCAAATTCAAAACATTGGTGCTCGCCTTCCAGGCAGTCCGAGGATCTGCCCCTCCATACCTCCAAAAACTAATCAGACCCTACACACCTGCCAGATCCCTGCGTTCCGCCTCCTCAGGACGACTGGTACCCCCCACCCCCTCTTCATACTAGCACCCGGTCTCGACGTCTGTCTGTCCTGGCCCCACGGTGGTGGAATGACCTCCCCGTGGAGGTCAGAACAGCAGAAAGTCTGACCGCCTTCAAGCGCAGATTGAAGACTCACCTCTTCAAGCTGCACCTCTCTCCACCCCTCCCTACCTCCCTGTGACTATTGTTATTAATGTTGTGTAATTACCCCTCCCCCCCAAAAAACAACAAAAAAAAAACAAAAACCCAATCATACTGACTGCGCCTAGTACTTAGATTCGTATTTGCCTTTTTAGGGTTGTTTTTAAACGCTCTTGTTCCTAGTTTGAAAATGCACCATGTACGTCGCTCTGGATAAGAGCGTCTGCTAAATGTCTATAATGTAATGTAATGTAATGTCTGTGATGATGTGTGAGGTAGCTCCTGTGTCGACCATCAGCCCCTTCTCCTGGATGCTGCGTGCTGGCTGCCGCTGGACCCCGGTCTCTTCGTCTTTGATCCTGAAGGCGTAATCTGCGCCGCCACCGCCATTTTCTTCAGAAACTTTTCTCGTGCCATCCTGTCTGTGTCTTTGTGTGTGTCACTTTTGCAATGACTACACCATGTCTTCCGCCGACATGCTCTCGCTTGGTGGCCTTTGGTGCCACATTTAAAACACACCGGCGGCAGTGTAGTGTAATGGTTAAGGAACTGGACTTGTAACCGAAAGGTTGCAGGTTCGATTCCCAGGTAGGACACTGCCGTTGTACCCTTGAGCAAGGTACTTAACCTGAATTGCTTCAGTATATATCCAGATGTATAGGAATGGATAAATGTAAGAAGTTCTGTAAGTCGCTCTGGATAAGAGCGTCTGCTAAATGCCTATAATGTAATGTAACACCATATCTGCGTCTTCATTGTTCCTGTCATATGCACTTGACTTGGCGGGCCGCCGTCCGGGTCTAGCTTGAGTCTTCATCACATTATCGCTTGACTCCGCCGTTCTTAATTTCTCTGTGTCTTCAAAGCTTTGTAGTTTTGTTTTGAACTCTGCAAACGTTATATTATCTCCATTATGTGCCACGTGTATTGCAAATGGCCTAAACCCCTCAGGCAGTCCTTTTAAGACCATAGCTATCTGTAGGCCATCGCCTAACGTTTTACCTGCGTTCCGTAGCGCAGTGATGGCGGTTTCTGCTCTTATGATATAGTCCGTAACACTTTCGCTGCTTGTCTTCTGAAGCGATGTCAACATGGTGTACATCCCTCATAATTAGCGAGAGGCTTTTATCGTCTAAAAGTTGAATTAGCTCAGCATACGCATTCGCATTTTTCTTGGCGTCTGCCGCTAACTCGGCTCTTCTTTCAGAATCGTATTCTTTAACCCTAATAGGTGAAGGTGTCCCAACACTTTGGTCTCCCACAGTTCATACTTAGTCTCATCTCCGTCAAACATAAGTCGAGGCAACCTGCTTGTCCCTCGATGATCCATGATGTTTGCTTGTCTTGCTATACCGTTAGCACGCGGTTCGCTGCGACTTTCTGACGGCGATAAAACATCAAACGTTCCCCCCAAATGACTCCTGGGCCCATTACCTGTGACGTTAAGGATGGCAGCTTCTCCTGCGTTGCACCCGGAGAAAAAAAAACACTTGACGGAGACGATGAACTGTTTAGCCCCGTAGCTTAGTTTATTTCTTTAGCACTGCTGACACTTCTTTCTCTCAGCAGAGTTGACTTGTGAACTTCTTGTCTAACAATGATGACGCCAGCATGCGTCATTACTTAGCGCTTCAGCGCCTCTCAGTGGCATAATAATAATATTGCACCCCCAGTGAACTTACGTACATAACAGTACAGCCTGACACAATTTGTATAGCAACTGAGGACACGTGGAAACATTTACTCCTAACAATGTACCTATTGAAGTGCGCAATCTAAGTTTTGAAATCAGTATCTGTCGCTTATATACCATCAGATCATACATGCTTGATTAATTAATTCATTAAACGGCATCAGCTATGTTATTGGCTGGAAGCTCTTTAATAATTGGATACCGCAGCTGATCTGATGGGACTGCATGATATGGAGCCAAATGACTCAAGTGTCATTTATAATGTGCTCCGATTTTTACGAACAAACATGCATTCAAGTCCATTGATGAATTGGCCATTGAGCGTGTGGAATATAGGCATAGTCTACTTACAATTTTAATTATGCTTTGAGTGATCTTTATAGCCGTTTGTTGTGAATGTGTTAATGGGACACTGTACGTCAAACACAAACACCTGTAATTGAGAGACAACATCCCTATTTCACATGTCATTTTCACATCTGTCAAATTGCATGGGAGAAGATCATTGCAAATAATTGTGATAACTTCACAGTGCAATATATCGTCAAATAAAACAATAGCTTATACCATTTTGCATGCAAAAACAAGCTCAGATAAAAAAATACGATAGGCTACAGAACAATCCGTTAGCCTTCATGGCCACTGACAGGTGATACGGCTTTCTTTCTTTTTTTTTTGACAGGTGATACAGCTGTGCAACACGTCATTAGTAATTGACGTCGCTTCAGCTGACGCTTGACTGAGCAAGGACGTTTCATTTGCCTAATTCATGTTGCCTCGGTTGCTGCGTCCTCGTATGTGATCCTTGGATCCTTTCCTTATGCCCTCCACTGGGTGGAGCTAATGAGCGTGGGGAGGTGTGGGGTATGATACAGAAAATGAGGGGGGTGCGGCAGGAGTGGAGGTACCCTGTATTGGAACAGGGTGGGGTTCTGGCGAGTGAGGATGGTGCGAAGGCAAATCTGCTAGCCAAGGTTCTGGGTGAGGTAGGTAGTTATGGGCTGTCGGAGGAGGGGGTGAGGGGCATTCAGGGGACAAGGGAGGAATTTGGTGAGCTGCTGGAAGAAGTGGGTGAGCAGGGAGGGGCTATTAATGCGCCCTTTACGTTGGCGGAGATGAGGAGGGCAATGGGGAAGTCAGGACTTACTTCCCCAGGTAAGGATCAGGTGTGCTATGTCATGCTGAAGCATTTATCTGATGAGGCGTTGGGAGTGGTACTGGGGCTTTATAATAGGGTGTGGCAGGATGGGCAGTTGCCTCAGGAGTGGAAACGGGCAGTTATTGTTCCTATTAGGAAGCCAGGCAAAGATCATTCAGATCCATCTAATTATAGGCCCATTGCGCTGACCTCTCATCTGTGCAAGGTTATGGAGCGTATGGTCACTGACAGGCTGACATATTTTTTGGAGGTGAGGGGGCTCAGGGCGACCTACCAGAGTGGGTTCAGGAAAGGGCGGGGGACGATGGACTCGGTGCTGAGCCTGGAGTCGGAGGTGAGGAAAGCCCAGGTGAATAAGGAGGTAGTGGTCTCTGTGTTCTTTGATGTGGAAAAGGCCTATGATCTGATGTGGAGAGAGGGGGTGTTGATTAAGCTCAGGAGGCTGGGGGTGTCGGGTAATATGTTCAGCTGGGTGAAGGATTTTTTGTCGGGGCGCTCTATGGAGGTGAGGGTGGGGAGGTGTTTTTCCTCAGGTCAGGAGGTGGGTACCGGTACGCCGCAGGGGAGTGTCATTAGCCCGCTGTTGTTCTCCATCATGATTGATGATGTGTATGCTGACGTTGAGCCTAGTGTGGGGAGGTCATTGTTCGCGGATGACGGGGCGCTGTGGAAAAGGGGGAGGAATGTGGGCCATGTGGTGAAGAAGGTGCAGGATACGATACAGCGTGTGGAGCAGTGGGCCTTGCGGTGGGGCTTCAAATTCTCTGTGGGCAAAACAAAGGCGCTTTTCTTTGGGCGGAAGAAAATTGGGGCAGGGGTGAAGCTGGTTTTGTATGGCCAGGAGCTTGAAAGGGTGGAGTCATATAAATTTCTGGGGGTGTGGTTTGATACCAGGCTCACGTGGAAGGTGCATATAGAGGCACTGGTTAATAAGTGTAACGGGGTGTTGAATGTGATGAGGTGTTTGGTGGGTATGGAGTGGGGGGCCGACAGGGCTGCGCTGCACACTATTTATGTGAGCCTGATCAGGTCTGCTCTGGACTACGGGTGTGTTGCGTATGGGTCGGCGTCTAAAACCTTGTTGGGGAGGTTGGATGTGCTCCAAGCTCGAGCTCTCCGGTTGTGCAGTGGGGCCTTTAAGACGACGTCGGTGCCAGCGTTGCAGGTAGAGATGGGGGAAATGCCTCTGGGGCTGCGGAGACTTCAGATTCTGGTGACGTATTGGGTGGCTGTTCAGGGTCATGAGGGGAGGCATCCAGTGCGGAGAGTTCTTGAGCCCTGCTGGGAACATCAGAGGCAGCGGGTAAACAGTTTTGGTTGGGTGGCGGCGCAGAAGGCGGGTGAGCTGGGGTTGGTGGATAGGGGGTTTGCTCCAGCTGTGGCCTGGCCAGCAGTGCCACCATGGTTTTTGCCTGAGCCGGTGATAGACTTCGGACTGCTGGGATGGGACCGGGATGGCAGTGGGGTTGGTCCTCAGGGTCTGGGGTCATACGTGGGGCGGGAATTCTATAGCTACCTGCAGATCTATACGGATGGCTCGAAAGATCCTGAGACTGGTAGGACGGCAGCGGCGATGGTGATCCCAGAGTTTGACATAGAGGAGGGGAGGAGGCTCACGGATGACATATCTGTGTTTGCATGTGAAATGGTGGCCGTGGTGCTGGCTTTACAGTGGGTGGAGGATGTGCGGCCTGAGCGGGTGGTGATTGCGTCGGACTCCTGTGCAGCGCTGGCTAGCTTGCAGTCTGGGACATCTGAGAGCAGAGAGGATTTGCTGTATGAGATCCTCCAGTCACTTTACAGGATACAGCAGATGAGGCTGGTGGTGCGGTTTGTGTGGGTCCCTGCCCATGTGGGGTTGGAGGGGAATGAGAGGGCTGACAGGGCTGCGAAGAGGGCGCTGAGGAGCAGTGGCAGGGTGGAGGTCAAACTGGGGAAAACGGAAGCTAAGGCCATTATTAAGCAGCAGGTGAAGAGGAGGTGGCAGGCGGCATGGAATGCAGAACGGAGGGGCCGGGGTCTGTTCAAGTACACACCAGTGGTTGGGACCGTAGTGTATGGGGGTCGGAGTAGGACACAGGAGAGGGTCATCACGAGGCTGAGGTGTGGGCACGCGGGGTTAAATCGTTCACTTTTTCTGGTGGGGAAACATGCAACTGGGCGGTGTGATTACTGTGGAGAGGAGGAAACGGTGGAGCATGTGTTATTGTCGTGCAGGAAGTATGTTGGGGAGAGAGAGGTATTGCAGAGGGCTTTAGGTGGGGTTGGAGTGGGTTGTATTGGTGGGGTGTTGGCGAAGCGCTCAGGGGATCACAGCTGGGATCTAATGCTGGAGTTTATGATGGTGACAAACCTGCTCCATAGGATCTGAGGAGTGGAATGTGAGGGGATAGGGGGGTGGGGATCTCGTCCACACTCCAGACCAGTGGGTGGCGGTAATGCACCTTTCAGTTGTTTACCAACCGCCATAAAACCAAAGAAGAAGAAGAAGAGCTAATGAGCGAGGAAAGGATGCAAGGAGTTAAAATAAGGGATTGGAATGCAGCCCGGGTTCTCGCATGTGCTAATGAAGTGCGGGAGGTATGGGAGGGAGAGGGAGAGGATGGTAGCACGAATGAGGGAGAGTGGGGTGGAGTTTGAGATGGGGTTTTTAGATAGACACTCTGGGGATGGGGGATATAGGCACTTATTTAGATTTTTGAGGGAAACGGGATTATATAAAAGGGTTTAGAGGATTTTGGTTGTGGTTTAATTAATGTAAGGTAAGAGTTTATTTTCCATTTGTATGTATTCTTGGTGGTAGTTGGGTGGTTTAATTTGTTTTATAGGATGTTTAATGTGGTTGGTTGGGTTTAGTGGGTTGGGTCCCTGGTCCATACTCCAGTTCGGTAGGTGGCGGTAAAGCTCCTAAAGTTGGAAGCAAACCGCAATAAAATATCTAAGAAGAAGAAGAAGAAGAAGAAGAAGAAGAAGAAGAAGAAGAAGAAGAAGAAGAAGAAGAAGAAGAAGAAGAAGAAGAAGAAGAAGAAGAAGAAGCAGCCCGGGTTCTCAAAACTGTCTATGAAACACTCCCCCATCCACGCCCACAAAATAAAAAAGACGTGAATTTGAACTTCACCAATTTGCGCCATAACATCCTCACCCATCGGTAAGTTCACAGCCTTGTTGCTGGTTTACACAGAGCATGATTGATTTATTGCAAGCTAACTTTACTGAATGTATTGTTAGGTTGCAAACCTTAGATAAAAGTTAGCTACATTTTAAAACGTTAACTGTTTCGATAACCAACTTGTAACCTAACAATGGAGTTAGGCTAACGTTAGCCAGCTATTGATAGTTGAGCACTTTCCATTTTATATGAAAAACGATTTGATAACTGACCTTTGATAAAGTTAACGTAACACAATTAAAGTTGTCGAGTCGGTGTGCCGACACATAGCTAGCTAGATCTAACGTTATCCCGCTCAAACTACATAGCCGTCCTGCAAACATTACTGTATGCATCTGCTCTTGGTAACGTTAACCCTCTTGCGCTATGCCAGTACCATGCACAGCGCACTCGATTCGACCATAATCTAGCCTTACTTTATTGAACATATCCTTCCCTGGCATTAAACTGTGCTGTAAGGTTTCCGAAGTGACAAGTTAACGTCAGCTAGCTGAATCAATCCTTCCCAGCATGCTATCGAAAGCGTGGCCGACTGCAGCGCATCGTTGTGCTTCCATCGTACTTTTCAAAATTACGCAAATTCGGGGATATGGCCTGGTAGGTAGCGTGAACCTTAATGTTTGGAGGTTAAAAGCTGGTGTGACATCTCACATTGCTTATATTAAGGACTTTGTAAACGCCTATACACATCCTGGTAAATCCAGTCTCGAGGCAACTATGGTAACTATCTGACTGACATTTCTCGTTATTGCACCGACTAAACGAGGTAAATTTGTAGAATGGGAAATTTGGGCATACAAAAATGAGTTATCGTACTTAAAATGACTGAATAACAACATTGATGGACATATTCACTTTGATGTTACCTAAAGATAACTGGCATGTCACATTCAACCACCATGTTACCCCTTTAATACTATCATACACACTGTATAGGCACTATAAATCCACTAACTTTGCTGTGTGTATTTAGTCAGAGCACGAGCACTTGTGCTAATCAAATGCACGATCGCCTGAACTCCTTGCAGGGTCTATTGTGCCTCTAGATGGCAGTAAAGGTACTCCTAAAACAGTCTGGGTACAACTCATTTTCTTTATTCTTTTAGTTTTGAGCTCTGAAGTTTTGGGTTGTCATTAATCTAATATTTCTACTTTTAAAATGTACTTTTAAATAAATTGTATGATGTCTGAACCTTGAACACACAAATTTTACGAATCCGTGTACGAACTGCCGAGGTAAAAGCAATTAAGTGAGTTGTTTTTCTAATTTATCATGGTACAGTGATTAAACTAGTCCTGGGGAAGTGGTCTCTCAAATCTTAATCGGTCGTTTTCTTGTGTGCCATTGTAATTATTGTCGTGAATTGTGGCAGTCTTTTTTTAAAAATTGTCAGAACAAACAATGTTGATCAAAACCGCTGTGGCTTTGCATTTTAGAAGGTGAAAACATCGCACTGAAAACAGGTGAATGCACTTAACCTATTGGAAACATGTGATATCATGCAATTAAGTGTGACTAACATACTGTGAGGGCCTAGTCTTTATTTTTCATATCCTCAATGGTTTTCATTCAGTATCGAAACCACGTTTCTGAATAATTGTCCATTTTATATTTTATTTCAAGACAAAAACCCAACAGGGACAGCGGCTCAAACTTTTGAAAATCTTGACAATTTAACGTTGGGTTTATAAACATCTTTATTGTTTTTAACTTGTAGAGCTGTTATAAATTACATTACTTCTTTTACAGAGCTCCTGTCTTATGGAACAATCTCCCTGTGCATGTTCAGGCTTCTGACACATACCTATTTAGTCAATTCCATAGTTGAAGATGTCTGGGAGGGGTAAACCAGGACCATAGGTGTTATCTGAGCTGAGCTGAATGTGCTGTTGCCCTGCCACTGCATGTGTATGAACACTCAGGTTTGCTGTTCTGGTGCTAGTGCCGGTTCGCAGTTGGTTAAACTTGTGAACCTTCTCAGAACCGGTTTGCTTTTCCACGGGCTAGAGAGCCACGTCATTACGTCACTATTTACGTCTGTATACGTCTCCGCTTTCCCAGCAACGCTAGCGCCAACTTCAAGCGCAGCAACAACAATGGCGGACTACATCGCATCTCTAGTGTTGCTTCTGTCGAAACGCGAAGAACTGGTTCGACATTAGGCACCGGCTCCAAACCGGCCCTCAAACTTGCTTGGTGGAAAAGGGTATAGAGAGGTGATGATGACCATTTGGTTGCCTGTCCCTGATTGGTGGACAGGAACCAGCATTTTATTTCAGGAACAAGGGCTATAAAACTTGTACTGCATTGTAAATCTTCCTTTCATTGACACTGTATGGTCCATAGGATACTATTTGTATTTTTTGTGTTGCTAATTGTTAGACAGGCTTTGGAACTACAATTGTTACATTACAAAAAGTACTGCCTACTTTATTGGCAGCCAACCACAGACAAATAGGGT
The DNA here is from genome assembly GCA_022702515.1 of Ilyophis sp. 1 JC-2022. Classification (NCBI taxonomy): domain Eukaryota; kingdom Metazoa; phylum Chordata; class Actinopteri; order Anguilliformes; family Synaphobranchidae; genus Ilyophis; species Ilyophis sp. 1 JC-2022. The sequence continues at coordinate 68,034,216 of CM040405.1, read as the reverse complement.
GGACAATCTGAGACATCTACAAGGTAATTCAGTGCTTTTTCTATCGCCATACCAGAATAACGCTTTTGCCACAAGAGAAGATAAGTGTGGCTCCATTGTAAACACTCAAACCTAAGGAATCTTGTAAGTATATGCTCTTGTACATTTATCCAACATGCAGACTTAATGAGGATTGTTCTGTGAATGTAAAGTGTTTGTTCGTGCTGTAGAGTTTTGATCAGGTTCTTATGTAATTTTGAGTGAAGTAATTTTGGGTAAAGTTGGCTATTTGGGGAAGTGGTGGGAGGGGTGTTTGTAGAGAAATTGGGCTTTTTGGGTAAAGTAGCCTACCAGTAGGGTGTCCTGCATTTATCCTGTGTCCTTGAGTTAAACCACCACAGTAGGAATATAACACACAGGTGTAGTCAGAACCATGATGGAGAAAGTCATTCACTATCACAAAACATTGCAAAGGTGGATCCTTTGGAGCACTTCTAGATAAATCAGGTCCTGCCATTTGGCTACAGGCCGTGTGCGCGTAGTAATAGCAAATGTTTCTACAAAACCAAAAACGCACAAATGTGTTAACCCTTAGAGCAGGTCGAGTTGGAATGGTTTATTGACGGCAGAGAAACGGTGTACAATTGAAACGTTAAATTGAACACACTTAAACGTCCCTCACACTGGCAGGACTACAGAAGTAACTAGGATTGGTCATTACTGCAGCACAGTCTATTCCTGTAACAGTGTAGATAGGTTGTGATGATGTGACACCCTAAACACGTAGGTCTAAAACACAACCAGACTCAGTCCTTGGGGCTACCTGCTGTTTTAGTACAAAAATAAACTTACTGAGATATTAATGCAACACGAGGATGTTTGGCCAAAAACAAACCTTATGGAAGGGTAACAAACAGGGTAGTACATGGGAACACCATCGTTTTTGGAAGTTCTCAAACATGCGGGGTGTATACTACTAAATAGGATTGAGTTATCTGGATAACTGCAATGAGAGTAAATCCTGGAACAGCTCTTTTTGCATCAGTCCATGTTCTAGATTTGGGAGGGTTCTGGGTTTTACTCTGTGACAGACGCGCTCCTGAAAACTAGCACATAAATGAGATTTGTTTTACACTTCTCAAAATTGCAATATGTAGCAAATACATATGTAGTTTAAGAAATATAATTTTTGGAGATTTGCTATTATCGGCAGATTTATGCGACAACGATATCCTGAACCGCTGACATTGTGGCTTCATAGAGCACAACTTAAGTGTATTCAGTGTAAACTACATTCCCCTCTCTCCACCCCCCCACCCCCCAGTTTGCAGCTGATCAGTTCAGAAGGAGACCATGGCTGTGTTGGAGGGGCTTTTACCCCAGATGCCCCCACCCTTGACCCTTCTGGGGGTGGTGCTGGTGCTGGTGCTGTTTGTGCTCTACCTGCTCTCCTCCACCCCTGGGACGGGAAAAGACCCACCGGGACCCAGACCCCTGCCTCTCCTCGGGAACCTGCTCCAGCTGGACCTCAAACAGCTCCACGTGTCTCTCTGTGAGGTAAGGACAGAAAAAGGGAGGATGTTGAGGCAAAATGCATTCGTGGCGTTTTAACCTGTACCCTCCGATTGTGTTCGGGTCAAATCTGACCGATTTACAACTTTCCTAAACCATAAATATAGTATTTTTCATCTGATTGTCTCAGATGAAACCGAGTTATAACCACGTTATTTATGGCTATTAAGGTATTTATTGAGCGCCAATAAAGCGAGAGGAATAAATTCTATTGCAAACTCATTCAATTTCAGTCTATATCTCTTTATTCCTGTATGCTGAGGGAGTCCAAATGGGTCCATGTTTATGTAGACATGAACCCCCAACCAATACATATTTTGGTCTCATGACATAGCTCCTTCCATAGCTTGAGGTGAATAAAACAGTCCTGTCCCACTATGAAATCTTGTCTGAAGTCTGAACCAAACGCTCGTTTTGTTTGCCCTTGAGAATAGTTGTCCGCGTTATCAGCATTTGGATTTTGAATAGTTGGCTAAAATGTTTATTTTTTCCCCGCCCTTCTTTTCCCTATACCAATGTTATCCCTTTCCCAATCTTTCACCTTTTTATCCATCCCTTTGTGGTGCTAGCTAGTGACATTAGCTTGCTCCTTGCACAGCTCAGCATGGAAACGAACTGATCACTCGCTCGTCGTTTTTACTTGCTGCACTGCTCATTCGTCAGAATCAGGTGATATATCGAAAAAAATAGATTAAGATTTTGCCAAATAAACCATGCCTTGGAAATGGTTTTGTTGTATTGTTCAGTGGTTGGTTACAGTAACAAAAATAGACGAGAACCATTATCCACTGAAGTACTTAGTTGCCATGCATGTAATTTTCATTCGATTAGCAACCGAAATGAATGAATGGGCTTTAAAAAATAAAATAAAAAACTCGATAAAACCTACCGTTATTTAATGATTTGTGTGGAACATACATTTGGTGAAACGTCGCCTTGCAATTTAGCTTGCTTTAGATAGACTAACGTTAGATCAAACGGCTTAAAGTTTGTTAACTTACTTTGATTGCGAGTTTGCGTGTGATATTTATCTCTTGATAGCAGCCGCACTGTATTTTACTTTGAATTGATTGCATTAATTTCTCGCCGGGTTCAAACCTACAGTTCAAACCACAAAACCATAAGAACAGTTCTGTGGTTCAAACGTGTTGGGCTGGGTGACGTCGATGGCACTCGGGTTGAGGGTGTGGATTTAGACCACACCCCTACAATCCTGAGTCTTCAAGACTGAGTTCATTAGCTGACTTTGAGATAGGCTTTTACGAGATCATATGAAACGGTCTAATGTGAACAGTAAAGAAAAATGTTAGTTCATTCATTTTTTTTGTATTTATTTTTACAAATACAGAGCCAAGTTTGGGTCGCAAACAAGTTTGTGCACCACTGCTTCAGAGAACGCTGTTTCTAGCCTGTTTGAGATGCAATGCGTGCTTGTGACATTTGGACTGTGGAATATTACGGTCACCCTATTCACAAGAACATGTTTTTGCAAGTGCCCTTTTGTAGGGACACTTGACAACTGTGTGACAAGAACACAAGTCCGTAGTTCGTTCCTGTGTCTGACTCCCTTATGCATTTTGGTAGGGTGTTCCACAGTAGTGGCGCACTCGCTGCACTGTAGGAGAAAGCTCCACCGCCCGTCAACTTTTTAGATATTCTTGGGACTACTTGGTAGCCTGCATCTTGGGGACAAAGCCATCTTGTCTGCTTAAAGGGTAAAAGCAGATTACATATATACACTGGTGCAAGTCCATGCAGAGCTTTAAAGGTCAGAAGTAAAAGCCTAAAGTCTGTCCTGTAGGCCTACTTAATCAGTAGCCAATGAAGCGATGCTAGCACTGGGGTAATGTGCTCATACTTTTTAGTTCTAGTCAGAATGCAAGCAAAGTTTACCTGCCAATGGACAGCAGATGGAGATTTTTAGCTATCCCTGATGCAACTGCTGACGTGTTCATTTTTTGAATTGCAGGAGGAAAAAGGGTGCCACCTGAAGAGCGTGCAACTAAAAATGTTTTTCAGTAAATCGTTTGAGCTCTGAAACGTGTGTGTGTGTGTGTGTGTGTATATATATATATATATATATATATAAAAAGCTCTATCATATGTGCACAGCCTAATACTAGACGCTTGTGTTTAACGTCATTTATTCATGAATAACAGGACAGACAAAAATATTTACAGTATAATGTTTGCTTGGCTACTGTCCCAAAGGAAGTGCTATTCAAATCCTGTTCATTTATTTCCTGTCTCTCCAGATGTCTAAGAAATATGGATCTGTGTCCACTGTACACTTGGGCCCAAAGAAAGCGGTCGTCCTGGCAGGCTACAAGACTGTCAAACAGGCACTGGTCCACTACACTGAAGAGTTTGGAGACAGGAATATTGGACCCATGCGTAGAGATTCCAGGAAAGGGCATGGTATGCAATCCAGTCCAATCCCATCCATCTGTTTGTTTGATCATCTCCATGTACACTGCAAAAATAGTGACCAAGAACATTTGTCCATCTGGAGTCTTAAGTATTCACGCATACCCCCCCCACCCCACAGTAATCAAAGGGCCAATAGTCCGTCTCTGGCTGGATGCTTTGGCCCCAGTTGGACACACTAGCGGCCTGCCGTTGGCACAAGTGTCGGTCGCTGGCATTTTGCTAAACACAAAATCAGCACTACAACGGTGCTCTAGGCATTCCAGAGGAGGATCAGCTGTTAAGATCAGTAGTTGGGGAATAGTCCGCAAGCCAACCGCCGTAGTGCTGAGTTTTACAACATGGTGGACTGAGAGCTGACAGACGGTGGTCTGATAGGTGCTTGCTTGCTGGTCAGAGTGTTTCTGCTTCTGTCTTACTGCTTAATTGTCTTCCACATTTCCATTTATTTGCACACGTGATACCAGACCTACATATTTCAAGACTGTTGCTCTTGTTTGTATAGCACAAGATACAAGAAATATGTATGAAATTCAGATCTTAGTTTCTGCCCTCTCCCAGGTGTTGCATTCGCCAACGGAAACTCCTGGAAGGAGATGAGACGCTTCGCCCTCAGCAACCTGCGCGACTTCGGAATGGGCAAGAGGGGGAGCGAGGAGAAGATCATCACGGAATCGCGCTACCTCATCGAGGTGTTCGAGAATTTTAAGGGTGAGAGAGAAAATGCCTTGAATTTTATGAATAGAATGCTGTAACCCCTCATTTGGAATGGCCAATCATATTTATCAGTGCTAATTACTGCCACATCCTCTATCGTTCCATGAGAGCGCAGACAGGTATGTGCTCTCCTCCAAAGCACGTGATGTCCCTGCTTCTTATCACACTTGTAGTTGGCAAGTCAGGCTCACACTCGCTCAGAGGAAAACACTTAATGTGCAGGGCTGGTAGATGTCCCTTTAAAGGGTTAATAGAGCCTCTCTATAAGGGCTGGTAGACGTCCCTTTAAAGGGATAATAGAGCCTCTTTATAAGGGCTGGTAGACGTCCCTTTAAGGGGATAATAGAGCCTCTTTATAAGGGCTGGTAGACGTCCCTTTAAAAGGATAATGGAGCCCCTTTATAAGGGCTGGTAGACGTCCCTTTAAAAGGATAGTAGAGCCTCTTTATAAGGGCTGGTAAATGTCCCTTGATTCATATTCTAAACACATGATTGCTGATCACCAGTGCATGCCAGTTGGTGAGCCAGCCTGCACTTCAAGTTGATTTCATTGTTGATGTCCTGCCATTTCAAATTTTTTCAATATACAATAGAGCAGTCCAATGCCACAGGCTTTTTAAAGAATGACAGCAATTTCAAGGAAGCATGCTTTGTGTGAACAATTCTAAGCAAATATCAATCAATCAAACTTTATTTATGTAGCACATTTCATACAAAAATTGCGACTCAATGTGCTTCACATAAAATGAGAGGAACAAATGTAAAGAATGAACATTTTAAAATGCTCACTAAAAGCAACTGCACAGTGTACAGAACCTAAAACTAGCGGACTTGACCCCCAAAAATAAAACCTAGGCGACTTAAACCCCAACAATAAAATTACTTTCAGGTAAAATTACTTGAAGGAATGTCAATAGCAAGTTTAGTTGTATAGCACATTTGGTACACTGGGGCAATTCAGTGTGCTTTATATCAATAAAAACAAAAAGGAACATCCATATATAAAATATCATTAAAAAAATGTAGAAAGTACATAAAATAGTAATTAAAAAGAGTAATGTAATAAAAATCTTTTTTAAAAGCTCATAGGCACATGAAAAAATAAATGTTTTTAACCTGGATTTAAAAACTGCTACATTTGGGGCACATCTAAGATCTTCTGGCAGTTTGTTCCAGTTGCAGCATAACAGCTAAATGCTGCTTCACTATGTTTAGTTTGGACTGGACTGTACTAGCTGACCATGGATCTAAGAGCCCTACTCGGTTTATATTCTTTAAGCATATCAGTGATGTATTCTGGGCCGACACCATTCAGGGATTTATAAACTAGTAGCAGCACTTTAAAATCTATTCTGTAACTAACTGGAAACCAGTGTATAGATTTTAGAACTGGAATAATGTGCTATGTTCTCTTGGTCCTGGATAAAACTCTAGCTGTTGTTTACTAATACTAATTATCTTCTTTTTGTTGCCAAACACGATGCTCTCTTTTGTCCTTATTTAATTGAAAAAAGTTTTTGCTCATCCAATTATTTATCTGCTCTAAACAATGACACAGTGAGTCTATTGGGCTGAAGTCATCTGGTGAGAGAGCCAGATATATCCGAGTATCATCTGCATAGCTGTGGTAATCAAAGTTGGTGTTCTGTAGAATTTGAAGGCAGCATGTAGAGAATAAACAGAAGTGGTCCGAGAACTGATCCCTGGGGGATTCCGCATGTCATAGCCACTCTCTCAGATTCATAACTGCCAATGGTGACAAAGTAACTCCGGTCTTCTAAATGAGACCTGAACCAACTCCTCCGGAAAGTCAAATGCCGCACTGAGATCAAGTAAAACCAGAACTGATATTTTACCTGAATTCATATTCAGCCATATATCATTTAACATTTTTATAAGAGCTGTTTCAGTACTGTGGTGAGGTCAGAAGCCTGACTTAAATTAGTCAAAATGAGCACTCGAGTTAAAAAAAAAAATTGCTGAGTTGATTAAAAACAACTTTCTCAATGGTCTTAGCTATAAAAGGAAGATTTAAGACTGGGCTATGGGTGTTTAACACAGAGGTATCCAGAGTTTTCTTTTTCAGGAGTGGATTAACGGCAGCTATTTTTAGTAACTTTGGGAAAGTGCCTGATGGCAGTGAGCCATTAACTATTTGATGCAGATCAGTTTTTACAGAGTTAAAAATATTTTTAAAAAGGTCAGACAGCAGTGTGTCGAGACAACATGTCGATTATTTAAGATGCCAAACTGTTTCCTCTTGGTTTTTTTTTTTGTATTAAAGAATATATTTTTAGTACTTGAATATACATTGAATACATGAACATAAATGGTGTAAAAATAATAGTTAAGTACAAACTTTGTCACCTTTCCCCCTCCGCGAGATGGGGCGGAGTCAACTGACAAGTGACCAGAGCATCTAAATCATGTGAATCAATGACACCTCCCTGCATGAGTGTAAAAGTACTGAGTGTGAAAGGGGTGTATATAACCTGGTGTTGAATGTTGCCTGGGGAGGCACTTCTCTTGTGCTCTGTTTAGAGCATTCGAGCAAGTCTCTCCTATTTGATCAAATAAATTTGGATTTTGACCCGACGAACACTGAGAAAACAACTGAAAATGATTTTGTCTCCATTGATGACTAAGAGAAAATCCACAACAAATGTTTTCATTCTATGTAATATGCTATTTGAGAAATGATTCATGTAGAAATAATTAACATTTCAAACTGATTAAATTTTAGACTGCGTTCAGAGACTATCCAAATGACAACAGTGTGCAGTGTGTGAAATTTAAGATTAAGGGAAAAAAATGTATTTGTTGGAGAACGGAAGGCTGTTGAGCACATTTGGAGGGATGCTTTTTATCCTTTAAACTCTTTATGGGTGGGGGGGGGGGACAGGAGCTTTGTGTGGGGGGAAAAAAACTTGGTTTTAGTTTTTTCTTTATTTGGTGTTTAGGGGAGCCTTTCGACACCACTCAGCCAGTGAATTGCGCCGTCTCCAACATAATCTGTGCCATCATGTTTGGGAGCCGCTTTGACTACGCTGACCCCTCCTTTCAAAAAATGGTCGACAAGGCAAATGAAACTATCTGGCTGTTTGGTTCAGCTGAAATACAGGTACTGTAATGCAGTTATTCTTGTACATAAAGGTTGACATTTTAAGCTTTGTGATTCTTCCTGGGCAAGGCAATAATACAGCATTGGGGTATCCAAGTGGCATATGTGGTAAAGGCTCTAGCTACAAGCTCAGATGGACCCCATTGCCAAGACGTTACAAGCTCTTGCCTGGGTTCTGTCTTTATGGATCTATAACAGAGACCATAGTGGTGGGACAGTAGATTTTTCCCCCTTCCCGGGGTAGGGTGGGTTATGTCAGTCAGGGTTCCTCGTGTTACCCCTACATTAGTTACCCTGAATGACACATCAGGAGCCCATAGGCTACCAGTTTCTCTCAGTGAGAGAGATGCCGCTCTACCAGTCAGGTGCCGCTCTCTGCTGTAGTACCATGTGCTCTGTAGTGTTGTGGGAAATAGTTACTGGATCACAGGTGAGTACACTGTGTTCTCCTGTGATTTGGTTTTTGCACAGACCTGGATCAATCCTGAAGTTCCCTGGTAATTTTCCAGTAATTACGTATATGAATTATCCAGGATACACAATCATATCAAAAAATAATTAAAAAAAATTTTTTTTTTGCTGAAAGTTGTATCTAAAAACACTTTCAGATGCCTGAGAATAATCAATTGAAGATGTTTCTAAACAAAATGTACAATGATACGAATAATTTTTAACTGGCAACTCAACTGTGTTCAATTCAGTTTTTTTCCAGCAGGTAAACATAAGTTTTAGCTGGACTATATTTGCCAATATAAACATTTGATTTCTTTGAAAATTGGCAATAATGGACAATTTTATTCTGGTGTCTAAATATTTGCCCCAGGTCTGTCCTCATATGGACTGCAGGTGACAGAGAGGCGACTCCAGAGGTGCAAATGGAGATTTCTTAAATCAGTGAGAAAGCGGTTGGGGATGTTGGTTTAAAAACATTCTAAATATTTTGTGGTTTTGATCCTGAGCTGTTTTGGGTGTTTGGCCCGGTTACTGCAGCTGTACGGCATGTTTCCGTGGCTACGCTGGTGCTGTGGCTGGTTGTTGGTGAAAAGGACCCAGATTTTGAAGAACGTCGCAGACCACATTGAGGAGATTAAGGGGCTGGTGCAGAAACTGAAGGACACACTCAACCCCCAGGACCTCAGGGGATTTGTGGACTCCTTCCTAGTTCGGCAGCAGGAGGTATGGAGAGCGAACCAGACCGGACTCAATAAAATGTGAGAGAATCTGCATAAATACTGACAAAATGTTAGCATGAGTAACGTTGAGAATAAAGTAAAAATGTAGTGTTAATGTAAACTAGCCAGAATTAAGTGAGCGAGTGAACTAGCTAAATTAATATTACATTGTTATAAGCTAGCATCGGCAAACTAAATTAGTTAGCCATCCTAACATTAGTTAGCACAATCTGCCTCAGGTTTTGCAATGTTTTTTGTGTAGCTTAGAAGGTAGACATTGAAAAATTTGAGCTAGCTAGTTTTCTCACTTAGGTAGCGCTATAGCCTACTGGTGTTACCATAGACATCATGCAATTATTGAATACATTTTCAGAGTAATGTTGTAAAGGTCTGTGCAAATAACCCAGAATGCTGTCATATTCTATTTTTTAAAAACCAGCAACATGTTGCATCAAGGAATTAAATCTCTCACTAAGTTTTCAGTTAAAAGAACTGAAAATTTAATGTATTTATTTTTTCTTAATGGCTCGCCTGCTAACTATGCATTTAGTAAAACCTCACTTCTAATGAATTGTTCATGGTGTTCTGTACCTGTTTCCTCTCAGGAGTCAGACCAGCCGGGTTCCTTCTTCCACAACAACAACCTGAACTTCACAATCGGAGACCTTTTTTTAACAGGAACTGAAACAACTGGAACCACCCTGAGATGGGGCCTGCTGCTGATGGCCAAGTACCCCCACATACAGGGTGGGGAACAGGGGCGTTTCTAGATTGCTTTGATTGGGGGGGCGTGAAGAGATGTTGGTGGGGCACAAGGGGAGGACGAAGTAGCGGGGGTTCTGGGGGTCCTCCCCTAGAAAAATTTGAGCCTTTTAAAACTCATTTCCTGCATTTCTACACAAGCTCACATAGGGCATTTTCTAAAATATAATGTTTAAGATAAAAAAATAAAAAAATAATAAAAAAGCCCTAGATGAGATTTTAGATGCTTTCATATAAAGCTAAAGCATAGGCTAATCAGTATATTGGTGGATACGATAATATTATTACATTCTTAACCGACCTCCACCCCCTCATCTTATAGGAGCACAACTTTATGTATGCCCAATAATTCAAAATCATTATCGAATCTTGGAAACAAGAATATTAAAGTTGAGCTATATTCCTTCATTTCAGTCTCTGCTATTTTCTATTTACATGTGAAACTACGTTACTGTAACTGGCTCATCATTTTAATTGATATTTTAGCCACTCCACTAACTAGCCAACACGCAGCAGTAGGCTAGCTCACACACACACGGGCACCGCACACCGCACACACAAGTGCAGCCAGCTAGTGCAATGCTGCAGAAGTTTCGCAGAATCACAGCTATAACGACAAGGCTAGATGCAACATGTAATCAATCTAAACTCCTCAAAAAAAGTTCGGAAACGTTATTTCGGTCGATTATTCCTCCCCTTTAATAATACCAATTGGTATTGTATTTTATATCGTTGGAAAGCCTGATTAGTCACCTTTACAACGAGGTACAACTTGTAAGGATCGTGCATTCGTGGAATGAGCAACACAGCTAACCGTGTGGGTAGCGGCCCAAAAAAATGTGCCAAAATCCCCTGCAATATTCTTCTGTTGGTATTCACTCTCGTTTTGAGTTGCTTGGTGGACTGGATGATTGCACTCTCCCACAGTAATAAGGAAAAAACAACACATATTGGCCATTTTTACACTTTATTCATTTTACACTGTCAGGGACCTCAGTAGCGTGTGGAAGATCCATACGCAGCCACAACAGCTTGGCACCTCCTCCTCATGCTGGTCACCAGCCTGGTCACACACTGCTGTGGGATGGCATCCCATTCCATCCCACTGGCATACACCTGCCAGCACTTGAAGCTCAAAACGAGAGTGAATACCAACAGAAGAATATTGCAGGGGATTTTGGCACATATTTTTGGGCCGCTACCCACACGGTTAGCTGTGTTGCTCATTCCACGAATGCATGATCCTTACAAGTTGTACCTCGTTGTAAAGGTGACTAATCAGGCTTTCCAACGATATAAAATACAATACCAATTGGTATTATTAAAGGGGAGGAATAATCGACCGAAATAACGTTTCCAAACTTTTTTTGAGGAGTTCATTTAAAATCAAATCTCCCAGAAGGAGACTCTCGCCACTATCCTCAACTCACCGAGTAAGCTAGGCTAGCAAATATTATATCCTAAGCAATGCGTAACAGTTAGTTATCAAAAAGAGACTGCATAGATTGATCAAAGAAACTGACCTTGCTCTGTTTTATATGGCCAAACCAATCCGATATTGGATAAATATATTATTTTGATGTGGCATTTTTATGATTGGCCAAATCGTCTGTAGCTCTAATAGCCTACTGACGGCGCTACGGGCACTGACTTCATATTTTAGGATTTAAAAAATTCTGGATTTGGCTTCAAAATGGCCAATAGCAAAGCAGTGCATTTTTTGATGACCAATGACAAAATTACAGAAAACAAATGAACGCTCAAAAAAATAACGGTGATTTTTTCAGAGTTTTCATTGGATGGGCAGACTATTCCTCTGGGTGGGCAAGGCTCATCTCTGGGTGGGCAAGGCTCATCTCTGGGTGGGCAAGGCCCACCCGTAGACACGCCCCTGGTGGCGAAACAAACACACACATTGAAGCTTGCACACATGCAGACTCGCACATACAGGTGCAAAACCCACATGGACACACACACACACACGCACGCACACCAGCATTAAGGCACTCACTTCTACACACACAGACACTCATTAGAGTATCGTTGTTGGCTTTTAGGATTTTTCACGTGAAATTTTCTCTGGGTGCAGACCAGGTTCAGGAGGAGCTGAGTCGGGTCATTGGGGAACGGGAACCCCGGGTAGAGGACCGGAGGAACCTGCCCTACACAGATGCCGTGATCCATGAGATCCAGAGACTGGCTAACATTCTACCCTTGGGTTTTCGCTCCACCAGCTGTGATGTCACCTTCCAGGGACACTTCATCAAGAAGGTTCCATCACCTCCCTGATCTATATTCTTTCTTCTCTCCCTCCCTCTCTCCTCTCTCCTCTCTTCCACTCTCACCTCTGTTCTCTCCCTCCCTCTCCTCCTACTATTCTTTCTGGTTTAAAGAAAGGCTGCAAGGCTCAATTATATAGTCTAGAACAGGGGTGTCCTGATTCAATTACTTAATTAATCATGGTCTTTAATCTAGAGTATGTTTGTTTGTGTGTGGTCATGTTCCACCATGCACATATATATATATATATATATATATATATATATGCGTATATAGTACAATTCCTAACATCATTTAAATAGTGTCTGTGTGTTTAGGGAACTATGGTGATCCTACTCTTGATGTCAGTGCTGCAGGATGAGGAAGAGTGGGAGACCCCCCACAGCTTCAACCCTGGTCACTTCCTGGATGAGAAGGGCTGCTTCATCAGGAGAGACGCCTTCATGCCCTTCTCTGCAGGTAGAGCTCAGTGCAGTACATGGCAAAGCAAAGCTCTCTGATCTTTAACCAGTGCAAGAATGCTGCAGATATGACATCAGCTTCCTGATCCACAGGTTGCTGTTTTCATTCAGAGGAGAGACACACAGTTCAGTTTGTACTAAGAGTAGTCTGTAGACTATGGTTAGTCTAGTAAAGGTGTACACAGAACCTGAATGAAGGCAGTCTATGATCTCCTTATGGTATGAAATGGCACTTGGATTGTTACTGTATCTCTCCTCTTGTTGTAGAAGGGGACTTGAATTATTTCTGTATTGCAGTTTTAAAAAGGCACTGATTATTATAAAAAATGTAAGAATTTAGTTCTGGGATTATCTCCTTCCCAAAATATACAGTTGATTCAGGGATTAAATAGATCACTTCTGTGATTACTAAAAGGTACTAAGCTTATCTCTCTTTAGTTGTATAAAGCCACCAGGGTTGTCTCACCTGCAGTTGCATAAAGACACTGGGATTATCCCACTATTCAAAATGTCTTGATTATTTCTCATCTCAGTGGTTCCCAAACATTTTCAGTGATAGGGACTTTTTAAAAAACGATCTCTCCTGTAGCTGTATTTTGGTGCTGTGATTATCTCTCTCTATCCTGTAGCTGTATTTAGGTGCTTTGATTCTCTCTATCCTGTAGCTGTATTTAGGTGCTTTGATTTTCTCTATCCTGGAGCTGTATTTAGGTGCTGTGATTATCTCTCTATCCTGTAGCTGTATTTAGTTGCTGTGATTATCTCTTTCTATCCTGTAGCTGTATTTAGGTGCTTTGATTCTCTCTGTCCTGTAGCTGTATGTAGGTGCTTTGATTTTCTCTATCCTGTAGCTGTATTTAGGTGCTGTGATTTTTTCTCTATCCTGTAGCTGTATTTAGGTGCTGTGGTTTTTTCTCTATCCTGTAGCTGTATTTGGTTGCTGTGACTATCTATCTTGTAGCTTTATTTAGGTGCTGTGATTATCTCTCTCCTGTAGCTTTATTTAGGTGCTGTGATTATCTCTCTCTATCCTGTAGCTGTATTTAGGTGCTTTGATTCTCTCTCTATCCTGTAGCTGTATTTAGGTGCTGTGATTCTCTCTCTCTCTCCTGTAGCTGTATTTAGGTGCTGTGATTCTCTCTATCCTGTAGCTGTATTTAGGTGCTGTGATTTTCTTTATCCTGTAGCTGTATTTAGGTGCTGTGATTATTTCTCTCTCTCTCTCCTGTAGCTGTATTTAGGTGCTTTGATTCTCTCTCTATCCTGTAGCTGTATTTAGGTGCTGTGATTATTTCTCTCTCTCTCTCCTGTAGCTGTATTTAGGTGCTTTGATTCTCTCTCTATCCTGTAGCTGTATTTAGGTGCTGTGATTCTCTATCCTGTAGCTGTATTTAGGTGCTGTGATTTTCTCTATCCTGTAGCTGTATTTAGGTGCTGTGATTCTCTCTCTATCCTGTAGCTGTATTTAGGTGCTGTGATTCTCTCTCTATCCTGTAGCTGTATTTAGGTGCTGTGATTATTTCTCTCTCTCTCTCCTGTAGCTGTATTTAGGTGCTTTGATTCTCTCTCTATCCTGTAGCTGTATTTAGGTGCTGTGATTCTCTATCCTGTAGCTGTATTTAGGTGCTGTGATTTTCTATCCTGTAGCTGTATTTAGGTGCTGTGATTTTCTCTATCCTGTAGCTGTATTTAGGTGCTGTGATTTTCTCTATCCTGTAGCTGTATTAGGTGCTGTGATTCTCTTTATCCTGTAGCTGTATTTAGGTGATTTGATTCTCTATCCTGTAGCTGTATTTAGGTGCTGTGATTATTTCTCTCTCTCTCCTGTAGCTGTATTTAGGTGCTCTGATTATCTCTATCTGTAATGGTTTCAGTAGAAAACTAACTTGAAGAAGCAAGTCCATTGTAAACAAAGCAAAGCTTTAATATCACACGGTCGCTTGTACCTGACTATAAATACCCCACAGGCAGGTGAAACTAATAATAGGTGAGGTGAAGCAAATCTTATCCTGTAGCTGTATTTAGGTGCTGTGATTTTCTATCCTGTAGCTGTATTTGGGTTCTGTGATTATCTCTATCCTGTAGCTGTATTTAGGTGCTGTGATTATCTCTTCCTCGCAGGGCGACGGGCCTGTCTGGGAGAGAGCCTGGCCAGGATGGAGCTCTTCCTCTTCTTCACCTTCCTCCTGCAAAGGTTCCACTTCTCACCCCCACCGGGGGTGTCCAAGGAGGAGCTGGACCTGACGCCGTCCGTGGGGTTAACCCTCAACCCTTCTCCCCACCAGCTATGCGCTGTGAGCCGGGTCTAGACCACAGTCCAGCTATGCGCTGTGAGCCGGGTCTAAACCCCTGTCCAGCTGTTAGGTGTGAACCTCACCTTTTTTGTTCTTCACCAAACCTTTCTTGATGAGTTACAGTAAATGTTTGTAAGTCTCTCTGGATATGAGTGTCTGCTAGATTACTAAATTAATTCATGAGGGCCGCATTGTTTTTAAAAGTGATCATTATCGGCCAAATCCACATATTTGTCACATTCCGCACAGAATGTCATTGTGAGAATTTTCCAACTCATTCAATCCATTTTGTTTGTGTCCTGAAAGGACTCTACCTTGACTCCAGCTTTGTGACTCACATACTCTTGATACATCTAAACTATATATCACTAGACAGCAGCTGAAGTAGTCAGTGAGCCTGATAAACTGCTCCCTTCAGAAAGTGCTTCTTTGGTTGAAATGGATGTAAAGTTCAGGTCATTTGGAATTTTTATTCACAAGTGAACTGGAATGTAAATTCTAGTTACCCTTGAAATACAAGTTACTGATGTTTTCCAAAAAAAATAAGGTCCTTCATTTTAAACTCTAGCACATTGTAAAACTAGTGATTGACTAGTGATGCATTTTAATCCGGTTTAATTGTTATAAATACATTTTACATCACACTGCCTTTCAATCGACAGATATAAAAATGAACTGTCCAAACTGTATAAACTTAAGGAAATAAATTTTTGCTTTTACCCCGTCTGCCTGGACGTTTTCTTTCTTACCTTGGTATTCCATTAACTCTTCAAATGGGTAACATCCTTGCTACATTTTGCCATTTCTTTATACTCTTAGATTTCTTTAAATTTTCACATTCTGTAAGTTTAGTCTTTTCTTTGTATGATTGTAGTATCTTTCTTATTGGTTTCATATTTCTGTACTTAATTTTCATTGACATGACATTTATTATCCTGAAGTAATGAACCCTTTCACGGAGACCCCCTGGTGGCCATACCGCTGGCGCCATGAGATTGCTTCACTGAGACTTTCTAACTAAGTGGAAACGACAAAGTAACTTTTAGTTCAAGATTTGTGACGACTATACCGAATATGGAGTTCCTATGTGCCACTATTGTCGCGTAGCTAGTCCATTTAAGAAGCAACCCCCCCCCCCCCCCCATCAAGCCTCACCTGTAACTAAACCGACCCATGCGTGACACTGGACTATTCATAAAAATATTTGTGAATATTCTGTGATCAATCAATAACCTTTATTTAAACTCGAAGGACACTGAGGTTACCCTCATTTACAGTGATGTCGAGTAAGAGATAAAATAAGATAAAAATGACAACATAAAGGCACAACATAAAATGATAAAATAAATAAATGATAAAAACATAAGAACAAGAACAGGAAATTCAGCTAAAAAGAATTACATTGTGAGGTACAAAATTCAGCAATCATAGTTTTAAAATGTCCAACAGACGGAAGACACTCCATTTTTAAAGTGCTTTGCAGGGCATTCCATGAGTGGGGAGCACTAACAGAGAAGGCAGTCATACCTAGGTTAGAACAAGCCCGGGGAACATTGAGCATGAGCACCTCACTGGAACGGGTATGATATGAACCAGTGTTCCTTTTTAGGAGAGAAGTAATATAAGGTGGTTGCATACCGATGAGAGCTTTAAAAATAAATAAAAAACAATGTCTATCACGCCTCATTAAAAGAGAGAACCAACCTTTTCATACAGGGAGCAATGATGTATGTTATAGCTATCACTTGTAATGAATCTAATAGCTGAATGGTATACAGAATTTAAAGATCTAAGAGTAGAAACAGAGGCATGTCTATAGACTACATCCCCATAAAAATACTGCTTCAATAATCCTCTTCCTGCATACCATAGGAAAACTGGTTCTATTCCTGTATAAGAAGCCAATTTTCTGTCGTAGCTTGCTTATAAGTTTATCAATATGGCATTTAAACGTACATTTTTCATCAAGCCAGATGCCAAGATATTTATGGACTGAAACTCAATAATAGAAGAATGTATTCGTAAATGTATTTTTTCTAAGGCAAAATTTTTTATTCTGTCATAGCAACAAGTTAAAGCCAACAATAGCCTGAACGTATGACAATACAGCTGTGAAAATCGCTGCTCACTCAATAGCAAAATAAACAAATTCTTCTGTAATTATCAGAGGTGGGGGACTTGAGTCGCATGACTTGACTCGAGTCCCAAATTTGACGACTTGCAACTTGCTTGACTAATTAATAAATGACTCGACTTGACTTTGACTTGGTATTCATGACTTGAGACTTGACTTTTACTTTAGGCAAATGACTGGAAAGGACATGATTTTTTAAAATTAAATATTTGTATTTTCTTTTAGCTCTAGATATTGAGTACGTTTGCCTATGAAAAAATAGCCTTGCATCTTTGCTAGTTTACCGTTTGCTGAATACGGAAGCATAATCACGTCAAAATTCTAATTAAAATGCAAATCGCCAATTGTAGCCAATTTAATTTTCATTCGATATTTAATAATTCAAACCCAAAATGCAATCTGCCAAACTTGCAAGTCAAGTATGTCGGTCATCTGGTTACTCTGTCCCCCCCAAAGCCAAGTCCAGAATTTTTTTTATCTGATAATATGATGTTGGACATTGACGCCTGTAGCACCGTCAATAGAAGAGCTACAGACATACATATAGGCTTGGCTAGCCTACTATAAAACTAGAGATACAGCTTTTGCAGGATAAATACAGCCAAAGTTATTGCCATGTGCAGGTGACTGTTTGAAATTGGATATTATTGGAGTTACATCCGCAGCATGCAAAGGTTCTTTCTCCACGTTATCTCGCTTCCCAAACCCCTTCCGCCATACCCTATTGTGAATGAAAAACCTAGTTATTCTTGTTCATGAGAAGGCTCTTGATATGGATTAATTAGTACGTGTTTTTTTGCGGAAAGAAACGGAAGACTGATGTTGTGATCAGATCATGTAGCATGCAGGAATGTGTATACAATTAACAGATCGTGAATCACAGAAATTGGGCAATGGTAAAGTTCTTCTCCTTTAAGGGAGTGGAGGAGGGCTTTTTGCACGTTTTGATCAAGGGGCCAGCTTTCGGCTCTCAACCTCCACACCGGAGGTTGTCGCCCTCTGTTTATCTATATTTGTGCTCAGAAAGCCAGTTTTCCCATTGATCTCCATTAATTAATTTATAAAAAAAATTTTTTTTACAGCAAATTAAAAATACTTCCACTCATATAGTGATGTTAATTCTGTGCGTCAAAAATTCTTACAATTTTTTTCCGTGGTCAAATAGTTCTTACCACACAGACAAAGATAAAAAATATTTGTCTTATTTATTCTGACCTACGTCTTATGTTTGCGCGCTAGCCTGCAACCAATTACACGCTCGTCTCCACGTCACTTTCTGTGCCATCCTCGTTGTATGGGTGGGACTGGTGCGTCCCAATATTCTTCACTCCCCACCTCCTTTTCTCCACTTCTCTTCTACCCGGAAATATACAAACTTTTCAAGTACAAGTAGTTGCATGTACAGTATACAATATACCTGATGTTGCGGTTGGCATTGAGACATTAATATTGTGGCGATCCGGGGCGATTGCGAGTTATGTGAATGATGTGTACATAGAGTTGTTGTGTGTGTGCTTGTGCTGTGCGGATCAGTGCACGAGTGATGGGTGATGTAGCTGCATTACCAGAGCGTGTTCGAACGCAATTGATGCTTGTACAGTAAAGTTGGCAGTTAGCTTTTAAAAGCTAACCTCCCGCCAGAACGGCGACTACTGTGGTAAACAAGTTGTAATAAAGTCCCGCCAAGTGTGGTGGCATGGGTTCAACCAGGTCCGCTCTAACGATGTTAGAGCGGAGTTAACGATTGTTTTGAGTGTGACCTAAAATGATGAAGTGTGATTGGTAAGGGTGAGCTGCATGGCACCTATTAGAGGTCGCCATTGTTAGCTAGCTCATTTGCATAAACCAGGCTATAAAGCTGGCTACAGTTCAGCGCGCGTTGTCTATTTCTGCCTGTAATCTGTGAAGTTAAGTTATAAGAAGATTGAGCTCCTGTGAATAAACTGATCTGAACTCAAGCCTGACTCCGACTCCATGGCTCGCCACAATATTCAACTATTAATATGTAATCAGCAATGGAATTTGACAGATGTGAAAATGACATGGGAAATAGGGATATTGTCTCTCAATTACAGGTGTTTGTGTTTGACGTACAGTGTCCCATTAACACATCCACAACAACCGGCTATTTATTACTGTGTGAATAAAGATCACACGAAGAATAATTTAAATTGTAAGTAGGCCTATATTTCACACGCTCAATGGCCAGTCCCAGCAATTCATCAATGGACTTGAACGCATGTTTGTTCGTTTAAATCGGAGCACATTACAAATGACACTTGAGTCATTTGGCTTCATATCATGCAGTCCCATCAAATCAGCTGCGGTATCCAATTATTAAAGAGCTTCCAGTCAATAACCCAGCTGATGCCGTTTAATTAATTCATCAAGCATGTATGATCCGATGGTATTTAAGCGACAGATACTGATTTCAAAACTTAGATCGCGCACTTCAAAAGGCTATTACATATACAAAATGAACGTGTTCGCAATGAACCTAGCGTTAGGACTGAACGCTTGGCACCGGCTTCAGCAAGAGTAGACATCGGTGAGCAGTTGGCTTACCTGCCTCAGGCGGAAATGAAAATCGCCTGAGCAGATCCAACTGGGACAGTTTCGGACGTTTCTGAAACCGGCTGGGAGAAAAACAACATGGAGGAGTTAGCCGTGTTGTTTGTGGTTGCGGAGGACTTGGAGGCGACACAGATGTCCTTTTTACTTCAAAATCTTGATGAAATGGAGGAGAACGAATGAAGGTTGTTTTAATACTGCCTTACATTATTTCATGACTTGTATTGTTCGGGTAGTCAATATTTATCTTTTGCTACGCGACTTTGGCTATCACCCTGAATTGTGCCACAGTGAAACTCCAGTTAAAGTTCTTGAATAAATACGTATCATTTCCATTGGAATTAAAGCGCTGGGTGCCCTTTCATTGTCGAATAACTAAATTATTTAGCTAAGCTGTCATCTGTTATGGTAACATACCTGTAAACATTAGGCTGCTTATGTTCTGTTGCTCATATTCAGCTGTTTCTTGTCTGTCAATTCATGAGATGGCCTAAACTACACCTGTCATCTCTGTTTAGACTTGCAAACATGGTAGACATGTCATTTTAGTTCATCTAAACCCAGAAGACATCGTAGCCATCGGTAGTCATACATTGTAATGTGAGAATCTATGTAGCTATGTTAAGTATCATAACTTACATGCATGTTTTCATAGACCTTTGAGTGGTGGTTCTAAAGCATATTTTATTGCAGAATATCTGTACCAATATAAATGAGAAATGTCTCTTTCATGGGACTTTTTTTTTAGTTGTACAGTCAATGCATTGAATATATTCCTTGTGACATAAGGGGAAAGTGTATTAATCCTAATCATTAATTATGTTGCTATGAAAGAATAATACTTGGTGGTTGCATGTCCTTTGCATGCAAGGACTGCCTGAAGTCTGCGAGCTGTAGAAATCATCAGATGCTGGGTATCTTCACTGGTGATGCTATGCCAGGCCTGTACTCCAGCCTTCTTCAGTTACAATATGGATGAGAATGCCCTCAAATTAAAGCTTACGGTCTGTACTTTAGCCTCACAGTTGTATCATTTCACATCAAAAGTGCTGGAGTACAGAGCCAAAACATAGGGGAAAATGAGGTGATTCAGCTACTCATAATGTCAGTGTTCATGATTTATTCAAATTGCATGACAGCACGTGGTCCCTTTGGACCCTGACAATGAACGTATTGAATTGAATGTCATTCAATGTCTTTAACAAGATAAATTGAGTTTATATGAATGAATAACTAATATAGTACATATAGGGACATTGGGATACTGGGAGTTGTTATGTGTTTTGAGGGAACAATGTCAAGAAAGATGACATTTTCCTTGCCAGTTATGGTAACGTATGGATAAATAGAATTGTATTTGCATAAGATGTATTCCAATATCAACATGTTGTCTTCCTTTTACCTGTCACCAATCATTGTTCGTATATTTCTGATTTGACAATAAACATACAAAATGACAGAAAGAACCCGGTGTCGTTGTGGCTTGAATGGTGATGGAGGGGAATAGTCCTACAGTTTATTTACCTTTTGTGAATGTCACCATATTGTGTGAAATAAATATTCTGAAAATGTGGTCTTAATTGCTAGTATAATTTATCGGTTTTGTTTTGGAGACCAGAACACCCACATCTAATGAACCCATAGCCATAATAACAGTGTTAGTGTCACGAACCAAACACGGGCTGAACCCAAATGCACGACCAAGAGACAGGGAAACAGGAATGGGTGTTTATTAGGAGCTTTGGGGTAGTCCCAAGCTCAACACAAACTTAACACAAAGTCAAAGAGTGTCCAGGAAGTAGCGAACTGCTCCAAACCGGAGCTGGGCTTGTACTGGGCCAGGAGGCCCACACTGGAACCGGATCACGGGAACGAAGGTTTGTTCCGAACCGGAACTGGACTTGAACTGGACCGGAAGATCCAACAGGAACTGGATCACGGGAATGAAGGATTGGTTCCGAACCGGAACTGGACTTGATCTGGACCGGGAGGTCCAACAGGAACTGGATCACGGGAACGAAGGTTTTGTTCCGAACCGGAACTGGACTTGATCTGGACCGGGAGGTCCAACAGGAACTGGATCACGGGAACGAAGGTTTTGTTCCGAACCGGAACTGGCCTTGATCTGGACCGGGAGGTCCAACAGGAACTGGGTCACGGGAACAAGGTTTTGTTCCGAACCGGAACTGGACTTGATTTGGACCGGGAGGTCCAATAGGAACTGGATCACGGGAACAAGGTTTTTGTTCCGAACCGGAACTGGACTTGATTTGGACCGGGAGGTCCAACAGGAACTGGATCACAGGAACGGACTCTGGACCGGAGGGTCCAACAGGAACTGGGCTGGAGGCAGAGAATACAACTGCGCAGGCAACGTTAGTCTTGGCGGGGGTACCGCAACACAGACAGGGAGACTGGACTGCTACAGGCTGGATCCATGGAGAACTCTGGTCTAGGAACCAAGGAGGTAGATCGGGGGGAACCCACAGCAGAGCATTAGTGAAACAGCACCAACATACAGGAGACCATGAAACGCACGAACAACGTTAACGAACTGGTGCCGAATAGCAGCCAGCGAGAGGTATAAGTAGGGGAGTGAAATTGAAACCAATCACCAAAAGCATGAGGAATGTAACCGAGAGTGATTGACTAATTGACTGGTGCGGAATGCATGCAGGAAGGGGGAAAGGAGATAGGTTGAACCTAAAGTGAGGGAACAGAGAGAATCAGACAGAAGGGGCACGCCCAGCCTGTAGCGACAGGGAAAACACGGACACAGGGAATCCATCATGACACAGGAGGAAAGGGAAAACATGGAGAACGGACAGGAAGGGAGCGGAACGTTACAGTACCCCCCCCTCAAAGAACGCCACCTGGCGTATCCGGAGGCCTAGTCTTGTCCGGGAACTGCTTGTGGAAGTCCGAGATGAGAGAGTGGTCCAGAATGAGGCTCTTGTGGAGCCAGGACCGCTCCTCCGGGCCATAACCCTCCCAATCGACCAGGTATTGGAAGCCCCGGCCCTTGCGGCGAATGTCGAGTATCCGACTCACCGTGTAGGCCGGGGCGTGGTCGATGATCCGGGGCGGGGGTGGAGTGACCGCCGGGGCACTGAGGGGGCTGGAGGCGACAGGCTTTATCTGGCTCACGTGGAAAACGGGGTGGACCTTAAGGGAAACAGGAAGGGAGAGTTTAACAGAAACGGGGTTGACCAGGCAAACAATGGGGAAGGGACCAATAAACCGGGGTTGAAGTTTCTTGGATGACGTGGGAAGGGGAATATTGGCTGTGGACAGCCAGACCTGCTGACCGGCCCTGTACTGCGGGGCTGCGGTCCTGTGAAGGTCCGCCAGACGCTGGGTACGGGAGTTTGAGCGAAGGAGTGCGGTGCGTGTGAGTTTCCACATCCGCTTGCATCTCAGGAAGTGGGACTTGACGGTGGGAACTGCCACCTCGGCTTCCTGGGCCGGGAGGAGGGGAGGTTGGTACCCCAATGAGCACTCGAAGGGCGACATCCCCGTGGATGCGCACTTCAGGGAGTTATGCGCATACTCCACCCAAGGGAGGAAACGGCTCCAGGAAGCGGGGTTGCGAGCAGTAATGCACCGCAGGGCGGCCCCCAGGTCCTGGTTCGCCCTCTCCGCCTGGCCGTTAGTCTGGGGATGGAACCCCGATGACAGACTAGCCGACGCACCCAGGGCCACACAGAACGCCTTCCACACCTGGGAGGAGAATTGGGGCCCACGGTCCGATACGATGTCGGATGGGATCCCGTGCAGCCTGACAACGTGCAGCACCAGGAGCTCCGCTGTTTCGAGGGCGGAAGGGAGTTTGGGAAGAGGGATAAAGTGAACCGCCTTGGAGAACCGGTCCACAATAGTCAGGATGGTGGTGTTGCCCTCTGACAATGGTAGCCCGGTGACGAAGTCTACCCCAATGTGACTCCAAGGACGGCCCGGGACAGGGAGGGGGTGGAGAAGCCCGGAGGGAGGCTGGTGGGATGCCTTGCTCCTGGCGCAAACGGGGCAGGCTAGGACAAACGCACGGGTATCCCCCTTGAGGGTGGGCCACCAAAAGCTCCTCCTGACCAGGGCGATGGTTCTGGCAACCCCTGGGTGACAAGCCAGACGGGAGGCGTGAACCCATTCCAGAACCTGGGGACGGACAGAGTCGGGCACAAACAGAGAGGGGTTAGGGTTATTGCGGGGATCCGGTTGGGAGGCCTGGGCGGCCTTCACGACTTCTTCGATCTCCCAGGACACCGCAGCCACAATACAGGAAGTGGGTATAATGGGCTCCGGGTCAGCAGGACTGGAGGGGGGGGAAAAAATACGGGACAGGGCATCAGCCTTGGTGTTACGAGAGCCAGGGCGGTAGGTGACTGAAAAATTAAAACGGGCAAAAAACAGCGACCACCTAGCCTGACGGGCGTTAAGCCTCTTGGCGGACCTTATATAAATTAAATTGTGGTGGTCCGTGAGGACAATAAATGGGTTACCTGCCCCCTCCAGCCAATGACGCCATTCCTCCAGTGCCAGCTTTATTGCTAGAAGTTCCCGGTCCCCGACATCATAATTGCGCTCAGCGGAGGACAGTCTCCGGGAGAAGAAGGCACAGGGATGGAGCTTGCTGTCCAAGGCGGCACGCTGAGACAGAATGGCCCCCACCCCGGTGTCGGAGGCATCAACCTCCACAGTAAACTGACGGGTGGTGTCGGGGTGACAGAGAATGGGGGCAGTGGAAAATCGAGCCTTGAGTTGTTCAAAGGCCCGTTGAGCCTCGGGATTCCAGCAATAGGGAATGGACGTGGAGGTGAGTTTGGTAAGTGGGGCAGCAATGACACTGTAATTGCGGATGAACCGACGATAAAAATTGGCGAACCCGAGGAACTGTTGGAGGTGCTTACGTGAGGATGGTTGGGGCCATTCTGTCACCGCCTTGACTTTGGTAGGGTCCGCCCGGATACTGCCCTTCTCAATGATGAAGCCGAGGAACGGGACAGACGAGACGTGGAACGAGCACTTCTCGGCTTTCACGAAGAGCTGGTTCTCCAGTAGCCGCTGGAGAACCTCCCGGACGTGGAGAACGTGTTCCTGGGGGGATTTGGAGAAAATGAGGATGTCATCTATATAGACAAAGACACTCTTGCCCGACAGGTCACGCAGGACATCATTCACCATCCCCTGGAAGACTGCTGGGGCATTAGTGAGGCCGAACGGGACCACCAGGTACTCGTAGTGGCCCAACGGGGTGTTGAATGCAGTCTTCCACTCGTCCCCCTCGCGTATACGCACCAGGTGGTACGCGTTACGGAGGTCGAGTTTGGTGAAGATGACTGCCTGGGAGAGGGGTTCAAAGGCAGTGTTAATGAGGGGAAGAGGGTACTTGTTGCGGACAGTAACCTCATTGAGACCCCGGTAGTCGATGCAGGGCCGCAATGAGCCGTCCTTCTTCCCAACGAAGAAGAACCCTGCACCAACCGGGGATGAGGAGGGACGGATTATGCCTGACGCAAGTGACTCGTGGATGTAGGTTTCCATGGCCAGCTTCTCCGGGCCCGACAGGCTGTAGAGGCGACCAGATGGAAGCTTGGCTCCCGCCAGCAGGTCGATGCAACAGTCGTAGGGTCTGTGGGGAGGCAAAGACAGGGCACGTGACTTAGAAAACACTTGTGACAGGTCATGATAATGGCTGGGAACATTGGCTAGGTCGGGTACAGGAGGGATAGGTCTGTTACTCGTGGCCCCCGGGGGGGGTAGAGCGGAGCGGAGACAGTTGGCTAGACAGTGACCGCTCCATGCCAGGATGCGACCGGCTAGCCAATCGATGTGGGGGTTGTGGAGGCGCAGCCAGGTCTGTCCCAGGACCATGGAGGACTGTTTGGAGTGAATCAGTAGGAGTTGGATCGTCTCCCGATGATTTCCAGAAACAACGAGCTGTAGGGGAACGGTGGAGTGGGTTACTAACCCCAGACTCCTACCGTCCAGGGCGTGAGCAGTGATGGGGTTGGGTAAGGCCTCCGTGGGGATCCCGTATCTCTTGACAAAGGTGATATCAATGAAACTGGAATCGGCCCCGGAGTCGATTAGGGCAAATGTAGAGGCGGTGTTGTCCCTCCACAGGAGAGTGACCTTGAATTCAAGGCGGTTCTGGGCCGCATGGTTTGGGATGATGGGGCTCGTCAGTACACCCAGTCTTACTGGCGAGCCCTTTCTTTTGGGCGGATGGGACAAGAAGCTATTTGGTGGCCTGTCTTGCCACAGTAGAAACAGGACTGGGTGCGGAGACGGCGTTGGCGCTCCTCGGCGTCCACCGTGATCTTGCCCAGTTGCATGGGCTCCTCCTCGGAAGACGAAGCGACGACTTTCGGTCCCTGGACGGGAGAGGGTTGGCGAGCCCGGGAAGGGGCATAGGGCGGAAGACGGGAGGGATTCTTCTCTCGCTCACGGGCCCGGGTTCTGAGACGGTTATCGATGGCGATAGCCAAGCTGATGAGGCCATTGAGCGAGTTAGCTTCCTCCCGAGTCGCTAGCTGGTCCTTCAGCTCCTCACTGAGAGCCTGACGAAAGGCCCCCTGAAGGGAGGTGTCGTTCCATCCCGCCTCAGCAGCGAGGGTGCGGAACTGGATGGCCATCTCCGCTACGCTGCGGCTGCCCTGTCGGACCTGTAGGAGGCGCTGGGTAGCGTCTAGACCGCAGATCGGGTGGTCAAAGACGCGCCGCATCTCCGCGGTGAAGAGGGCGAAGTTGTTGCACGTCGGAGCCTGACTGTCCCAAATAGCTGTGGCCCACTCCAGGGCACTGCCTCCCAGGCTGCTCATGACGAAGGCGATCTTGCATGGGTCGGAGGCGAAGGAAGTGGGCTGCATGCGAAAGACAATGTCGCACTTCATTAAAAATTCACGGCACCTCCCCAGCCCCCCGCGGTATAATTCGGGGTGTTGAACTCTGGGCTCCCGGCCAGGAGAGGGGACCGGAACCTCGGGAGACAGTTCGGGTGTTGGGCCCACAGGGATCCGAGGAAGAGGCAGGTGAAGCGCTAGTTGAGCCACCTGCTCCGTAAGCCCCCCCAGCACTTCCAACACATCGTCCATCCGGCGGCCCTGTTTGTCGCTGACCGCGGACTGGGTGAAAAAGGCGTGGCGGATCTGCTCGAGGTCGGCTGGGTCCATGTTTTCAGACCAGTTCGTTCTGTCACGAACCAAACACGGGCTGAACCCAAATGCACGACCAAGAGACAGGGAAACAGGAATGGGTGTTTATTAGGAGCTTTGGGGTAGTCCCAAGCTCAACACAAACTTAACACAAAGTCAAAGAGTGTCCAGGAAGTAGCGAACTGCTCCAAACCGGAGCTGGGCTTGTACTGGGCCAGGAGGCCCACACTGGAACCGGATCACGGGAACGAAGGTTTGTTCCGAACCGGAACTGGACTTGAACTGGACCGGAAGATCCAACAGGAACTGGATCACGGGAATGAAGGATTGGTTCCGAACCGGAACTGGACTTGATCTGGACCGGGAGGTCCAACAGGAACTGGATCACGGGAACGAAGGTTTTGTTCCGAACCGGAACTGGACTTGATCTGGACCGGGAGGTCCAACAGGAACTGGATCACGGGAACGAAGGTTTTGTTCCGAACCGGAACTGGCCTTGATCTGGACCGGGAGGTCCAACAGGAACTGGGTCACGGGAACAAGGTTTTGTTCCGAACCGGAACTGGACTTGATTTGGACCGGGAGGTCCAATAGGAACTGGATCACGGGAACAAGGTTTTTGTTCCGAACCGGAACTGGACTTGATTTGGACCGGGAGGTCCAACAGGAACTGGATCACAGGAACGGACTCTGGACCGGAGGGTCCAACAGGAACTGGGCTGGAGGCAGAGAATACAACTGCGCAGGCAACGTTAGTCTTGGCGGGGGTACCGCAACACAGACAGGGAGACTGGACTGCTACAGGCTGGATCCATGGAGAACTCTGGTCTAGGAACCAAGGAGGTAGATCGGGGGGAACCCACAGCAGAGCATTAGTGAAACAGCACCAACATACAGGAGACCATGAAACGCACGAACAACGTTAACGAACTGGTGCCGAATAGCAGCCAGCGAGAGGTATAAGTAGGGGAGTGAAATTGAAACCAATCACCAAAAGCATGAGGAATGTAACCGAGAGTGATTGACTAATTGACTGGTGCGGAATGCATGCAGGAAGGGGGAAAGGAGATAGGTTGAACCTAAAGTGAGGGAACAGAGAGAATCAGACAGAAGGGGCACGCCCAGCCTGTAGCGACAGGGAAAACACGGACACAGGGAATCCATCATGACACAGGAGGAAAGGGAAAACATGGAGAACGGACAGGAAGGGAGCGGAACGTTACAGTTAGATCTTTAATCTCAATCATTAATCTTTCAACAATTTGCAAAGTGGATGTACAGCACAGTAGCACCAGGATGTGTTACATAATATTGTTTAATTCGTCCTTCCCTTCATGTTATTATGGAATTGGCTTATTTGTATGTGGTCCCCTCTGCTGGAATGTGACAGGCAGAGGTCTGCCTATACACTGTCCCATCTGGAGATAGGGAAAACTCCACTTCTCAACAGAAGAACATCAGCAGAACATCCCTTCAGATCCGAATGAGTTGTCTTACTGATAACAAGGATGGTGAAGAGAAATATAAATTAGGTAACTTCCCAAATACTTTGACAAAAATTAATGTGTTATCATTTGGTGGTCCTACCTTAATGCTCACACCAAATGTTCTGAAGAGGACCATTTTTTGGACAACAGTCCAATTAGGATTTTACTCTTAAACCAGCTGTTATACAAATGCTAAATACAAAACACTCATAACAAAGTTGCATCTTTAATTTTATATAAAATATGTTAATCCAATATAGTTACATTATTGAACAAAACATGAAGTTACCTATATTTGGCCAGGCCTTTTTTTTTGGTTATTTCTTGACACTTCTAGGTTCAGACAACATATTTTATAAAGTTAGAGGTAGGCCTACAGTTGGATTACAGAAGCAGTCAAGAATGAGAATTGGCATTTGTTAGTGTAACATTACCAATATTGTACTTTTCACATCCATATTGGTAATCTCAAGAAAGTACATGTAAGGTACAGTATATAATAACCACAGTAGTGACCGTATGTGCTACAATCCCAAACTCCCAAAACGCATATTTATTTATTTATGTATTATTTGTATGAATAAAAAATAAATTCAAGTACACAAAAGTAATGTACAGAAATGTGTTAGATAGGTTGGGCTTATACTAGATCCTCACATTATGAAACAAAATCGCATTAATTGAAGTACAAAAAAAGGATTGTATTAAATAATATTTTTTTAAAAATAAGAGCAATAAGAAAAACAAAATAAATATTAATTGTGAAATTAGATAAGAGACCAGAAAGAGGGGGGAAATAGACTACTGCTGTTACATTGTAAGATTGACAAAATAACGCTTATAGCCTACCTGTGTTTGAACACTATTAGGGAGGGGTACATTTCATTTAGATTTTTTTTGAGAGTAGAATCAATACGCCGAGATAGATAGATGGTTAGTTTGAAGGCGCGGCGATGTTGTTGAAGGCGCCCGAGAGCAACTGCACCGCTGCTAAGGCGCCTGCTTAACCTTATGTTGTCATTTCCGCCTTAGTTCACGCAGCACCGACTTTTCGGCCAT
Source organism: Ilyophis sp. 1 JC-2022 (assembly GCA_022702515.1). Taxonomy (NCBI): domain Eukaryota; kingdom Metazoa; phylum Chordata; class Actinopteri; order Anguilliformes; family Synaphobranchidae; genus Ilyophis; species Ilyophis sp. 1 JC-2022. Next base: position 68,005,029 of record CM040405.1, on the reverse strand, counting down.
CTCGGACAGTTTCCGATGCAGGCCGACGCAGATATGACGTAAATCGGCTCTAGCCGAACACGCCCAGTGGCGTTGCCAGTTTATGAGATCGCGACTGCGTCGCGCCAATCTGTTCCTAACTGAGGTAAGAATCACGTATTCTCAACAGTAGTCATAAAACAGTGCTCCTGAGCAAACATGGACATTGATAAGTATTTAACAGTGGGTGGAGTACAATTCACCTGGATAAATATGGGCTACAGCAAAGTTATGTCATGCACGTATAGTAATTACATGTTCTATAATACCACTTATTTATCTGCATTATAGAACATGCAATTACTATGTGTGCATGTCATAACTTTGCTGTATATTTATCCAGGTGATACGGTTTTCTTTCTTTTTTTTTTACAGGTGATAGTGCAACACGTCATTAGTAATTGACTGAGCAAGGACGTTACATTTGCCTAATTCATGTTGGCTGCATTCCAATCCCATTTTTTTGCCGTCCTTCTCTCCTTGGTCCTCGTTTGACCCGGAAATCGATAGAGGTACGCCATCTTTAAGGACATTCCAAACCGCTAAATGCTCCACCAAGGAGCGAGGAGTGGGGAAAGAGGAAGCTCCCGGGGAATCCTTCAGTGAGGAAACACGAGTGCAGCCTTTGCGGAAGTCTTTACTCAGAACGCGTGACGTGTTTGATCCACAATCACATCTGCCACAGTTTAAAACATGGCGGGACCACTCGTACACAAATGTAAGTGCTTATCGTCCTTTCTATTTATTTTATAAAGCGCTTTCATTTATAATGTCACTCGTTCTTTCGGACAAACGAAAGGCAAGTTTATTCATGAAAAAAGAGACAACAAATATTGTAGTTCAGCGTGTAACGTAACATTTAGGACATTTTTGTGTCCCATATAGCTAACGTTACTGCATAGGAAACGCAAGCTTCAATTAACCCATGTCCTTTCAAAACTGTATACAATTTTATATTGTACGCTATGCAATAGGCTATGTTACGTTTAGCCTATGTTTCACACTGTTCACACTGCATCCGGGCAAGTAGGCTAACTGAGAAATAGGCTCTACAGTCGCTGCTCGATTTCCAGTGTAACAACTGAAACATGAACATGCAGCTGCTTTGCGTTTAAAATATATTTTTCCTCACTCTTGTATGACTGAGAAATAATGTAATCTCAGTCTATGTTATTGCATTTGCTGTCTTTGACCGATGAAATGCACATTAGGCTAGCTTATTAGGATAGGCTACTATTTTGCATCATGTAGCCTACTTACATATGTCATGTCTGAATTATGGGCTTGTGAAGCCCCTTGACACATGCCGTTGTGATTTAGGGCTATACACAGACATTACTAGCTGGCTTTTACTTGCAGGTTTGTTGTGTCATTTACAGGGACATATGAGAGCACCCTCAGCCTCATTCGGCTCAGGTGTGAGAATGAGCAACTGTTCACGGGGAACAGGCATACAGCGAAAAAAGCTTGGGGGTGAGTCATTACTGACATTCTATAATGTGTGATGTCACGTAGAACTAAAATATGTTACACAGAAACATTGGCAATAAGCCATTTTTTATGTTCTTGCAGGACCATGTCACTGTCCATATTGGTGTTCCTACATGTCATAGATTAATGTTGAGGGAATCACTCCTCAGCACCATGATTCATGTCTTGTGTTGAAGTAGTTAATTGTATGCAAATGACAACTTCTGATATCCCTAATGTAAGTGTGATGGCAAGAGGCATGCCTGCCCCTGTAAATGGATAACACATAAACATGTTATGGCATGGCAGTAATTGTTGTAGGGCACTTGGGTATGGTATGGTAACATGTGTTGTTTTCCTCAGTGAAATTCGTCTGCAGATGGGCCTACAGGGCCAGGTGAGCCCCACCCAAATTGCAAAGAAATGAGACAACCTCAAGCAAAAATATAAGGTGAGGTTCAATTTATGATGTTTTTCCTTTGCGAATTTGTAGTTTCTATTGCATACTGAAACAAAATTATGCCTGTGCAATAGGCTCACGGCTCACCTTCACCCTCACATCTTTCCTTGTAGGCACTCAGATGCCCTGCTACAGGGACGGGACAGACAGGGGAGAGGCCACAGCAGCCACATGGCCATGGTTTAATGCAATGCATGAGGCCATCTATTGATCCTCCTGTCCTGATGGACTCATGTGTTGCAGAAAACCCGGCACATGTAGCCTCAGATGGCACTGGCTCATCTCTTCCTGGATTTGTGGCGGTTACTTGTAGCTGGGCGTGTGTGGAGGAGGAGGAGGAAGAGGATGCACAGCCTGGCTAAAGGCTGTGCCTGTCCCACACCCCCCAAAAGGAGAAGGGCCGTTCTGCGGTTCCTGAAGGAAGATGCTGCCAGAAAAGAGGAGCGATTCAAGGCCACACTGGAAAGCTCTAATGAGTTTGAGAAAATGCTTAATAAAATGTAAATAGTTCACAAGTGTTTGTCAATTTGTTTTTTACTTGTGTTTTTACCTTTGAAGATATAGTTTTCATCTGAGTGCCCCATTCAGCAGCACAAAACTATTTGGGAGAAAAGAAACACACAAATACTAACAATTTTGCTGATCGTGTAAGCTTCAGGAGGGTAATACCTAGGCTATTTCTGGCTTATCGGTCTCTCGCTCTTTACTGGTAACTTCAAGTGAATGTCTTCCTTTTTGTAAATTCTAAGTAGTCAGCCTACATTCATTAATGAATGATTTGCAGTCATTATTCTAATTTACTGTTTTTATTTTACTGAAATGATGTACTCTTAGGCCTGAATTAGACTTTGTTTTGACTTGTTGCTTCCACCAGGTTACTGTCCTATGGACGAATTATGCGATTTAATTGAGGATTGTCATTTCTAATAATTATGAAATGATGTTAAATATATTTTTACTGCAGGATAAGTGAGTGGTTCTAGCACGCAATATCGCCTGTGTTCAGTATTCAGAGTGCTGAACATTTTAACAAGGAAGGGCATTGACCGTTGGAAACACTGGATTCAGAAAATAGATCCTATATAATAAATAATCCTCACTTCCCCGACAGGTGGTTGACATACATTGGTGTCAAAGTGGTATGCTTAGTGTGTTTTTAAATAAATAAAGGTAATGAAAATGTGGCACAGAAAAGATGTATGAAACTGATATGTTAGTATCCATAAGTGATTTTATTCACACATAACAAATAAAATGTGGATTAACACTGGACAGAAAGAGGGGCTGCGAGGGAGAATATACAAACATAACAAGAAACGGAGACACTAACAAAAAGCTCTCCTGTATAAATAATATTTCAAACAATTGCCAAATTACATATAATCATGTTCATTCAGTGCTACTGGACACATATTTGGAGCAGACGGTTGCCCCGCCAGTCGGTCTCGCCGGCCATGTCCGCTTTGTTCCCCCCTCACTGGACGTGGTGGAGCCACACCAATATCACCAACATCCTCGACAACCTCAAGGATGTCCCCCTTTGTCAGGCAGATGTTATGGAGCATGGCACATGCGGTGATGACCGTGGGTACAAAGGTGTGGTCCACCTCCAGAGCCTTGAAGAGCAGGCACCTCCTGGACACTTATGTGGTGTGCCCAGCCAACGCTCCCCCATGCGGCAGTAGCATTATCAATGCTTTCATGGAGCCATGGCTCAGACGGTAGTCTACCATGAGGTTCTGGTCCCCATTAAAGTAAAGCTGGAGCACTGGCACAGTGGCATTTTCTTGGGCATAATGCCCAGCTGTTGGATCGTCGACCTAAAAAATTATTAAATGAAAAACATGAAGTGTGTACATGCAGCCTACAGTTCACACAAGTTGATTGATGAACACCAAACCACAGTAGCCAAATGTACAGTTTGTAGTCCTACATGCAGGTAAATGTGTGGTATTATAGAACATGCAATTATTATGTGTGCATGACATAACTTTGCTGTATATCTATCCAGGTGAATTCTACTCCACCCACTGTTAAAAGTGCTTCATGCTTATCAATGTCCATGTTTGATCAAGAGCACTGTCTTATGACTACTGTTGAGAATACGTGATTCTTACCTCACTTAGGAACAGGACGGAGCGAAGCAGTCGCGATCCCCTGAACTGGCAACGCCACCGTTCCCGCTGAAGCCGGTGCCATGCGTTTATGGCGAACGCTAGGTTCATTGCGGAAATGTTGATTGCGTACAGTAGCAAACCAGTATACTAGCCTATTGAAGTCGCTGATCTAAGTTTTGAAATCAGTATCTGTCGCTTATATACCATCAGATCATACATGCTTAATTGTTGATTGATTAATTAATTAAACGGCATCAGCTCGGTTATTGGCTGGAAGTGTCATTTGTAATGTGCTCCAATTTTAACGAACAAACATGCATTCGAGTCCATTGATGAATTGGCCATTGAGCATGTGGAATATAGGCGTAGCCTACTTACAATTTAAATTATGCTTCGTGCGATCTTTACTCACACAGTGATAAATAGCCGTTTGTTGTGGATGTGTTAATGGGACACTGTACATCAAACACAAACATCTGTAATTGAGAGACAATATTCTTATTTCACGTCATTTTCACATCTGTCAAATTGCATGAGAGAAAATCATTGCAAATAATTGTGATAACTTCACAGTGCAATATAGCGTCAAATAAAACAATAGTTTACTGACAGTTGATACGGCTTTTTTTTTTTTTTTTTTGACAGGTGATACAGCTGTGCAACACGTCATTACTAATTGACGTCGCTTCAGCAGACGCTTGACTGAGCAAGGACGTTCCATTTGCTTAATTCATGTTGCCTCGGTTGCTGCGTCCTCGTATGTGATCCTTGGATCCTTTCCTTATGGCCTCCACTGGGTGGAGCTAATGAGCGAGGAAAGGACGCGAGGAAAGGATGCAAGCAGTAAAAATATGGGATTGGAATGCAGCCGTTGCCTCGGTTGCTGCCTCCTCGTATGTGATCCTTGGATCCTTTCCTTATGCCCTCCACTGGGTGGAGCTAATGAGCGAGGAAAGGATGCAAGGAGTAAAAATAAGGGATTGGAATGCAGCCCGGGTTCTCAAAACTGTTTATGAAACACTCCCCCATCCACGCCCACAAAATAAAAAAGACGTGAATTTGAACTCCACCAATTTGCGCCATAACCTCATCACCCATCGGTAAGTTCACAGCCTTGTTACTGGTTTACACAGAGCATGATTGATTTATTGCAAGCTAACTTTACTGAATGTATTGTTAGGTTGCAAACCTTAGATAAAAGTTAGCTACATTTTAAAACGTTAACTGTTTCGATACCCAACTTGTAACCTAACAAGGGAGTTAGGCTAACGTTAGCCAGCTATTGATAGTTGAGCACTTTCCATGTTATATGAAAAACGATTTGATAACTGACCTTTTATAAAGTTAACGTAACACAATTCTAGTTGTGGAGTCGGTGTGCCGACACATAGCTAGCTAGTTCTAACGTTATCCCGCTCAAACTACATCTTCGCCGTCCTGCTAACGTTACTGTATGCATCTGCTCTTGGTAACGTTAACCCTCTTGCGCTATGGCAGTACCATGCACAGCGCACTCGATTCGACCATAATCTAGCCTTACTTTATTGAACATATCCTTCCCTGGCATTAAACTGTGCTGTAAGGTTTCCGAAGTGACAAGTTAACGTCAGCTAGCTGAATCAATCCTTCCCAGCATGCTATCGAAAGCGTGGCCGACTGCGGCGCATCGTTGTGCTTCCATCGTACTTTTCAAAATTACGCAAATTCGGGGATATGGCCTGGTAGGTAGCGTGCTCCTTAACAATGTTTGGTGGTTAAAAGCTGGTGTGACATCTCACATTGCTTATATTAAGGACTTTGTAAACGACTATACACATCCTGGTAAATCCAGTCTCGAGGCAACTATGGTAACTATCTGACTGACATTTCTCGTTATTGCACCGACTAAACGAGGTAAACTTGTAGAATGGGAAATTTGGGCATACAAAAATGAGTTATCGCACTTAAAATGACTGAATAACAACATTGATGGACATATTCACTTTGATGTTACCTAAAGATAACTGGCATGTCACATTCAACCACCATGTTACCCCTTTAATACTATCATACACACTGTATAGGCACTATAAATCCACTAACTTTGCTGTGTGTATTTAGTCAGAGCACGAGCACTTGTGCTAATCAAATGCACGATCGCCTGAACTCCTTGCAGGGTCTATTGTGCCTCTAGATGGCAGTAAAGGTACTCCTAAAACAGTCTGGGTACAACTCATTTTCTTTATTCTTTTAGTTTTGAGCTCTGAAGTTTTGGGTTGTCATTAATCTAATATTTCTACTTTTAAAATGTACTTTTAAATTAATTGTATGATGTCTGAACCTTGAATACACAAATTTTACGAATCAGTGTACGAACTGCCCAGGTAAAAGCAATTAAGTGAGTCTTGTTTTTCTAATTTATCATGGTACACTGATTAAACTAGTCCTGGGGAAGTGGTCTCTCAAATCTTAATCGGTCGTTTTCTTGTGTGCCATTGTAATTATTGTCGTGAATTGTGGCAGTCTTTTTAAAAAAATTGTCAGAACAAACAATGTTGATCAAAACCGCTGTGGCTTTGCATTTTAGAAGGTGAAAACAGGCGAATGCACTTAACCTATTGGAAACATGTGATATCATGCAATTAAGTGTGACTAACATACTGTGAGGGCCTAGTCTGTATTTTTCATATCCTCAATGGTTTTCATTCAGTATCGAAACCACGTTTCTGAATAATTGTCCATTTTATATTTTATTTCAAGACAAAAACCCAACAGGGACAGCGGCTCAAACTTTTGAAAATCTTGACAATTTAACGTTGGGTTTATAAACATCTTTATTGTTTTTAACTTGTAGAGCTGTTATAAATTACATTACTTCTTTTACAGAGCTCCTGTCTTATGGAACAATCTCCCTGTGCATGTTCAGGCTTCTGACACATACCTATTTAGTCAATTCCATAGTTGAAGATGTCTGGGAGGGGTAAACCAGGACCATAGGTGTTATCTGAGCTGAGCTGAATGTGCTGTTGCCCTGCCACTGCATGTGTATGAACACTCAGGTTTGCTGTTCTGGTGCTAGTGCCGGTTCGCAGTTGGTTAAACTTGTGAACCTTCTCAGAACCGGTTTGCTTTTCCACGGGCTAGAGAGCCACGTCATTACGTCACTATTTACGTCTGTATACGTCTCCGCTTTCCCAGCAACGCTAGCGCCAACTTCAAGCGCAGCAACAACAATGGCGGACTACATCGCATCTCTAGTGTTGCTTCTGTCGAAACGCGAAGAACTGGTTCGACATTAGGCACCGGCTCCAAACCGGCCCTCAAACTTGCTTGGTGGAAAAGGGTATAGAGAGGTGATGATGACCATTTGGTTGCCTGTCCCTGATTGGTGGACAGGAACCCGCATTTTATTTCAGGAACAAGGGCTATAAAACTTGTACTGCATTGTAAATCTTCCTTTCATTGACACTGTATGGTCCATAGGATACTATTTGTATTTTTTGTGTTGCTAATACATTGTTAGACAGGCTTTAGTACTACAATTGTTACATTACAAAAAGTACTGCCTACTTTATTGGCAGCCAACCACAGACAAATAGGGTGGACAATCTGAGACATCTACAAGGTAATTCAATGCTTTTTCTATCGCCATACCAGAATAACGCTTTTGCCACAAGAGAAGATAAGTGAGGCTCCATTGTAAACACTCAAACCTAAGGAATCTTGTAAGTATATGCTCTTGTACATTTATCCAACATGCAGACTTAATGAGGATTGTTCTGTGAATGTAAAGTGTTTGATCGTGCTGTAGAGTTTTGATCAGGTTCTTATGTAATTTTGAGTGAAGTAAATTTGGGTAAAGTTGGCTATTTGGGGAAGTGGTGGGAGGGGTGTTTGTAGAGAAATTGGGCTTTTTGGGTAAAGTAGCCTACCAGTAGGGTGTCCTGCATTTATCCTGTGTCCTTAAGTTAAACCACCACAGTAGGAATATAACACACAGGTGTAGTCAGAACCATGATGGAGAAGGTCATTCACTATCACAAAACATTGCAAAGGTGGATCCTTTGGAGCACTTCTAGATAAATCAGATCCTGCCATTTGGCTACAGGCCGTGTGTGCGTAGTAATAGCAAATGTTTCTACAAAACCAAAAACGCACAAATGTGTTAACCCTTAGAGCAGGTCGAGTTGGAATGGTTTATTGACGGTAGAGAAACGGTGTACAATTGAAACGTTAAGTTGAACACACTTAAACGTCCCTCACACTGGCAGGACTACAGAAGTAACTAGGATTGGTCATTACTGCAGCACAGTCTATTCCTGTAACAGTGCAGATAGGTTGTGATGATGTGACACCCTAAACGCGTAGGTCTAAAACACAACCAGACTCAGTCCTTGGGGCTACCTGCTGATTTAGTACAAAAATAAACATAGAGATATTTTTATTTTTATTATTTTTTTATTATTTTTTTATTTTTTAAAATTTTGTTTCTGATTTTTCCCCATTTTCTCCCAATTTAGTAGCCAATTGAACCCCTATTCTACTTCAATTCCCCCCATGTAGCAACCGCTAGAGAACCACCACTATACAACCCCGTCAGCCGGTAGTAGGAAAGAGGCCGCCACGTCCTCTACAGGGCGCGACTCCCCAAGCTCCTGACCGTGATTCCAACTCGCCCGGGGCCTTATTTTGCGTAGCGATTCTCATCCGAGCCCTCCCCCCACCCGGAAGCAGCCGCCAATTGCTGCTCCCACAGGGCGCTGGCCATGCTCGGAAAATGGCAGGACCGGGGCGCGGACCCCGATCCTCGGAGTACAACTTTCAGTCAGCGCTTTTACCGTTGTACTACCGCAGCGGCCCATAAACTTAGAGATATTAATGCAACACGAGGATGTTTGGCCAAAAACTAACCTGATGGAAGGGTAACAAACAGGATAGTACATGGGAACACCATCGTTTTTGGAAGTTCTCAAACATGCGGGGTGTATACCACGAAATAGGATTGAGTTATCTGGATAACTGTGATGAGAGTAAATCCTGGAACAGCTCTTTTTGCATCAGTCCATGTTCTAGATTTGGGAGGGTTCTGGGTTTTACTCTGTGACAGACGCGCTCCTGAAAACTAGCACATAAATGAGATTTGTTTTACACTTCTCAAAATTGCAATATGTAGCAAATACATATGTAGTTTAAGAAATATAATTTTTGGAGATTTGCTATTATCGGCAGATTCATGCGACAACGATATCCTGAACCGCTGACATTGTGGCTTCATAGAGCACAAATTAAGTGTATTCAGTGTAAACTACATTCCCCTCTCTCCACCCCCCCACCCCCCAGTTTGCAGCTGATCAGTTCAGAAGGAGACCATGGCCGTGTTGGAGGGGCTTTTACCCCAGATGCCCCCACCCTTGACCCTTCTGGGGGTGGTGCTGGTGCTGTTTGTGCTCTACCTGCTCTCCTCCACCCCTGGGGTGGGAAAAGACCCACCGGGACCCAGACCCCTGCCTCTCCTCGGGAACCTGCTCCAGCTGGACCTCAAACGGCTCCATGTGTCTCTCTGTGAGGTAAGGACAGAAAAAGGGAGGATGTTGAGGCAAAATGAATTCGTGGCGTTTTAACCTGTACCCTCCTATTGTGTTCGGGTGAAATATGACCGATTTACAACTTTCCTAAACCATAAATATAGTATTTTTCATCTGATTGTCTCAAGAGTTATAACCACGTTATTTATGGCTATTAAGGTATGTATTGAGCACCAAGAAAGCGCAAGGAATAAATTATATTGCAAACTCATTCAATTTCAGTCTATATCTTTATTCCTGTATGCTGAGGGAGTCCAAATAGGTCCATGTTCACGTAGACATGAACCCGCAACCAATACATATTTTGGTCTCATGATATAGCTCCTCCCATAGCTTGAGGTGACTAAAACAGTCCTGTCCCACTATTAAATCTTGTCTGAAGTCTGAACCAAACGCTCGTTGTGTTTGCCCTTGAGAATAGTTGTCTGCGTTATCAGCATTTGGATTTTGAATAGTTGGCTAAAATGTTTATTTTTTCCCACCCTTCTTATCCCTATACCAATGTTATGCCTTTCCCAATCTTTCACCTTTTTATCCATCCCTTTGTGGTGCTAGCTAGTGACATTAGCTTGCTCCTTGCACAGCTCAGCATGGAAACGAACTGATCACTCGCGCGTCGTTTTTACTTGGTGCACTGCTCATTTGTCAGAATCAGGTAATATATCGAAAAAAAGAGATAGTTAAGATTTTACCAAATAAACCATGCCTTGGAAATGGTTTTGTTGTATTGTTCAGTGGCTGGTTACAGTAACAAAAATAGATGAGAACCATTATCCACTGAAGTACTTAGTTGCCATGCATGTAATTTAAATTCGATTAGCAACCGAAATTAATGAATGGGCTTTTTAAAAAAAAATTATAATAATGATTTAAAACTCGATAAAACCTACCGTTATTTAATGATTTGTGTGGAACATGCATTTGGTGAAACGTCGCCTTGCAATTTAGTTTGCTTTAGATAGACTAACGTTAGATCAAACGGCTTAAAGTTTGTTAACTTACTTTGATTGCGAGCTTGCGTGTGATATTTATCTCTTGATAGCAGCCGCACTGTATTTTACTTTGAATTGATTGCATTAATTTCTCGCCGGGTTCAAACCACAGAACAGTATAAGAACAGTTCTGTGGTTCAAACATGTAGGGCCGGATGACGTCGATGGCACTCGGGTTGAGGGTGTGGATTTAGACCACACCCCTACAATCCTTTCAAGTCCTTTCAAGACTGAGTTTATTAGCTGACTTTGATGTATATTAATATACCTATTCACATTTTTTTTTTTATATGTGGTGGGTGTGTAGTGGACACATCTCTCTGTGATATGTTGTGGTTATTTAATTTGTTTTTTAATCCCTTGACTATCACTTTAAATAAAGCAGGCTTTTACGAGATCATATGAAAGTCTAATGTGAACAGTAAAAAAAATAAAAAATAAAAAAATAGTTTATTTATTTTTACAAATACAGTATAACATTGGCTACTAGCATTTTGTATCGGCCTGATTGCATTGGAATGTTGCTGTTGCCTACGTCCAACAGAGCCAAGTTTGGGTCGCAAACAAGTTTGTGCACCGCTGCTTCAGAGAACGCTGTTTCTAGCCTGTTTGAGATGCAATGCGTGCTTGTGACACCCTATTCACAAGAACATGTTTTTGCAAGTGCCCTTTTGTAGGGACACTTGACAACTGTGTCACAAGAACACAAGTCCGTAGTGCGTTCCTGTGTCTGACTCCCTTATACATTTTGGTTGGGTTTTCCACAGTAGTGGCGCACTCTCTGCACTGTAGGAGAAAGCTCCACCGCCCGTCAACTTTTTAGATATTCTTGGGACTACTTGGTAGCCTGCATCTTGGGGACAAAGCCATCTTGTCTGCTTAAAGGGTAAAAGCAGATTACATATATACACTGGTGCAAGTCCATGCAGAGCTTTAAAGGTCAGAAGTAAAAGCCTAAAGTCTGTCCTGTAGGCCTACTTAATCAGTAGCCAATGAAGCGATGCTAGCACTGGGGTAATGTGCTCATACTTTTTAGTTCTAGTCAGAATGCAAGCAAAGTTTACCTGCCAATGGACAGCAGATGGAGATTTTTAGCTATCCCTGATGCAACTGCTGACGTGTTCATTTTTGTTAGTTTAAATAAAAAAAAATTGGCGAAATGGCTGTACGTCATCAAGGGTCGAAGGTATCAAACGAGCCCCAAACCATCACTCTGCGGCCAGGTATGGAGTAGATGTGGATGGATCCCTTTAAGGGTTGTTTCTCCTGACTTTTTCCCCCCATAGAATTCTATAGGAAAATGAGTCAGGAGAAATGACCCTTGCAGTGATCCATCCACATCTACTACATAACTGGCAACAGAGTGATGGTTTGGGGATCGTTCGATAGCTCAGACCCTTGATGACTTACAGCCATTTAGCCAGCCATGTGTTCCATACTGTACCAGTGTAATTTACAGCTGAATCTAGTCTCACCCCCCAATTCCCATAGAGATCCATTCTAATGCAGAGAGCTTATATTATCGCTTGTAACAGTACCTGGAAATAAGATATCGAGAGTCTTTTGATGTTGATTGGTCACAGACTTCAGGAAGTAACAGCATGCAAAGGATATGCGACCAAATATTAAATATGATACTTTAAAAATATGTTAAAGCAAAGGGTATGAATACTTATGTAAATGAGAGATTTCAGTTTTCGATTTTTAATACATTTGCAAAAATTTCTAAAAACATGTTTTCACTGTCATTATGGGCTATTTTGTGTAGAATTTTGAGTCAAGAAATGAACTCAATCTATTGTAGAATATGTCTGTAATGTAATAAAACGTGGAGAAGGTGAAAGGGGTATTCAGACTTTCCGGCTTGACTGTATATATAAAAAGCTCTATGTGCATAGCCTAATGCTAGACGCTTGTGTTTAACGTCTTATTTATGAATAACAGTATATTTACAGTATAATGTTGGCTTGGCTACTGTCCCAAAGGAAGTGCTATTCAAATCCTGTTCATTTATTTCCTGTCTCTCCAGATGTCTACGAAATATGGATCTGTGTTCACTGTACACTTGGGCCCAAAGAAAGCGGTCGTCCTGGCAGGCTACAAGACTGTCAAACAGGCACTGGTCCACTACGCCGAAGAGTTTGGAGACCAGGATATTGGACCCATGCGGAGAGATTCCAGGAAAGGGCATGGTATGCAATCCAGTCCAATCCCATCCATCTGTTGGTTTGACCATCCATGTACACTGCAAAAATAGTGACCAAGAACATTTGTCCATCTGGAGTCTTAAGTATTCAAGCATACCCCCCCCCCCCAAAAGTGATCAAAGGGCCAATAGTCTGTCTCTGGCTGGATGCTTTGGTCTCAGTTGGACACACTAGTGGCCTGCTGTTGGCACAGGTGTCGGTCGCTGGCATTTTGCTAAACACAAAATCGGCACTACAGCGGTGCACAAGGCATTCCAGAGGAGGATCAGCTGTTAAGATCAGTAGTTGGGGAATAGTCCACCAGCTGCCCACCATTGTGCTGATTTTTACAACATGGGTGGACTGAGAGCTGACAGACGGTGCTCTGATAGGTGCTTGCTTGCTGGTCAGTGTTTCTGCTTCTGTCTTACTGCTGAATTGTCTTCCACATTTCCATTTATTTGCACACATGATACCAGACCTACAGATTTCAAGACTGCAGCTGTTGTTGTTTGATTAGCACAACATACAAGAAATATGTATGAAATTCAGATCTTAGTTTCTGCCCTCTCCCAGGTGTTGTATTCGCCAACGGAAACTCCTGGAAGGAGATGAGACGCTTCGCCCTCAGCAACCTGCGCGACTTCGGAATGGGCAAGAGGGGGGGCGAGGAGAAGATCATGGAGGAATCGCGCTATCTCATCGAGGTGTTCGAGAATTTTAAGGGTGAGAGAGAAAATGCCTTGAATTCAATCGACATTTTATTAAATTAATGCTGTAACCCCTAATTTGGAATGGCCAATCATATTTATCAGTGCTAATTACTGCCACATCCTCTATCATTTCATGAGAGCGCAGACAGGTATGTGCTCTCCTCCAAAGCATGTGATGTCACTGCTTCTTATCACACTTGTAGTTGGCAAGTCAGGCTCACACTCGCTCTGAGGAAAACACTTAATGTGCAGGGCTGGTAGACGTCCCTTTAAAGGGATAATGGAGCCTCTTTAAAAGGGCTGGTAGACGTCCCTTTAAAGGGGTGGTAGACGTCCCTTTAAAGGGGTAATCAAGCCGGTTTATAAGGGCTGATAGACGTCCCTTTAAAGGGGTTATGGACTCCCTTTTATATGAGAGGAAAAAAATGTAAAGAATGAAGACATTTTTTAAAAATGCGAGCTAAAAGCAATTGCACAGTGTACAGAACCTAAAAACTAGCGGACTTGACCCCCAAAAATAAAATCTAGGCGACTTAAACCCCGACTTAACTTTGGGAAAGTGCCTGATAGCAGTGAGCCATTAACTATTTGATGCAGATCAGTTTTTACAGAGTTAAAAATATATATATTTTTTAAGTCAGACGGGTGTGTCGAGAACATGTCGATGATTTAAGATGCCAAACTGTTTCCTCTATATTGTTTTTTTTGTATTAAAGAATATCTTTTTTGTACTTGAATATATATTCAATACATGAACATAAATGGTGTAAAAATAATAGTTAAGTACAAACTTTCTCACCTTTCCCCCTCTGCGAGATGGGGCAGAGTCAACTGATAAGTGACCAGAGCATCTGAATTATGCGAATTCACATGTGAAAGGGGTGTATATAACCTGGTGTTGAATGTTGCTTGGGGAGGCACTTCTCTCGTGCTCTGTTTCGAGCAAGTCTCTTTTGACCCGACGAACACTGAGAACTGAAAATTATTTTGTCCGTTGATGACTAAGAGAAAATCCACAACAAATGTTTTCATTCTATGTAATGTGCTATATGATAAATGATTCATGTAGAAAGAATGAACATTTCAAACTGATTAAATTTTAGACTGCGTTCAGAGACGATCCAAATGACAACAAGCCATATCTGCAGTGTGTGAAATTTAAGATTAAGGGAAAAAAATTAATTTGTTGGAGACCGGAAAACTGTTGAGCACATTTGGAGGGATGCTTTTTATCCTTTAAACTCTTTAGGGGGGGGAAAAATAAACGGGAGCTTTGTGTGGGGGGAAAAAAACTGTTTTTTCTTTATTTGGTCTTTAGGAGAGCCTTTCGACACCACTCAGCCAGTGAATTGCGCCGTCTCCAACATAATCTGTGCCATCATGTATGGCAGCCGCTTTGACTACGCTGACCCCTCCTTTCAAAAAATGGTCGACAGGGCAAATGAAAATTTCCGGCTGTTTGGTTCAGCTGAAATACGGGTACTGTAATGCAGTTATTCTTGTACATAAAGGTTGACATTTTAAGCTTTGTGATTCTTCCTGGGCAAGGCAATAATACAACATTGGGGTATCCAAGTGGCATATGTGGTATAGGCTCTAGCTACAGGCTCAGATGGACCCCATTGCCAAGACATTACAAGCTCTCGTCTGGGTTCTGTTTTTAGGGTTCTATAACAGACCATAGTGGTGGGACAGTAGATTTTTCCCCTTTCCAGGGGTAGGGTGGGTTATGTCAGTCACGGTTCCTCATGTTACCCCTACATTAGTTCCCCTGAATGACACATCAGGAGCCCATAGGCTACCAGTTTCTCTCAGTGAAAGAGATGCCTCTCTACCAGTCAGTTGTAACTCTCTGCTGTAGTAGCATGTGCTCTGTAGTGTTGTGGGAAATAGTTACTGGATCACAGGTGAGTACACTGTGTTCTCCTGTGATTTGGTCTTTGCACAGACCTGGGTCAATCCTGAGGTTCCCTGGTAATTTTCCAGTAATTACGTATATGAATTATCCAGGATACACAATCGTATCAAAAAAGATGTATATATTTTATTTTTTATATTTGCTGAAAGTTGTATCTAAAAACACTTTCAGATGCCTGAGAATGATCAATTGAAGATGTTTCTAAACAAAACGTACAATGATACGAATAATTTTTAACTGGCAACTCAACTGTGTTCAATTCAGTTTTTTTCCAGCAGTTAAACATAATTCCAGGATTAAGTTTTTGCTGGACTATATTTGCAAATGTAAACATTTGATTTCTTTCAAAATTGGCAGTAATAGACAATTTTCTTCTGGTGTCTAAATATTTGCCCCAGGTCTGTCCTCATATGTACTGCAGGTGACAGAGGTGACTCCAGAGGTGCAAATATCAGTGAGATAGCTGTTGGGGAGGTTGGTTTAAAAACATTCTAAATATTTTGTGGTTTTGATCCTGAGCTGTTTTGGGTTTTTGGGCCGGTTACTGCAGCTTTACAAAATGTTTCCGTGGCTGCGCTGGTGCTGTGGCTGGTTGTTGGTGAAAAGGACCCAGATTTTGAAGAACATCGCTGACCACATTGAGGATATTAAGGGGCTGGTGCAGAAACGGAAAAACACACTCAACCCCCAGGACCTCAGGGGATTTGTGGACTCCTTCCTAGTTCGGCAGCAGGAGGTATGGAGAGAGAACCAGACCGGACTCAATTTAACTGCACTGTGCTTCATCCTTAACCACAAGCCTCCATTACATTATAATAGTCACTTAGCAGACAAATACACATGTACAAACAAATTGTTATCAAACTGCTCACGTTTTGGTGGGTGTGTATGTTGTCCGGTAAATCCATAGATACAAAAAATTGTGATGTTACTTGTACACTAGGTAGATAATAAAATGGGAGAGAATCTGCATAAATACTGACAAAATGTTAGCATGAGTAACGTTGAGCAGAAAGTAAAATCAAGCTCAACATAAGAATGTAGTGTTAATGTAAGCTAGCCAGAATTAAGTGAGCGAGTGAACTAGCTAAATTAATATTACATTGTTATAAGCTAGCATCGGCAAACTAAATTAGTTAGCCATCCTAACATTAGTTGGCACAATCTACCTAAGGTTTTGCAATGTTTTTTTTGTGTACGGAGTCCTAGCTTAGAAGGTAGACATTGAAAAATATGAGCTAGCTAGTTTGCTAACTTGGGTAGCGCTATAGCCTACTGGTGTTACCATAGACATCATGCAATTATTGAATACATTTTCAGAGTAATGTAAAGGTGGGAATAACTCAGAATTTCTAGTCTGTCTGCAAATAACCCAGAATGCTGTCAAATTCTATTTAAAAAAAACCAGCAACATGTTGCATCAAGGAATTAAATCACTATTTTTTCTTAATGGCTTGCCTGCTAACTATGCATTTAGTAAAAACCTCACTTCTAATGAATTGTTTGTGGTTAATTGTTAATTGTTCATGGTGTTCTGTACCTGTTCCCTCTCAGGAGTCCGACCAGCCGGGTTCCTTCTTCCACAGCAACAACCTGAACTTCACAATCGAAGACCTTTTTTTAGCAGGAACTGAAACAACTGGATCCACCCTGAGATGGGGCCTGCTGCTGATGGCCAAGTACCCCCACATACAGGGTGGGGAACAGGGGCGTTTCTAGATTGCTTTGATGGGGGGGGGGGGCATGATGAGATGTTGGTGGGGCACAAGGGGGGGGACGAAGTAGTGGGGGTTCTGGGGGTCCTCCCCCCGAAAAATTTTAGCCTTTTAAAACTAATTTCCTGCATTTCTACACAAGCTCACACAGGGCATTTTCTAAAATAAAATGTTTAAGATTTTAATTTTTTTTCTTCAAAGCCCTAGATGAGATTTTAGATTCTTTCATATAAAGCTAAAGCATAGGCTAATCAGTGAATTAGTGGATACGATAATATTATTACATTCTTAACCCACCTCCACCCCCTCATCTTATAGGAGGACAATTTTATTTATGCCCAATATTTCAAAATCATTATCGAATCTTGAAACAAGAATATTAAATTTGAGCTATATTCCTTCATCATTTCAGTCTCTGCTATTTTCTGTTTACATGTGAAACTACGTTACTGTAACTGGCTCATCATTTTAATTTATATTTTAGCCACTCCACTAACTAGCCAACACATGCACACACAAGTGCAGCCAGCTAGTGCAATGCTGCAGAAGTTTCGCAGAATCGCAGCTATAACAACTAGGCTAGATGCAACATGTAATCAATCTATTTAAAATCAAATCTCCCAGACGGAGAGTCTCGCCACTATCCTCAACTTACCGAGTAAGCTAGGCTAGCGAATATTATATCCTAAGCAATGCGTAACAGTTAGTTATCAAAAAGAGACTGCATAGATTGATCAAAGAAACTGACCTTGCTCTGTTTTATATGGCCAAACCAATCCGATATTGGATAAATATATTATTTTGATGTGGCATTTTTATGATTGGCCAAATCGTCTGTAGCTCTAATAGCCTACTGACGGCGCTACGGGCACTGACTTCATATTTTCGGATAAAAACATTTCTGGATTTGGCTTAAAAATTGCCAATAGGAAAGCAATGCATTTGTTGATGACCAATGACAAAATTACAGAAAACAAATGAACGCTCAAAAAAATAACGGTGATTTTTTCAGAGTTTTCATTGGATGGGCAGACTATTCCTCTGGGTGGGCAAGGCTCATCTCTGGTTGGGCAAGGCCCACCCGTAGACACACCCTTGGTGGCAAAACAAACACACACACACACACACACACACGTTGAAGCTTGCACACATGCAGACTCACACATACCGGTGCAAAACCCACATGGAAACACACACGCACGCGTAAAACTGCATGCACTCACATGCACACCAGCATTAAGGCACTCACTTCTACACAGACACTCATTAGAGTATTGTTGGCTTTTAGGATTTTTCACGTGAAATTCTCTCAGTGCAGACCAGGTTCAGGAGGAGCTGAGTCAGGTGATTGGGGAACGGGAACCCCGGGTGGAGGACCGGAGGAACCTGCCCTACACAGACGCTGTGATCCATGAGATCCAGAGACTGGCTAACGTTATACCCATGAGTTTACACTCCACCAGCTGTGATGTCACCTTCCAGGGACACTTCATCAAGAAGGTTCCATCACCTCCCTGATCTTTATTCTTTCCTCTCTCCCTCCCTCCCTCCCTCCCTCTTCCACTCTCACCTCTGTTCTCTCTCCCTCTCCTCCTACTATTCTGTCTGGTTTAAAGAAAGGCTGCAGGGCTCAATTATATAGTCTAGTCCTGATTCAATTACTTAATCATGGTCTTTAATCAAGAGTATGTTTGTTTGTGTGTGTGGTCATGTTCCTCCATGCACATATATACAGGTGCAGCTCAAAAAATTAGAATATCGTGAAAAAGTTCAATATTTTGTGTCACTCATTTCAGAAAGTGAAACTCATATATTATATAGATTCATTACACATAGAGTGAAATATTTCAAGCCTTTATTTTTTGTAATTTTGATGATTATGGCTTAGAGCAGGGGTGGGCAATTCCAGGCCTCGCGGGCCGGTGTGTATGCATGTTTTTACTGCCACCAGTTACCACGGCTCAATCAGCTAATTAGTCATACACACAATCACCGATTCACTCGTAAATTACAGAACGATAAAACGCTACAATACACGCATACCGGCACAAGAACATTCATCAGCTGCTGTTCATATCGCGGATATGTAGATTAAAATATCAGATCATGTAAACGATTGGGCTAATTCAATAATTGTTAACTGGCGGCAGCAAAAACCTGCATACACACCGGCCCGCGAGGCCTGGAGTTGCCCACCCCTGGCTTAGAGCTAATGAAACCCAAAATTCAGTGTGTCAAAATTCAGGAGAAACAACCCTTAAATGGATCCATCCACATCTACTCCATATCTGGCCGCAGAGTGATGGTTTGGGCTTGTTCGATACCTTAGACCAGGGGTGTCAAACTCAAATACACAGTGGGCCAAAATTAAAAACTGGGACAAAGTCGTGGGCCAGATTTCATATTTATTGAAAAAAAGCATGTTTTCCCTTCTTTCTAGATATAATAATGAACCTTTTCATATGGGAACAAACTTAAGTTTTACTTAAACACTGAATCTGGAACAAGCAAAGCTTAATACTATAAACACCTGAGAAATCAAATTTCAAATAAGACACATCACTGGTAGCATGAGGTTGCGAATGAATGAAAACAGAGGAGGGGATGCTTGCGGGTCTTGACGCGCCAAGGCACTAGCAGAGCATTCCTGGATTTGTAGTATTAGCGGTGCATGCGTTACCGGCGGGCCAACTCAAATAGAAATTTGATATCTCGCGGGCCAAATATAATTGGAATGAGTTTGACACCCCTGCCTTAGACCCTTGATGACGTACAGCCATTTCGCCAGGCATGTGTTCCATACTGTACCAGCGTAATTTACAGCTGCATCTAGTCTTTCCCCCCAATTCTCAGATATCAGTTCAAATGCAGAGAGGTTATAGTATCGCTTGTAACAGTACCTGAAAATAAGATATCGAGAGTCTTTTGATGTTGATTGGTCACAGACTTCAGGAAGTAACAGCATGCAAAGGATATGCGACCAAAATATTAAATATGATACTTTAAAAATATGTTAAAGCAAAATATTCTAATTTTCTGAGACACTGAATTTTGGGTTTCATTAGCTGTAAGCCATAATCATCAAAATTACAAGAAATAAAGGCTTGAAATATTTCACTGTGTAATGAATCTATATAATATATGAGTTTCACTTTCTGAAATGAGTGATAAAAAATATTGAACTTTTTCACGATATTCTAATTTTTTGAGCTGCACCTGTATATATGCGTATATATTCCAATTCCTAACATCATTTAAATAAAGTGTCTGTGTTTAGGGAACTATGGTGATCCCACTCCTCATGTCAGTGCTGCAGGATGAGGAAGAGTGGGAGACCCCCCACAGCTTCAACCCTAGTCACTTCCTGGATGAGAAGGGCTGCTTCATCAGGAGAGACGCCTTCATGCCCTTCTCTGCAGGTAGAGCTCAGTGCAGTACATGGCAAAGCAAAACTCTGATCTTTAACCAATGCAAGAATGCTGCAGATATGACATCAGCTTCCTGATCCACAGGTTGCTGTTTGCATTCAGAGGAGAGACACACAGTTCAGTTTGTACTAAGAGTAGTCTGTAGACTGTATGGTTAGTCTAGTAAAGGTGTACACAGAACCTGAATGAAGGCAGTCTATGCTCTCCTTATGGTATGAAATGGCACTTGGATTGTTACTGTATCTCTCCCCTCTGGTTGTAGAAGGGGACTTGAATTATTTCTGTATTGCCGTTTTAAAAAGGCACTGATTATTATAAAAATGTAAGAATTTCGTTCTGGGATTATCTCCTTCCTTTTGAGTAAAATATACAGTAGATTCAGGGATTAAATAGATCACTTCTGTGATTACTAAAAGGTACTAAGATTATCTCTCTTTAGTTGTATAAAGCCGCCAGGGTTGTCTCACCTGCAGTTGCATAAAGACACTGGGATTATCCCACTATTCAAAATGTTTATTTCTCAGTGGTTCCCAAACATTTTCAGTGATAGGGATTTTTTTTTAAATTCTCTCCTGTAGCTGTATTTAGGTGCTGTGATTATCTCTTCCTTTTGTAATAATTTTTTTATTGTTGTGTTTTATTATTGCATTGTTGTATTCTCAGGGCACCATTGTAAAAGACGGCTTTGCTCTCAATTGACATATCCCTGGTTAAATAAAGGAAATCATCAATTTCGTGCTGTGATTATCTCTTCCTTGCAGGGCGACGGGCCTGTCTGGCAGAGAGCCTGGCCAGGATGGAGCTATTCCTCTTCTTCACCTTCCTCCTGCAAAGGTTCCACTTCTCACCTCCACCGGGGGTTTCCAAGGAGGAGCTGGACCTGACGCCGTCCGTGGGGTTCACCCTCAACCCTTCCCCCCACCAGCTGTGCGCTGTGAGCCGGGTCTAAACCCCAGTCCAGCTGTGCGCTGTGAGCCGGGTCTAAACCCCAGTCCAGCTGTGCGCTGTGAGCCGGGTCTAAACCCCAGTACAGCTGATAGGTGTGAACCTCACCTTTTTTGTTCTTCACCAAACCTTTCTTGATGATGAGTTACAGTAAATGTTTGTAAGTCTCTCTGGATATGAGTGTCTGCTAGATTACTAAATTAATTCATGAGGGCCGCATTGTTTTTAAAAGTGGTAATTATCAGCCCAATCCACATATTTGTCACATTCCGCACAGAATATCATTGTGACAATTTTCCAACTCATTCAATCCATTTTGTTTGTCCTGAAAGGACCCTACCTTGACTCCAGCTTTGTGACTCACATACTCTTGATACATCTCGACTATATGTGACTAGACAGCAGCTGAAGTAGTCAGTGAGCCTGATAAACTGCTCCCTTCAGAAAGTGCTTCTTTGGTTGAAATGGATGTAAAGTTCAGGTCATTTGGAATTTTTATTCACAAGTGAACTGCAATGTAAATTCTAGTTACCCTTGAAATACAAGTTACTGATGTTTTCCAAAAAAAATGAAGGTCTCCTTCATTTTAAACTCGAGCACATTGTAAAACTATAGTGATTGACTAGTGATGCATTTTAATCAGGTTTAATTGTTTTAAATACATTTTACATCACTCTGCCTTTCAATCGACAGATGTAAAAATGAACTGTCCAAACTGTATAAACTTAAGGAAATAAATTTTTGCTTTTACCCCGTCTGCATGGACGTTTTCTTTCT
Source organism: Ilyophis sp. 1 JC-2022 (assembly GCA_022702515.1). NCBI lineage: Eukaryota > Metazoa > Chordata > Actinopteri > Anguilliformes > Synaphobranchidae > Ilyophis > Ilyophis sp. 1 JC-2022. The sequence goes on along the minus strand of CM040405.1, from coordinate 67,982,726 downwards.
TACCTTGGTATTCCATTAACTCTTCAAATGGGTAACATCCTTGCTACATTTTGCCATTTCTTTATACTCTTAGATTTCTTTAAATTTTCACATTCTGTAAGTTTAGTCTTTTCTTTGTATGATTGTAGTATCTTTCTTATTTGTTTCATATTTCTGTACTTAATTCTTATTGACATCATGACATTTATTATCCTGAAGTAATTAACCCTTTCACGGAGACCCCCTGGTGGCCATAATGAACAATATAAAGCACAGTAGCCTATACAAAAGGAAATTATAAAGGTTATCTGATATAGATCTGTCTATCTCCGGCGATTCTGAGGTGAAATGAATCACCAACACAATCTAAAATCAAAAACAATTAACAATAGAAAGCACAGTAGCCTATACAAAGGGAAATTATAAAGGTTATCTGAGTGATAGTGATGGTTATCTGAGTGATGTAGTGATCTATCTCGGTCCGATGATCTCCGGCGATTCTGAGGTAAAAGCAAGTGCGAGCTTGTCACAATGCTAGCGCGTCACGTTGGTCTAGCAACTACATTCCAAGCATTCCGATGATGTGCCCGGACACATTTTGGCAGCCGGACACTATTTGGCATGACAGTACCTCTGTCATATTGATAATTGTTGCCGCCCACAACGGAAATAGTCGGCACGTGATTGGTTAGACCACAGAAAGCAGGTTTTGATCAAGGGGCCAGCTTTCGGCTCTCAACCTTCACACCGGACATGTCACCCTCTGTTTATCTATATTTGCGCTCAAAAAGCCAGTTTTCCCATTGATCTCCATTAATAAAAATTTTTTTTTTTTACAGCAAATTAAAAATACTTCCACTAGTCTCGAAACAGCCCTGTCATTAGTACATTCAGGTACTCGGCTGACTTAATTTTATTGCTGCAATACCAATTGAATCAACCCCAGATCATAACACTGCCTCCCAGAGGCTTGTACAGTGAGAACTATGCATGATGGGTGCAACGGCAACTTTTTTTTTGGCCAGGCAGTGTATAACCTTCGCAACGACAATGTCTCATCGGATGCTTTGAAAAATGAATTACAGCTGGATGTAACAGCATATTTAATTTTATTCGTTTTGTTTTACACAAATAACTTAGAATGTACATTCACTCACCGAGTGTTTTACATGCACCGATTTGCTGTGAAGTTGGAACATTTGCTTGGATTGATTATGAATGACAACCTTTTAAAAAACAACAAAAAAAAAGAAACTGCTGAAAGCCAATCACAGGGCAAAAGCTTACATACTGTAGAGTACAATGATGTTTTATTGAAGTACAAAACAGAATGATTAGACTACATATTATTCAGGTGTGTCCACCAGTGTGATATCAATGTTATACTATCATAAGTGGCAAATGTATATGTTTTATAACAGACAAAATGTTTTTTATTAATTTCCTTCATTTTGGATAGGTATTTGGACCAATACTAGGTCCTATACTACACCCCCCCCCCCCTATACTGATAAAAACATAGTCATTTCCACTTGGAAATTAGACAAAAGTTAAGTTAAATAGTTGATTTTTAGTTAAATATATGATTATTTTATGATTGACAGCAGTGCACGGTTTAGCCATTTTGGATAGATTTTGGAGACACTAAGGGACACCAGGGTACACTGCCTACATTTTGCATCATGGTTCTTTATCTATAGATCATTCTGCATATCAACCTCAGATTTTCCACAGGAGTGTAAGATCCAGAACATGTCTCCATTTGTAGCTCAGTATTTCATTGCAAACTAAAGAAAAGCAACTTTGTTTAGCATTTTTACCAAGATTTCTTTGCACTTTTTCTTTGTGGCACTTTATGTTGACCTAACTTATGAAAATAAACAAATCTAAATTGTAAATGGGACAACTGTCCTGCTTCATCTTAACCATTTTTCAAGTTTCTGGGATGCTCACACCTGGAGTTACCCACCTTCAAGTAATAGGGTGACTATCAGCTGGCAAGATGGTATTTTTATCTGTTGGTTTCCTATATACTGAGGTATTCAATAAGTTCTTGTTTTTAGTCCAATATAATATTTAATATCCAAAACTATTGTTTTACGGTGTTTTCCATTGTGAATGAGGGAATGTACTTTGGAATTCATATAATTAAGGAATTAATCTTCATATTTTCAGTATCGGACCAAATCATAAAGTAATCATCATAGAATCGAGCCCAGTATTTGACATGTTTTTTTTATAGGCATTATTGTTAGGTATGAAGTCCAATTCGAATTAAAATAAATTTACATAATTTGGATCTAATGGGATTCCCATTGCAGCACCTTGAATTTGTAAATAATAATCCTTTTCGAGCAGGGAATGATTATTTGTTCACTAAAGTACACCACAGTAACCCTTCCCACACTGGGGCCACATGTATAAAACTGAGTAAAAGAATGCGTAAAAAAATGCTAAGGGAGAAAGTCGGAAATCTGCTTTCAAAAATGTGTACATTTTCTCCCTCTGCCTTTCGGTCAGTGTTGCCATATCACACTGACTCCAAAATAAGTGCTTACTGTTCCTTTCTTTGTATTTTATAAAGTGCTTTAATTTATAATGTCACTGGTTCTTTCAGACAAACGAAAGGCAAGTTTATTCATGAAAAAAGAGACAACAAACATTATAGTTCAGCGTAAGCGTAAAATTTCGGACGTTTTTTTGTCCCATATAGTTGTTTGTTAGCTAATGTTACTGCATAGGAAACGCAAGCTTCAATGAACCAATGTCATTTAAAAACTGTAAAATTTCCATATATATAGGCTATGCAATAGACTATGTCACGTTTAGCCTATATTCACACTTGAATGCATCCCGGCAAGTAGGCTAACTGAGAAATAGGCTCTACAGTCGCTGCTCGTTTTCCAGTGCAACAACTGAAACATGAACACGCAGCTGCCTTGCATTCAAAATATGTTCTTCCTCAATCTTGTATGACTGAGAAATAATAATGTCATTTCAGTCTATGTTTCTGCATTTGCTGTTTTTGACCGATGAAATTCATATTAGGCTAGCTTATTAGGATAGCCTACTATTTTGTATCATGTACTTACATATGTCATGTCTGAAATATGGGCTTGTGAAGCCCCTTGACACATGCCGTTGTGATTTAGGGCTATACACAGACATTACTAGCTGGCTTTTACTTTTACAGGTTCGTTGTGTCAATTACAGGGACAGATGAGAGCACCCTCAGCCTCATTCATTTCATTTGCAACTGAAACAAAATGATGCCTGTGCAATAGGCTCACGGCTCACCTTCACCCTTGCATCTTTCCTTGTAGGCACTCAGATGCCCTGCTACAGGGACGGGACAGACAGGGGAGAGGCCACAGCAGCCACATGGCCATGGTTTAATGCAATGCATGAGGCCATCGGGGGGAGGCCATCTATTGATCCTCCTGTCCTGATGGACTCATGTGTTGCAGAAAAGACACATGTGGCTGATGAGACCTCAAATGGCACTGGCTCATCTCTTCCTGGATTTGTGGCGGTCACTTGTAGCCGGGCGTGTGTGGAGGAGGAGGAAGAGGATGCACAGCCTGGCCCTGCCTGCCTGTCCCCCACCCCCCAAAAGGAGAAGTACCGTTGAGGAACCCGTTCTGCGGTTCCTGAAGGAAGATGTTGCCAGAGAAGAGGAGCGATTCAAGGCCACACTGGAAAGCTCAAACAGGTTACTGGACGTGTTTGAGAAAATGCTTAATAAAATGTAAATAGTTCACAGAAGTGTTTGTCAATTTGTTTTTTACTTGTGTTTTTACCTTTTAAGATATAGTTTTCATCTGAGTGCCCCCTTCAGCAGCACAGAACAATCTGGGAGAAAAGAAAATACACAAATACTAACAATTTTGCTGATCGTGTAAGCTTCAGGAGGGTAATACTATTTCTGGCTTCTCTCTCTCTTTACTGGTAACTTCAAATGTATGTCTTCCTTTTTGTAAATTCTACGTAGTCAGCCTACATTAATGAATGAATGAATAATTTGCAGTCATTATTCTAATTGACTGTTTTTCGTTTACTGAAATTATGTACTCTTAGGCCTGAATTAGACTTTGTTTTGACTTGTTGCTTCCACCAGGTTACTGTCCGACTGACCTATGGACGAATTATGCGATTGAATTGAGGATTGCCATTTCGAATAATTATGAAATGATGTGAAATATATTTTTACTGCAGGATAAGTGAGGGGTTCTAGCACGCAATATCGCCTGTGTTCAGTATTCAGAGTGCCGAATATTTTAACAAGGGCATTGACTGTTGGAAACGCTGGATTCAGAAAATAGACATTTTACAGAATCCTCACTTCCCCGACAGGTGGTTGACATACATTGGTGTAAAAGTGGTATGCTTATAGAGTGTTTTGAAATAAATAAAGGTTGTAATGAAAATGTGGCACAGAAAGGTGTATGAAACTGATATGTTAGTATCCAGAAGTGATTTTATTAACACTAACATAACAAATAAAACATGTGGATTAACACTATGGACAGGGAGAATATACAAACATAACAAGAAACGGAGACACTAACAAAAAGCTCTCCTGTATAAATATTATTTCAAACAATTGCCAAATGACATATAATCATGTTCATTCAGTGCTACTGGACACACATTTGGAGCAGACAGTTGCCCCGCCAGTCGGTCTCGCCGGCCATGTCCGCTTTGTTCTGCCCTCACTGGACGTGGTGGAGCCACACCAATATCACCAACATCCTCGACAGCCTCAAGGATGTCCCCCTTTGTCAGGCAGATGTTATGGAGCACGGCACACGGCGATGACCGTGGGTACAAAGGTGTGGTCCACCTCCAAAGCCTTGAAGAGCAGGCACCTCCTGGACCCTTAAGTGGTGTGCCCAGCCAACGCTCCCCCATGCGGCAGCAGCATTATCAATGCTTCTATGGAGCAATGGCTCAGACGGTAGTCTACCATGAGGTTCTGGTCCCCATTGAAGTAAAGCTGGAGCACTGGCACAGTGGCATTTACTTGGGCATAATGCCCAGCTGATGGATCGTCGACCTAAAAAAGAATGAAATGAAAAACATGAAGTGTGTACATGCAGCCTACAGTTCACACAAGTTGATTGATTGATTAACACCAAACCACAGTAGCCAAATGTACAGTTTGTAGTCCTACATGCAGGTAAATGTGTGGCATTACAGAACATGCAATTACTATGTGTGCATGTCATAACTTTGCTGTATATTTATCCAGGTGATACGGTTTTCTTTTCTTTTTTTTTTACAGGTGATTCAGCTGTGCAATACGTCATTAGTAATTGACGTCACTTCAGCTGACGCTTGACTGAGCAAGGACGTACCATTTGCCTAATTCATATTGCCTCGGTTGCTGCCTCCTCGTATGTGATCCTTGGATCCTTTCCTTATGCCCTCCACTGGGTGGAGCTAATGAGCGAGGAAAGGATGCAAGGAGTAAAAATAAGGGATTGGAATGCAGCCCGGGTTCTCAAAACTGTCTATGAAACACTCCCCCATCCACGCCCACAAAATAAAAAAGACGTGAATTTGAACTCCACCAATTTGCGCCATAACCTCATCACCCATCGGTAAGTTCACAGCCTTGTTGCTGGTTTACACAGAGCATGATTGATTTATTGCAAGCTAACTTTACTGAATGTATTGTTAGGTTGCAAACCTTCGATAAAAGTTAGCTACATTTTAAAACGTTAACTGTTTCGATAACCAACTTGTAACCTATCAAGGGAGTTAGGCTAACGTTAGCCAGCTA